>CANIUD010000390.1:0-299183 GCA_947470075.1 Closterium sp. Yama58-4 | reverse complement strand
GCGTGTCTGGGAGTCTGCATGCAGACATGGTCCCATATCAATGAAACATAGGCTGTTGTTGTCCAGGTTAGTGTTGTGATTGGCGACATGGGCTGGGCCAGTGTTGCCGTTCTCATGCTTGAAATCTCAGAGACAGAAGGCAATCTTTGAGGCGCGACAATATGCAACAAAAAAGGTCAAAATCCTGCAACAATAAAGGTCAAAACTTTGCAACAAAAAGGTCAAAACTGAGTCCTTTGCAACAACTTTGTGAAGGCCGTTCCAACACTTGCAGCAATGTGTTGTTGCAGACTAGACGCGTGGAGCGGAACCACAGTGCCATGCAAGAACCCGCTGCTTTGCCGTCTCGGATGTGTGTGCGTTAGCGCGCCAGGCACCCATGCGTGCCCTTGATTTCTCTGCTCGCTGCTGTGCCTAGGCCCCGATTGAATGTGTTGTATTATGTCTCCTAACCCCCCTCCCAACCCCGACCATATCTTTCCCTTCCCACATTCTCTCCCACCGTTCCCTTTCGCACCCTCTTCTCCCTCATTCTCTCCACCTCCCTCCCTCCCCCTTTCGTTCGTTTGCCAATCACTGCCTGTATATTGCTGCATGGTATGTGTGGCGCGTGTAACATGTGTGGCATGGGCAACAAATGCACTCCTGCATGTTGCTGCATATGGCATGCAGAGAGGCCACGACATCTACAAGCAATGAAGCACCACATACCCACGACACCAGCAGCAGCAGCAGCAGCGGCGCCGCCAGCAGAAGCATCCCCAGGGGCACACGCATCACAGCACACCCCACAGTGACGAGCACCCGCCCCAGCCGTGCCTCGCACGCACGCCTCCATCTCCACCTTTTCCTTCCTTCCCTGCTCGGCCGCTGTCAACCTCCAAAGGTCTGTGCGCTCCTCCACGCTGCTTCCAGTGACGCATGCAAATGCCACCATTCTTCTTTGCTTTCCTTCACCTGCTCGGGCGCCGTCCACCTGCACAAGGTGTGCTATCCTCGCTCCGCCGCCGCGCCTGCTTCCTCTGATCCATGCAATTGCTGCCACTCACTGCGTTTCAGAAGCCACTGCGTTTGCCATGACGTCAAAATATGGTAAGTGGAGGGCAGCGGGGCATCATGGCCCACTGCCCTCCCTTACAATTTTTTGACGTCCTTATATCCGAGTGAAGCTTGGTCTTGCTGTTGTTACATGGAGATGAAACTCAACTGCCGCCGACTTGAACCCCTGCTTCCTCAACCAATTTGCATCGCGCTCCTGCATCTCTCTGGCCCCTCTGCGTCCCCCTCCTCCTCCATCCTCTATCCTCCTCCTGCATCGCTCCCCTCCGCCCTCCCGTGTCTGCTGCCGTGTGTGGCAGGTGGACGAGTGGTTAGGCACAGTGCTGTGGGAGGGGGCGTCACAATATGGAGACATTTACCGCATGAAGGGCGCCATGCACGTCCAAGGGAGCCCTCTCGTGCACGTCTTTCAGGTACCCGCCTGTGCATCTGTGAATCTATGAATCTGGGTGGGGTGCTGTGGGAGGGGGCGTCACAGTACGGAGACATCTACTGCATGAAGGGGGCCATGCACTTGAGGGGCAGCCCACTGGTGTGCGTCTCTCAGGTACCATCTGTGAATTGGATTTAGGTCTGTGCTGTGCCTCATGCGGCTGCCTGCGGCCATGTCCCACGACGACCTATGGCTCTATGACACGACCGCATGATCCCATCATCCCTTGGTCCCATCATCCCATCACCCATCGCCCCATGGCGCCATGCATGGCAGGCGGTGAGGGAGCTGTATGAGGTGGTGCCAGCGCTGCCATGGCCGCCCGGGAGGAGCGGCCTTAACCGAGTCCTTATCGTCGGTACGTGTGTCCTAATCCATGTGCAGTCCACGTGGTTTGGGTGGTTGCCTATTTGTATCCCACTCCTGCTAGTCACATTCGTTACGCTATGTATTCTGACAGTTATGGTATGTTTCAGGCGCTTGCTGGGATGCTTGCGAATAAGGGGCAAGGCGAGTTGGTATTTGTTCTTCCACTCCAGTCTCATGTTTCTTTTTTTGGTCAAACGTATGCTTCCAGGTAAGTCCCTCACTTCAGCACTGGAACAAGGATTCAAGGCATGTATTGCTCTATGAATATTTGGACACTAGTGCACATAGCAATCATCTAGGAAGTGGTGGGAAGCTTAAGAGATTGTCTATGTATAAGCGCGTCGTAATACGGTAGTTGCTACCTATGTTTTAGAACGGAAGTTATGGACACTTGTAATTCCCACTAATTGCAATTCATCATATTTGTAACCGATGGAATGGTGTACGACATCTCTTCGGTACTATCCGAGCACGATTTTGTCCTTATCGTCCCTCAGCTGACCAAACCGCCCACGCTACTCGCATTGCGGAGCTAGCATTCGACTTATTCCGCGGGAAACCACCATTTATATGCGCCCGCTCGCAACGGACCCGTAATAATGGTCCGCCTCGTAGGCCGCACGTCCCCGCGTACCGCTCTGTCGCAACCATTGCCATTGCAATCGTGACATTAGGTTTTACCTGTCATAGAGTCAGATTAGAGTTGTTTCTGTTCGTTTCGCAAATTACTCTGATTGGTCGTCGTCTGGCCGGCCGTCCTGGCGCCGGCAGCCATGGAGCGCGGCCCGCGGCCGGCGCGGCCCATTCTGTCGAGGGAGCCGTCGCGCCGGCAGCAGCGCAGCCGCAAGGTGCCCGAGCCGCTGCGGCGTGCGATCGCGGAGTGCACGCAGCCGCATGCGGCGCCGCTGGAAACGGCGGCTTGCCACCCCGTCCGCACGCTGGAGGTGAGGCGCGCGCGCGGAGGAGGCGGGCCGGGAGGGGGGAAAGGGGGAAAGGGGGCGAAGGGTTGGGTGAGAGGGGGGTGGGGGAGGGGGGAAGGAGGGGGGGAGGAGCGGGGGCAGAAGGGTAGGGAAGGAAGACTTGAAGAGGAATGGGTGGAGGAAAGTGGGGGAATGTTGTTAGGAGGGAAAGGGTGGTGGGATGGGTGGTGGGTGGGGTGGGGGGGAGGGTAGCACCAGGAATGTTGACGATCAACCTCGTAAAAAGCGCAGGGGGTCGGCGGGATGCGCGCGTATGTGGGGCGGGGCCATGGCGCGCGAAGTGTCGCGCGCCTGTGGGTGAGGAGCTGCATGCAAGTGAGGGCGCGCGGACAGGGGGGGTGAGGGCGCGGGTAGGTTTTCGCAGCAACGGGGCAATGCGCGCAACACGGGCAGCATACATGCGTGGCGGAGGCTGCGCGGAGAGGGGGGGGGTTTCCGCGGGCTGGCTGCGCGGATGGAAATAGGGCGGGTTTGCGCGTGCGCGGAGACGTTGCGCGGCGAAGCAGGCGTGTGGGCTGGGCGCGCATGGCGCAAAGGGAGGGAGGGAGGTATACCGAAGCCGCTTGTGGGTGGAGAGTTGGGTGGTGGAAGGCGCAATATGCCCCATCCCCATGCACCTCTTTGCGCCTGGGCCATCTCAACCAACTCCGCTACCGTGCATGTCCATGCTCTGCTTCTCTTCCTCCCTTCACCTCTCAACTGATCTGTTCTTCCTCTTCTTACCCCTCCCCTCCCTCCCTCCCTCCCTCCTCCCTCCCTCCCTCCCTCCCTCCCTCCCTCCCTCCCTCCCGCCTCCTTCTGCTGTCACTTGACCCCGTTGCAATCTCTCTTCCCATTCCCCTTACCAACCACCCCCTTGTTTACCCCTCCCTCGCTTTATTTCCCCCTTCCACCCCTCCCGCATCACCCCCACTCCCCCCCCCCCCCCTGTTTTGCCCGATTTCCGCATACTACGACTCCCTCCGTTCTCCCATCCCTTCCTTCCCCCCTCCTCCCTTTCGCGCCTCCCCACCATCACCCGCATTCCTTCCCTCCCTCCCCTTCCCCACGGTTACCCTCTTTCCATAAACTCTCCTCTTCCTCTCCTGCCCACCGCTGTCCCTGCCCTTTGCCCTCCGCCCCCCTCCCTCCGCGTGTCTCCCCCTGCGTCCTGCGCTCTGCCACCCCCGCACGTGCCCTTCCCCTTACTCGTGTCCCCCCCCCCAGGACTACCTGGGCGATGCGGCGACAGTGGACATGGCGTACAACGCGCTGCTGGACCATGCCATGGTCGAGAAGGGGCGCAGGTGAGCGGGGAGGGCGGGGGACGCGCCGGGGGGGCGGGGGTAGGTGCGGGGGATGCAGGTGGAGGGTGGGGGGCGGGGCTTGGGGGCAGAAGGAAGGGGGGTAGGGTGGAGGGGGTAGGGAACCGGGGTCAAGGGGAAAGGGGAAATAGGGAAGGGGGAGTGTGCAGGGGCAGCAGGCAGGCATGGCACAAGGTGAAGCTGTCATACCGTACCATAACAATACCATACCACACCATACTATACCACACAGACCATACCATACCACACCATACCAACCATGCCATACCATACCATACCATACCATACCATACCATACCATACCATACCATACCACACCACACCACACCACACCACACCACACCACACCACACCACACCACACCACACCACACCACACCATACCACACCATACCACACCATACCACCATACCACACCATACCATACCACACCATACCATACCACACCAGAGACCATACCATACCACACCATACCATACCATACCACACCATACCACACACACCATACCATACCATACCATACCATACCACACCCACACCACACACCACACCACACATACCAGATACCACACCATACCACACCATACCACCATACCACACCAGACCATACCATACCATACCATACCATACCATACCATACCATACCATACCATACCATACCATACCATAAACCATACCATACCATACATAATACCATACCATACCATACCATACACACACCATACCACACCATACCACAACCATACCACACCATACCACACCACACCACACCACACCACACCACACCACACCATACCATACCATACCAACCATACCACACCACAACCACACCACACCACACCACACCACATCACATCCACCACACCACACCACACCACACCACAACCACACCATACCTCACCACACCACACACACCACACCACACCATACCATACCATACCATACCATACCATACCATACCACACCATACCACACCATAACCACACCATACCACACCATACCACACCATACCACACCATAACCACAACATACCAACCACCATACCACACCATACCATACCATACCATACCATACCATACCATACCATACCATACCATACCATACCATACCATACCATACCATACCACACCACACCACACCCACCACACAACACCACACCACCACACCACACCACACCACAGCACACCATTCCATACCATACCATACCATACCATACCATACCACACCACACACACCATACCATACCATACCATACCATACCATACCATACCATACCATACCATACCATACCATACCACACCATACCACACCATACCACACCATACCACACCATACCACACCATACACACATACCACATACCATACCATACCACACCATACCACACCATATCACACCATATCACACCATATCACACCATATCACACCATATCACACCATATATCACATCGTATATCACACCAGACCACGCCACACTGCACATACCTGCAGTCCTCCGTTGAAATTCAATCCCTGACAGGATCAGCAGCAAGTTGCAACGTACGGTTTCCGTGCCAGGTCAACGGCTTTGCTGCACCTCTGCCTGCCCGCCAGGCCCCCTGCTCTCTCTCCCGCTCCCCACACCACTGCTTTTTGTGCGCCTGTGCCATGTGCCTCTGCTGCTGCGCGAAACCACTACACCTGCACCATCCCAAACCAATCTGCATCCTGTGTGTGTGTGTGTGCCCCGTGTGCCGTGTGTTGGCCATGCTGCATGCAGTCCCCATGTGATCATGAAGGTTGTGGCTCTGCTCAAGAAGTACCTCTTCCGGTACCACTCTCCCATCCCTCACCCACTCCTCACCCACTCCTCACCCACTCCTCACCCACCCCTCACCCACCCCCCGCCCCTCACCCACCCCCCGCCGACCGTTCACCCACCGCTCCTCCCTATCTTGATTTTTCGTCGTTTCGTCGTTCTCCACTTGTGCACTCCTCTTTTTTCGCTTTCCCTCGCACGCATGCACACCGTCAACACATATCGCGTGCATGTACTTGTCTGTCTCTTCCCTCCCGTTCTTCCTCCCTCCCTTCTCCCCCTCCCAAACCTGCAAAACCCCCTACTCCCTTCCCTCCCACTGCTAACCCACCCACCTCTCCCTCCTCCGCAACCCCCCATGCTCCCTTCGCGTCCCCCTTCCCCCCCACCCCTGCAGCTACGGCCCAGCAATATCGACGTTGGAGCACATAGACGGCTTCTGTGCGGACGTGATAGCGGAGCTCAAGGCAGCGCAAGCGGCCCGCCACCGCCTCGGCAACGCTGCCGCTGCTGCCGCCGGCGCCGACGGCCCAACAGCCGAGTCGGGCCCCGCACTGATCAAATCCCTGCTCTACGTCCGCGCCGTCGTTGCTAGAAACCTCCCCGCGCACCTCATGCGGTCGGCACGGGCGGCCGATGCGGGGATGAGCGGGGGGGGAGCGGGGGGAGGGGGGTTAGGGTAGGGGGAGCGGCGGGTGTGGGGGGGCCGAGGACCCCGTCGCGAGTGGCGCCGCTGGCGGTGGATGGGGGGGGCGCGGTGGGGGTGGGGGGCGGGGCGAGCGCGGCGCTGAAGCGGGCGAGTGCGGCGGATCGGGAGGCGGCGCAGGCGACGGCGATGGCGATGGCGCGGCTGATTCCGGGCAGGAGGGGGGCGTGGCGGCGGGGCAGTATGCGCCCATGGACATGCTGAGAGTGCGGTGGATCAGCAGGAGTAGGGGGTGGGCTCCCTCGGCAATCGCCAGCTATGTGTGCGTGAGAGGTTGGACGAACGGGGGGGGTGGGGGGGGTGGGGGGGATAGGAGTGGGAGGGGAAGTGTTGGTGGGGAGGGGTAGCGGAGTCGGTGGATGGAAGCGAGAAATGGGTTGGGCTGGGGGTTGGGCTGAGGATCGGGTGGGCGGGGTGAAGAGTGGGTGGGTGGGCGATTGTGCGTCAATGAACATGCATGCAGGGGATTTGGCGCTTGTACCACACACACAGCAGTTCAGCACCCATGCCCCATTCCTGCATCCTTCCCCTTCCTTTGTCCGTCCCCCCATCCTCCCATCACGTTGTCTCGCTCGTGCACACTCCCACGCTCATCTTGCCTCCTGCAGTCTCCCGCCCTCCCTCTACCCTGTCACCCCCATACATCCTCACCTCACCCTCCTCCACCCAAACACCCCCCCGCCGCGCTCAACCACACCATCCCCTCCCTCCACCAGAGCATACCCCCCACCACGCGCCCCAAGCGACCTACCCCACCTGGAACCTTTACGCACAGTGGCGGACGGCAGTGCGGCAGCAGTGCTGCTGGGCGTGAACGTGGTGCAGCTGGAGGCGGAGGGCAGCCCCGACCTGCTGCACTTCGATACTGTCACTGGCACTGTGGACCCCGTGCTCGTGCGCAACCACATCCGCCATATCACCATCACCAAGCGCCTTAAAGCCGACCCCACGTGAGTGCGGAGTGTGGGTGGGTGGGTCCACTCATGTGAGGTGCACTGGCCGCTGCCTGCAGCTCCTGTGGGTTCATGCCAGGTGTATGCTGGGCCCCGTATGTGCGCGTGTGCGTGCGTGTGTGTGTGTGTGTGTGCGTGCGTGCGTGTGTACGAGCTGCTGCTGGTGGGACTTTATGTCACGTGGGTGGTGGAGCAACATGCCTAGGCGGAAGTATGTCATAGCTTTTTATTGTCCACCCAAAGGCCACTTCTGAGTCGACTCGACTCTTGAGTCGACACAAACGGTGGAGCAACAAGGAGAGCTCCCATCTTGCTACTTGCTCCGTGTTTGCCCGATGCCATGCTCGCCTCACCCGGGTAACCGTGTTGCTGTGTGTGCGCTCTCTCTCTCTGTGCGTGTGCATGCTGGCAGGGGCGCGGCGGGAGACGGGTTGCAGAGCTCCATGAAGCGCCGCCGCCCGCTCTTCCAATACCGCTACTACAGGTGTGGCAAGGAATGGAATCTGGATGGCTGTCATGGCTGTGAGTTGCTGTTGCAATGGATGTCCTGTCCTGACCAGTGGCGGAAGAGTGGAGTGCCAGCAGTGCCGCGCCTCTTTTGCTCCCCTGCCTCTTTATCCGATTATTTCTATGCTCCATCTTTGTTCTGATACCTCTCCGTTTCCCCCCTTTCCACCACACTACTCTCCCACCCACCCCACTTCTTCCCCCTCGCTCCAAACCCTCAACCCTCCTCCCATCTCGCCTCTCCTTCTTCTGCCCCTTCCCGCTCTGCTATTCTCACATTGTTCCTCACCCCTAAGTCTCATCCCTTGCCCCTGGCCTCTCTGCGTCTCTCAATCTGGCCCCAGTCCCGTTCGTCCGATATCCCCTTCCCCACCCTCCGCCTTCCACCTCCCCCTCCCCATCCCCATTCCCCTTCCCCGACGCCTCCCAACCCCTCTCTTTCCTCCTCCCTCCCCATCCCCCTCCCCTTGCCCCTCCCCATCCCGCTCCCCGTCCCCTTTCCCCCCGCCTCGCGTACCCGCAGCGAGCAGCAGCCTCTACGGCTGAGCGAGGGCGAGATGGAGGAGGTGATGGCAGCCGTGTGCTCCGTGGCGGCCACAGCAGCAGCAGGGGGCGCGGGGGGTGCAGGCGCACATGGGTCGGCGCGCCTCTCGTCCCCCGCTCACCACATGGTGCCGCAGGTGGACGCTGCTGACGTGGCGGCGTCCGTGCTGATCAAGATGCTCATCGACATGTGAGAGGGGGAGATGAGAGCGGGGGAGATGAGAGCGGGGAGATGAGAGCGGGGGAGATGAGAGCGGGGAGATGAGAGCGGGGGAGATGAGAGCGGGGGAGATGAGAGCGGGGGAGATGAGAGCGGGGGAGATGAGAGCGGGGGAGATGAGAGCGGGGGAGATGAGAGCGGGGGAGATGAGAGCGGGGGAGATGAGAGCGGGGGAGATGAGAGCGGGGGAGATGAGAGCGGGGGAGATGAGAGCGGGGGAGATGAGAGCGGGGGAGATGAGAGCGGGGGAGATGAGAGCGGGGGAGATGAGAGCGGGGGAGATGAGAGCGGGGGAGATGAGAGCGGGGGAGATGAGAGCGGGGGAGATGAGAGCGGGGGAGATGAGAGCGGGGGAGATGAGAGCGGGGGAGATGAGAGCGGGGGAGATGAGAGCGGGGGAGATGAGAGCGGGGGAGATGAGAGCGGGGGAGATGAGAGCGGGGAGATGAGAGCGGGGGAGATGAGAGCGGGGGAGATGAGAGCGGGGGAGATGAGAGCGGGGGAGATGAGAGCGGGGGAGATGAGAGCGGGGGAGATGAGAGCGGGGGAGATGAGAGCGGGGGAGATGAGAGCGGGGGGAGATGAGAGCGGGGGAGATGAGAGCGGGGGAGATGAGAGCGGGGGAGATGAGAGCGGGGGAGATGAGAGCGGGGGAGATGAGAGCGGGGGAGATGAGAGCGGGGGAGATGAGAGCGGGGGAGATGAGAGCGGGGGAGATGAGAGCGGGGAGATGAGAGCGGGGGAGATGAGAGCGGGGGAGATGAGAGCGGGGAGATGAGAGCGGGGGAGATGAGAGCGGGGGAGATGAGAGCGGGGGAGATGAGAGCGGGGGAGATGAGAGCGGGGGAGATGAGAGCGGGGGAGATGAGAGCGGGGGAGATGAGAGCGGGGGAGATGAGAGCGGGGGAGATGAGAGCGGGGGAGATGAGAGCGGGGGAGATGAGAGCGGGGGAGATGAGAGCGGGGGAGATGAGAGCGGGGGAGATGAGAGCGGGGGAGATGAGAGCGGGGGAGATGAGAGCGGGGGAGATGAGAGCGGGGGAGATGAGAGCGGGGAGATGAGAGCGGGGGAGATGAGAGCGGGGGAGATGAGAGCGGGGGAGATGAGAGCGGGGGAGATGAGAGCGGGGAGATGAGAGCGGGGGAGATGAGAGCGGGGGAGATGAGAGCGGGGGAGATGAGAGCGGGGGAGATGAGAGCGGGGGAGATGAGAGCGGGGGAGATGAGAGCGGGGGAGATGAGAGCGGGGGAGATGAGAGCGGGGGAGATGAGAGCGGGGGAGATGAGAGCGGGGAGATGAGAGCGGGGGAGATGAGAGCGGGGGAGATGAGAGCGGGGGAGATGAGAGCGGGGGAGATGAGAGCGGGGAGATGAGAGCGGGGGAGATGAGAGCGGGGGAGATGAGAGCGGGGGAGATGAGAGCGGGGGAGATGAGAGCGGGGGAGATGAGAGCGGGGGAGATGAGAGCGGGGGAGATGAGAGCGGGGAGGAGGGACAGTGGTGGGGGTGGGTGGGTGCGGGTGGGGAGGCGCATGAGGGAGGGTGGTGCACCGTCCGTGCTCATCACGATGCTCATTCACTTGTGAGCGTGGGACGGACACAGAGGATCGCAGGGGTTCTTTCAGGCGAGAGCGAGGGGGAGTGGGGAGCGGGGGAGGGGAAGGTGGAGGGGGTGGGCGTGGGGAGGCGCATGGGGCATGGGCACACACGGTTTGGCACCCGGTTTGGCACACAGCACAGAACCTCCTGGTTCTCTCTTGTTGTGGGACCACATGCCTGTGGAGAGCCGTGCTGCACCTGCTGCTCTGCTGTTCCCCTTTCTCTGCGTCACTCCTTTCCCCATATGCGCCCCTCGTGCTTCCCTCAACCTACATGCCTCGCCATTTTGATATCTTCCTGCTGCCATGCCATCCCACCCACCCATATGCTGTGCTGCTGTTTCCCCCGGTGCTCGTGGCATGTGCCCCTGCCCCCACCGTCTTCCCCCACATGCCATGCCACTGCAGGTACCTTGTGGACCCTCGCTCTGCAGCGCCCCTCGCGCTCTCCATGATGCATGTGAGTGCCCATGATGCATGTGAATGCCCATGATGCATGTGAGTGCGCATGATGCATGTGAGTGCCCATGATGCATGCATGTGAGTGCCCATAATGCATGTGAGTGCCCATGATGCATGTGAGTGCCCATGATGCATGTGAGTGCCCATGATGCATGTGAGTGCCCATGATGCATGTGAGTGCCCATGATGCATGCATGTGAGTGCCCATAATGCATGTGAGTGCCCATAATGCATGTGAGTGCCCATGATGCATGTGATGCTCTACCGTTCGTGCCCATCCATGACCTTTCTCACACCGTCTCTTTCAACAAGCAGAGATTCCCGTGAGTGACTGTCTGTCCATGTAACCTCGTGCATTGTCTCCCTTGCTTCTTCTATTCACTTTCAAGAACCGTGCAACTTCTGCTTTCCAAACACCATCCCCCTTTCCCTGCCCCAATTCCGTACCTACCTACCCCGCGTGCGCACCATCCCGCCCCCAGGCGCTTCTCTCGTCCAGCAAGCCAACAGTGCGAGTGCGGGCGTTCGACCTCATGCTCAACCTCGGCGTGCACGCGCACCTGCTGCACCCGCTACCTGTGGAGGACGAGGCGGGGCAGCCCTACTCCTCCGACGCCGATGCCGCCGAGGCGGAGCGAGGAGCCGTGCGCAGGGCGGCAGCAGTGACCATGTTTGAGGAGTGGCTGCTCGGGCTGCTCTGCCACATGGCGCTTTACCTCGTGCAGGTAGGCCCTCACACAAAAACTGGATCGTTCTCAACGGTATCTGAAACAAAAAAGCAAGCGTGTTTCGGGCCAAGGGCATACTGTTGTTGTTTCGGCCCTTCATCCATGGGCAACAGCAGTGCAGCAGTGACCATGTTTGAGGAATGGCTGGCTGCTCAGGCTGCTGTGTGACATGGCTCTTTGCCTTGTGCAGGTGGGTGGGTGGACCGGCTACCCTTGCTGTTCTATGTGCTGCCGGGTCCAAAAATCCTAAACCCTGTGACTCCACGCAACTGTGTCCTTGTGCAGTTGAGGGGCGCTTAAGATACATCTCCTACCTCCTTCTACTGTCGCTGCCCGCAACACAATTACAGAAATCTCTCTCCTTCCACGGTGACCCTGTCGCTCTCCCCCATACCTTCCACTCTTACTCCTTCATTCCCTGCACCCCTCTCTCTCGCTTGCCCGCTTCCCTGTCTCTCGCTCGCCCGCTCCTCTCCCTCTCGCACCTCCGCTCCCGTCTCTCTGACTCGCCCACTCCCTTGCAGGTGGAGGAGAGTGACGAGAGTGTATGGGCAGCAGCACTGAGCTGTGTGCTCTACCTCACGTGCGACCGCGGCAGGACGGTTTTCCACCGCCTCGCCCTCTTGGATGTGCGGGTCAGTGCCACCTCCCTCATTCCTTCCCCCTCCCCCTCTCCTTCCCTCTCCCGCTCCACTCCCCCTCCCCTTCCTCCCGCCCTCTCCCTCCCTCCACCTCCCCCTCCCTGTCCCTCTCGTCCTCATTATCCCGCTGCTCATCTTCATCCTTCTCCGTTGTTTGAATCACGATTGACGATTCTCAGAATTTGCTTTGTGCTTTGGTCCTCCTCCTCCCACTCCCCTCCCCTCCCCTCCCCTTCCTCCTATCACATGCAACCACCTTCTGCTGAACATTTTTTCTCTCTCTTTTCCGAGCTGTTGAAATCCTTCCATCCACGCCTGTATCCCCCTCCCTTCATTTCTCCCTCCCTCTCTCCTCCGTCTTACACTCCCTCTCTCCTCCCTCCTTTCCCTCTCCCGCCCGCCCGCCACCCCACAGGTGCTAGCATCGCTATTGGAGATCAGCATAGTGCACGGGTGGGCGCAGGCAGTCCACACGCACCTCGTGCGCATGCTCGCCTGCCTGCTCTACGCAGCACCGCACCACACCGCACAGCACCCACCAGGGCGCGGATTTGAGGCAGCACGGGACGGGTTGCGCTTGGACTTGAAGCAGCTGGAGCGTGTGGGGGGCATCTCCTTCATTTGCTGCCACGTGAGTCACCTCTGCTTCGCCTTCACTTGTGCATTTTCCTCTTTCCCTCCACCCTTTCATCTCTTTCCCTCCGCCCTTCCCACTCTTGCCCTCTGCCCTTTCCTCTTGCTGTCCGCACAAGCTCTTTAGTTCACAAGGCACGCGCCCCTCTCCCGTTTCCCCCTCGTTCCGCCCTTCCCCCTCGTTCCGCCCTTCCCCCTCGTTCCGCCCTTCCCCACTTTCCCCACCCTCATCCTCACTCCCACCTCCCTCATCCTCTCTCCTTACACCACACCGTATCTCCCATCTCGTCTTCCCCACCTTCCCCCCACCCCACCCCGACTCCCTCCCTCCTCCCTCCTCGCAACTCCACCCCCCGGGCCTCACAGTACGCGGCATCACAGGAGGTGGAGGCTCGGCGCAACCTGTTTGCAGTGGTGATGGACTATGTGGCACTGCTGTGCCGCCTGCACGCACACCCACACCACCCCGACAACCCTCCTCCCTCCGTACGTGTGTGCGCGTCTGCATGCATGTGCATGGCAGCACCAGCACCAGCACCAGCACCAGCCCATGAGTGAAAGATCCTTTCACCATAACAATTGTCCCGGCGTTCATCCACAGTCCAGGGTGCACGGTCCATGGTGCACAGTGCACGGTGCACCTCTGCCCCTCCTCTGCATGCTCCCATTCACCGGCTCGGCCTTCCTGCCCAGCCTCTCACCAGTGTTGTGCATCGCTACCGCTGCCGTGCATGCACCTGCCGTGCATGCACCTGCCGTGCATGCACCTGCCGTGCATGCACCTGCCGTGCATGCGCCTGCCGTGCATGCGCCTGCCGTGCATGCGCCTGCCGTGCATGCGCCTGCCGTGCATGCGCCTGCCGTGCATGCGCCTGCCGTGCATGCGCCTGCCGTGCATGCGCCTGCCGTGCATGCGCCTGCCGTGCATGCGCCTGCCGTGCATGCGCCTGCCGTGCATGCGCCTGCCGTGCATGCGCCTGCCGTGCATGCGCCTGCCGTGCATGCGCCTGCCGTGCATGCGCCTGCCGTGCATGCGCCTGCCGTGCATGCGCCTGCCGTGCATGCGCCTGCCGTGCATGCGCCTGCCGTGCATGCGCCTGCCGTGCATGCGCCTGCCGTGCATGCGCCTGCCGTGCATGCGCCTGCCGTGCATGCGCCTGCCGTGCATGCGCCTGCCGTGCATGCGCCTGCCGTGCATGCGCCTGCCGTGCATGCGCCTGCCGTGCATGCGCCTGCCGTGCATGCGCCTGCCGTGCATGCGCCTGCCGTGCATGCGCCTGCCGTGCATGCGCCTGCCGTGCATGCGCCTGCCGTGCATGCGCCTGCCGTGCATGCGCCTGCCGTGCATGCGCCTGCCGTGCATGCGCCTGCCGTGCATGCGCCTGCCGTGCATGCGCCTGCCGTGCATGCGCCTGCCGTGCATGCGCCTGCCGTGCATGCGCCTGCCGTGCATGCGCCTGCCGTGCATGCGCCTGCCGTGCATGCGCCTGCCGTGCATGCGCCTGCCGTGCATGCGCCTGCCGTGCATGCGCCTGCCGTGCATGCGCCTGCCGTGCATGCGCCTGCCGTGCATGCGCCTGCCGTGCATGCGCCTGCCGTGCATGCGCCTGCCGTGCATGCGCCTGCCGTGCATGCGCCTGCCGTGCATGCGCCTGCCGTGCATGCGCCTGCCGTGCATGCGCCTGCCGTGCATGCGCCTGCCGTGCATGCGCCTGCCGTGCATGCGCCTGCCGTGCATGCGCCTGCCGTGCATGCGCCTGCCGTGCATGCGCCTGCCGTGCATGCGCCTGCCGTGCATGCGCCTGCCGTGCATGCGCCTGCCGTGCATGCGCCTGCCGTGCATGCGCCTGCCGTGCATGCGCCTGCCGTGCATGCGCCTGCCGTGCATGCGCCTGCCGTGCATGCGCCTGCCGTGCATGCGCCTGCCGTGCATGCGCCTGCCGTGCATGCGCCTGCCGTGCATGCGCCTGCCGTGCATGCGCCTGCCGTGCATGCGCCTGCCGTGCATGCGCCTGCCGTGCATGCGCCTGCCGTGCATGCGCCTGCCGTGCATGCGCCTGCCGTGCATGCGCCTGCCGTGCATGCGCCTGCCGTGCATGCGCCTGCCGTGCATGCGCCTGCCGTGCATGCGCCTGCCGTGCATGCGCCTGCCGTGCATGCGCCTGCCGTGCATGCGCCTGCCGTGCATGCGCCTGCCGTGCATGCGCCTGCCGTGCATGCGCCTGCCGTGCATGCGCCTGCCGTGCATGCGCCTGCCGTGCATGCACCTGCCGTGCATGCGCCTGCCGTGCATGCGCCTGCCGTCCATGCACCTGCCGTGCATGCACCTGCCGTCCATGCACCTGCCGTGCATGCACCTGCCGTGCATGCACCTGCCGTGCATGCACCTGCCGTGCATGCACCTGCCGTCCATGCACCTGCCGTGCATGCACCTGCCGTCCATGCACCTGCCGTGCATGCACCTGCCGTGCATGCACCTGCCGTGCATGCACCTGCCGTCCATGCACCTGCCGTGCATGCACATGGCGCCCCTCATCGCTGTTCACATGCCAGGCTATGCACACCACCATCCACCCCTGCCACTACTCCACCACGTCCACCATTCGCCATTCCCACACACCCTCACCTATGTCCTTTCCCGCATCCCTCCTCGCCCTCCCTCCTCCCTTCCTCCCTCCTTCCCCCTTTCCCATTCAACCCTCCCCTTCCACCTCTCCCCTTCTGCCCTCGCCCTCCCCCTCCCCCTCCCCCCCTCCCTCTTCCCCTGCCCTCCCTCTTTCCTCCTTTCCTCTCCTCCTCCCCTTCCCCCTCTCCCCTTCCCCCTCTTCCCCGTTCCCCCTGTCCCCCTCTTCCCCCTTCCCCAGGAGGCGGAGCTAGCAGCAGTGGTAGCAGCACTGGTAGCAGCGGGGGCGCCGGAGGCGCTGGTGGTGGCGCTCAAGGCGCCCTCGCCCCCTGCAGGCCCTATCGGCGCTGCCCTCGCGCGCACCATCGCTGCCCCCCTCCCCCCCGACACCTCCGCTGCCGGCTTCTCCCTGCAGGTGCGCGCAGCGGGGCGCAGGGAAGGGGAGAGGGGCACAGGGGGGCGCAGGGATGGGGGGAGGGGCAGGGCACAGGGGGGTGCAGGGAAGCGAGGAGGGCGTAGGGGGGCGCAGGGAGACAAGGGGCAGACATGGGGGTGGTTGGGTTGGGGAAGAGGGGGGCCCTGGGGGTCGCACGTAGGGATGCATGCAGTGGGGGGTGCAATAGTGTGATGAGGATTTGAGGGCAGCGCCTCATGCGCTCACATCGCATGCTGCCATCTGCTGCCTTGCCTTTCCTTGCGTTGCCTTGCGTCGCTGCCAGCTGTATGCCCTGTTGTGTGTGCAACCCAAGCGCGGCTGCGTAGCCAGCCACGCCACACTCACCATACCGTACAACCCGTAGCACGTCCGCATCCTTTATCCGTTCCCCTCCTACTCACATCGTGCATCGTTCCTGGTTCCACTCACTCGCTTCCTCCAGCCACCTCATCCTTTCACCGTGTCTCCCCCACGAATCAACCCCTGCACCCGCCCACCGCCACCCCACCTGCCCAGCAGGCCCTGCGCCTAGTGACACACACACACAGGGCGACCTTGGACATGCCACAAAGCCCCCTCGCCTCCATACCCACCCCACCCCCCACCAGGCCCCACCAGGCCCCACCAGGCCCCACCAGGCCCCACCAGGCTCCACCAGGCCCACCTGGCGTGTGACGGGCACACTGGCTGGCCTCGTATCAGCACCTCATAACAGCACCTCATATCAGCGCCTCATGTCAGCGCAGCGGCTCCTGCTTTTATCATCGTTGAATTGAGAACACAAGCGCTCCTGACTTATCCCCGTCCCCTCTCCCTGTCCACCCCCGCCCCTCACACCAGGCCCTGCCCCCCACCGTTCCCTGAAGTGTTACAAGAACTCCTAATCCACCACAAACCCCCCACACCATCTCCCGCCCCCCACCAGGCGCTGCACCTAGTGACAGACACACTGGACGACCTGATATCAGCGCACCTGCGCCTACCCCCTGAATTCACCGCCATGCTGCAATGCACCCTCGCCAGCGACGGCCCTCCTCCCGACCCCCCCCCCTCCTCCACCGCTGCTGCTGCCGCTGCTGGGGCGCCTGCGGATGAGGCGGAGGTGGGGAGGGAGCGGCGCGCGTGGGGCACGCTGCGCGCGCTGCTGCACTCGCAGCGGGCAGTGGACCGGCGCAATGGGCTCACGTGGCTGCTGCACCTGCTGCTGCAGCAGCTGCCCAACCTCGCTCCCTACCAGCAGCCCCTGCTCTCAGACCCACAGGACGGGCAGCAGCAGCAGCACGCGCAGGCGCAGCAGCACAAGGGGGGACGGGGTGGGCCGCTTATGGTTTTATACCGGCAGTTGGCTCAGCTTGAGCAAGGGGAGGCGGGGGAGGAGGGGGGGGGTGGGGGCGGCATGGGGATGGGCATGGGGGGAGGGGCAGGCGGTGGGGGGGGAGGAGGGGGAGGGCGGAGGGCGGGCGTATCAGGCGCGGTCCAGCTGATGCTGGAGCTAGTGCGATCAGACAACACGGCCGTGCGGCGAGGGTTTGTGACGGTACTAGAGCAGCTGCTGCTGCTACACGCCGCAGAGACCGAGCAGGAGTCGAGAGAAAGCCGCGGCGCGGCACACGCCGCTGCAGCAGCGGCAGCAGAAGCTCCCGAGGGGCCCATGGGAATGGAGGAGCGGCGGGCAGCGGACGAAGCCGCAGCGTCCGCGACTGCAGTTCAGCACCAAGGCGCACAGGACCTACTAGCCGTAATGAGCAGTGCGCTGTGGCAAGTAATGTCGTGTAACGACAGCGACCGAGTGAACATCCTCCAGATGTGCTCCGTGATGCTCTGGCAGCTCTGCGTGCCCCGCTTCCTCCCCACTGCCCAAGTCGTAGAGCCCGGCAGCCCTGTCCCCAGCCCAGGAGGCAGCAGTTGGCTGGTAAACCCGCGAGTGGCAGCAGTAGCGGGAGGGGAAGGTGGCGGTGCGATGAGCCCTCCGTATGCGGCCGAAGAGAGCGAATCCATGGCTCGGCTCTTCCTGCTGCGCAGGGCAGCAGCAGCGAGGGAGCTGCTAGCAGCGCTGCCGACGGCGCTGCTGTACTGGCCGCTGATGCAGCTGGCGCCCAGTGCGGGGGATCCCATAGCGCTGGCCACGGCGGTGGGGAGTCACGGGATTGTGGGTGCGGGAGGCGCGGTGGACGTGCGAGTGGCGCTGCTGCTGTTGCTCATTGGCAAGTGCAGTGATAGCAGTGAGGCGCTGGAGGAGGTTGGAGGAGATGCCTTCTTCCGGTGAGTGCTGCTGCGCTGGGGGGTGCTGGGAGGTGCTGGGAGGTGCTGGGAGGTGCTGGGAGGTGCTGGGAGGTGCTGGGAGGTGCTGGGAGGTGCTGGCCGCTGCTGGGCTGTGCTGGTGAGTATTTCGTGCCCCCCTGTGCTGCACCTTGTGGATTCAACTTGCTGCAAGCTCTCTCATCTTGTAGCTTCGTACCTAGCTGTTACCCGCTCTCACACACACGCACATGCATGCCCACCCGGGTACGCACCCGCACCGGCACACAGAAGCACAGGCGCACATGCAGTCCCTGGCAAGAGTCTCAGTTCTGAGTGCTTGCACAACCATGTCCGACCCCGTTGTTTGTTCCTCCACGCCACCCGCCATGCCCTCAGCTCGCTGCTTGATGATCCCGATGCCCGCATTGCCTATTGGAGTGCTGCCTTCCTCGTCAAGGTACCTCTCAGTCACGCTCTCTCACACTCTCTCATACTCTCCCACGCTCTCCCACTCTCTCCCACGCTCTCCCACCCTCTCTCACGCTCTCCCACGCTCTCTCACGCTCTCCCACCCTCTCTCACGCTCTCCCACTCTCCTCACGCTCTATTACCAACCCTCATCCTCCCCCGCCCTCTTCCACCCTCTCCCAACCTCTCTCCCAACCCAACCTCGTTTCGCATCACTGTCCGCTCTGTCCCAAACAACCCCATCCCCCACTCCTAAGCATCCCTCATTCTCTTCCCCCCCTCTTTCCTTCTTCTCCCCTACAACTTTCTGTCACAGCCACTTCACACCAACCAACCCTGCCACTTCCTCTTGTCCCTCTGCGCAACCTGATGTGTATCGGCACACCCTTTGAGTCGACTCAAAAATCACTTCACTCCCCCCAACTCCACTCCCTCTTGCCCATCTGCGCCAGCGCATGATGTCTCAGCAACCTGATGTGTACCGCCGCGCCCTGCACCGTCTTATTTTCACAGCGCAGCAGGTGCGTGCTCATCTTTCACAGCACAGCAGGTGCTCTCTGGTTTTGCACACACCGTTCGCTCTCTTCCTTTCACTGCCTGTTTCCTGCCACTCTAACCCTCTGACACACTCACCTGTGTCTTTCACCCATCTCTTCCCCGCTTCCCTCTCCCCGTTGTCCGTGATTGCTCAGACCAACAACGAGAAGCTGCTAGAGAATCCGTACCTGCAGATGCGAGGCATATTGCAAGACACCCCCGATGCACTGCACCTCACCTCCTGATCGCCATTTGCACCTCACCTCACCTCCTGGTCGCATCGTGCACTTCAGCTGCAAACCTCCATCCTGCCTTGCCTCAGTAATACCGTACTCCTAACGCGGGCAGCGTTACCATTCGGGTTTGTCCATGCGTGCTCTCTCCTTACGAACCGATTATAACACTTGGATTGGATTGTTCCTCCTGCACCGTTGCATTGCATGGGAGAAGAAAGCATTCAGTGCAGCAAGCTCCTCAGTGAAGTGCTAGCACATTGATGCAGAGGTTGCACATTAAACAGATGGCTAGAGTGACAACTGCTTGCACATCATTTTACTAGTCTAAAAAAGGGCTGTGTGCGCTCCTTTAAACCCTAGACTACAACTTTTGTAACCAGAGCCTCAGCTAGGATACCTCACCTTGTAGGCTCAGCATTCCACTAGGGTCCCTCACCGCCATATCTTGCCTAGGACTTCATTTGTACAAGTCAGGGAGTTGTGGTACCGTAATCACATATTGATTATTTGATTCCGCATCCTTTTGTACAACTCATACGATAAGAAGCCCAGCCGGGAGGGCATGGGAGATGGGAAACTAGGGTTCCGGGCTCACAGGGGGGATCCCAGCAACAGCACAAAACATCACTCCCAAGTACCGCAGTACCGTAGTACTGCTGTGAGCCCCCCCATGTACCGGTAGCAATTCATCATGGTTCACAGCACAAGCTGGTGCACCGGACTGTTTAATCAGTCCGGGTGCAGTAGTGAGTGACTGGTCAACCGGGCAGGGAGGGAAGCTGGAATACTGTCTCTGCAGTCTTGACTGCTCTTCAACCCTCGGTAACTCCCTATGTCCACATCCCGCCCCACTAGCTCAGATCTATCCATCTTGGATCCATCCTCCTTTGCACTCGCCCGCAGCTTCAGTATGGTCTGTACCCGATCAGCATCCGCTCGTTGCTGCTACCTTTTATGTAATACGACTTGTACCATTCCACAAACTTTTGTAACCCAGCATCTAGGTCTGTAGACGGACTGTAACCTAGCTCGGTCTCCGCGCGTGTGACATTTGCGTGTGTAAACAGCACCTCGCCGCTGCTGGGCATGGGAACCACATCCCTAATCGCGCGCGTCTCAAGGTGCTTCTCCAGGAGCTTGACGAAATCCGTCACCTTAACCGGCTGAGTGTTCCCGAGGTTGAACACTCGGAACTGCGCGCGGCGCTTCTTCCCTTGCGTGCCCACGCCCACGCTGGGCGTGGCAGTATCTAGGGCGGCCACGCACCCTTTCACCACGTCGTCGATGAACGTAAAATCGCGCGCCAGCTCTTGCCCGTTGGGCCCGCGGAAGATCTTAATCGGCTTCCCTTCCGCGATGTTCCGCGTGAAGGAAAAGTACGCCATGTCGGGCCGGCCCCACGGGCCGTAAACAGTGAAGAAGCGTAGCGCGGTGACGGAGAGGCCGTAGATGTGGTTGTACGTGTGCCCGAGCATCTCATCTGCTTTCTTCGTCGCCGCGTATAAGCTCGCCGGCCGATCCGTTCGGTCGCTTTCCGAGAACGGGACCTTTTTATTTAGACCGTAGACGCTGCTCGAGGAGGCGTAAACGATGGCGGGCTGATGATCCGCCTTTCGTACGGCTTCGAGCAGATTAACAAAGCCCAGGACGTTGCTGTGGACGAACGCCAGCGGGTTGTGCACGGCGTATCGCACGCCGGCTTGCGCGGCGAGGTGGAGCACGTGCGTGAACCGTACGATCTCGAAGAGCTTGGAGACGAGCTGCTGATCGTTGATGTCGCCTTCCACGACGAAGACTCCGTTGGAGAGCAGCCGCTCCTCTCTGGCGCGCTTCAGCGCCACGGGATAGTAGTCGTTGAAGTTATCCAGACCGATTACGCCGTCGCCTCGCTCTTTAAGAGCCAGCGACGTGTGCGAGCCCACGAATCCAGCGGCGCCCGTTACAAGCACCACCATGCCGCCCTCGCGCGGAACGGCGGAGAGTCGGATGCGGTCCTCCCATTCGTCCCCGCCCCATGTGGCGCCTTGCGTGCCTGTGGCGAGCGACGTTGCTGGGACTGATGCGTGCGATGCTCCTCGAGTAGACATCCCGACGACCATGACTATTAGAAAGACGGTGCAGCAGAGGCACTGAACGAAGGTCATGCTGCGAGCCATTTGCTGCACGAATGAACTGCTTCTAAGCTTCTCTAAGTCTTCTAAACTCGACGGGAACTTGGTCGATGAGATGTTCGTAGGAAGCCATTTTGCGGCCATGGCGATCGTCCACTGCGGAGCAACGCGTTTTCAGTTCCAAGTGCCCTTCTTGCCCTGCGATATGCTATTACTACGGTTGCTAGGAAGTGAGATAATGATGTACAGAATTTGGGTGAAGTCCCTTGTGCAATAGATTTGTGGAATAGGTTTGGTTGGCTCACAGAGCACAGGCGGTCTTGCTTTTGTTCTCAGCTCGTCGCACCGTCACTGCCTGTTGGTTGTGGGGGGGAAAGGAGGGCCACGTTCCTTCCCGAGCCTCGTGGGCAGGTGCGGCTGACGGTGAACTCCCCTAGTCCCTCACTTGAAACTTGCGCTTCGGCGGCGCTTCTGCTCCGTCAAACCTAAGCTTCGTCCGATAGCTACGTTGTGGATGTTTTGTCGCATATGGCAGTCACGCGGTATGTATGCTATGCACTGTGCCTAATTCTTCACGAGAGGTTTCAGTACGGTATTGTAAAACAAAACAAACATGCAGCGCGCTATAGTACGGTATAGTGACTGGCTGACGGTCCCCCTTCATTCACCTGGGCAGCTTCACCTACAGTACTGGCGGCTCGCCGCAGGCACCGAACCGAACATGGTCTGCTTGGGGTTTGGTCTGGTGGCGGCCAAAGGGCCATTCTTCCAAACACTTGATGGCCGCAGTGGGAGAATCGAATGTCGGAAGACACCCCATGAGTCCTGACCTGTTGTACCACCTCCCGACCCTTCAAGCTCTCCCTGTTTTGCAGATTTTGAACACCCCTTTCGCAGCTCACGAGGTGCCTTGCATTTTTTCTAATCGTTGAACGAAGTACCTCATTTCAAATATATTCGTATTGATGGGTGTAATTATTTTGAGGGGAAACTTTGAAATGAAGCGAACAATGCCACGGCCCGTGCCAGCAAGTGAAATCCGTAGGCTCACCGCCATCCGCAGTCACCACCTAAGAACACCTGCTAACCTGAATATCTCTAAATTGACGCGGAGCGACGAACTGTTACGCACTCATAAAGAATAGAAATACTACATGCGTTATATATATTCGTTAGTTGTGTGATAACTCCTAATGCCCAAAACACAACGGGGATGTGGAGAAGCGGCATTCTTACACTCTAGTTCAAGGACGCCATCCCTCGAGCCTGTCACACAAGACGCAAGTACAAGATCGTAGGATCTCAACACCAAGCAACCTGCTGTCTTGCGAAGTGTATCTAACCTGACCGCTCTGCCGTAAATTGCTTGATCCGTTCTCGAATGCGGTCGAGCAGAATAAACCGCGCCTTTTGGCGTTGCTTAAAGCGGTACCACCCGTCGCGCATGATCCTCGCACCATCCACTTCCGGGCACGGATAATACCACAGCCGAATGGACAGCCCACACGAATACAGGACAGACATGCGCATGGGCCTCGTCTTTGCCTCACTGCCGGTTTCCCTCTGGCAGCCACACTCGCCTGTGTCGGCAAGCTGCGGGGTGAAGTCTGGATAGAAGAGCTGGAGTAGGCCCAGCTTGTGTGTGAGCTCCAGAAAGGTGTATTGGTCGCCCGTACCACAGATGCGGTTGATGGCTTCTAGCTTGTTCCTCCTGCCGAATCCCATACCTGAAGGAGGTGGAACAGGAGGAACCACGCAGGAGATAATTGGGCAAGGAAGTGATTCTTCATGATTCCGTGCATAAAGGAGGTGGCGCCATTCCACAGACATCGCAGAAATATTGCAATGGAAAAGGCAAGAGACGGATGGCCCAGATGCATGTAACACGAGCTGTAGGCAAAGACAGCTATAGTAACATACACACCCAAGACTTGCACAACAAGGGACGTGCGAGTGAGGAAGAGAAGGATCAGCACAGGGGGATGGCACACAAGCAAGAAAAAAGCACACGTGAGGAGCACGGCACCTGGTTGGTAGCGGTGTGGGGAGTCGTTGCGGAAGCCAATCATGCCCTCCTGCAGCGTTGGTGCGTGGGGGAAGAGGTCACTGTACAACGTGCTGCCGTTGATCCACTCGGGACTCTGTGGACCGTCGATCTTCACCACTGGGATCTGCCGAGGTGGGTGCGGCCATGGGGGAAGAGGGGGCAGGCTTGCTAAAAACAGGGGTTTTCATGGAAGATTGGCTCATACTGCCAGCGACAGCAGCAGGAGGGAGCACGCAGGAGACGTACATCAGAGCAGATAGCAGGGAAGGGATCACTGCAACAGCATCATAGACAATGAGCAGTGTGCGCACATCAAGTGTGCACGCAGCACGCCCCATACGCTCGTCTCCCTGCCGTGGTCCGCACCGCACGCACCTTGAAGGCAGTCTTGCCGTGGGCCTCATGGCGGTCGGCCGCAGCAGCGAGGTACGTCCACACCTCGCGAGTGAGGAAGTGGTTGCCGTCCAGAGGCAGGATCCACCGCGCTCCGTTCGCTATGCCGTGATTCATCATCACCAGCCGCGCCTCGTTCATCGCTGTTCAATGCGCGCACGATTCAAGGGGTGGTAAGGCCGTGGGGTGTGGCCGTGGGGAGTGTGGGGCAGGAGGTGTGGGGCATGGGGTGTGGGGTGGGGCATTAGGTGTGAGCCAACCACGCCACAACAACAGCATGTGCACACACCCAATGTGCACGTTCCACATGTGCACCCCCTCTCCCTTCCCCATGTGTAACCTCCCCCCCGCCCCCCCCATGTGCACCCCAACCCCTTATGTGCACACCCCCATGTGCGCCCGTCCTCCCCAGGGGCAGCGCACCTGTGATGGCAGTGGACCAGAGGTTCTCGGGCATGGCGGCGAGCTCTGTGTAGTTCACGGGGATCCTCACGATGTCCTGTGGAGAGAGCGCCATGGATGATGGCGGGCAGTAGGAGAGAGGGGAGGAGGGGGGAAAGGAGTGGAGAGGAGAGGGAGGGGAAAGGGAGGAGAAGGAGGAGAGGAAGGGAGGTTTTCAGCAAGGCACGTACTTGCCGCCTTTTGAAAGCTTACAAACCAGGGGAAGGGATGCTGCCAGGAGCCCAGCCCAGCAAATGTTATGTTACCCATGGATGTACGCGTTCGTGCGCGAAAGCATTGATCAGTGAGCACAGTCTCAGAGAGTCTAGCCCGTATTCCATTCCACATGCCCCGTAGGAGCGAGCGGCGAGCAATCCCACATGCCGATGCCCCACGCGTACCTCCTCAGGGTATCCGTGGGCGAGAATGGCGGCCGTGATTCGCGCCTCCTCCGAGTCGTTCAGCATCTTGTTCATCACCCACACGCGCCGCAGCTCTGGCAGGTCCTTGGGCTCGTGCTGTAACGCGTACAGAGTGTTCAGGTACAGCTGCCCGTCGCACTGTAGCGGCGGCATGTCGTTGCCAATCATGCGGTAGAGGATGAAGCGCGGGGGAGATCCGCGCGCGGACGGGGAGGCGGGCTGTTCGCCCGCGAGGGGGAGGTGCGCAGAAGCTGCGGAAGCGGGCGGGGAGATTGGCGCGGAGGAGGACCCGCGGAAGAGGCATAGCGCGGTGAGGGTGACGGCGACAGCGGCCAGCGCGGAGATGGCGACGCGCGCAGCGCGGGATCTGAGGGCGTGCGGAGGGCGCGGGGGGGAGAGCGCGGGTGTCTTGGAGAATAACGCGAGGGAGGCGGAGGGGAGCGGGGGGAGGTCGGCGCAGGCGGACGAGGTGGCGCGCGGACGACCGGAAGACATGGCGGGATTGGCGGCCAAGGCGGGCGGGGGAATAGAAACGGAACGGGGGGTTGCGTCGCTGTTCGTCCTTCCCTTCCTTCTCCAGAAGGTTATCCTGAAAGCACTATCGCGGGACTCGAGAGGGCAGCGCAAGCGCGGCACACGTGGACAAGCGGTGTGCGTCGTGGATACGAGGCACGCGCTGCTGCTTGAGCGCGTTCAGACGAAGCTCTAATAAGACGTTTTAAGCTTTCGGAATGGTCCGCTCCGTGAGAGTAGGCTCTTGCCAACGTGTCTGAAGACAAGGAATCTTTGAAACTACCCCAGGCATTCCATTCTATGCACACAACATTGCGCCTCTTTTGTTCAGATTCGGCCTGCGTAATTAACGGCGCGAAAGCGCCGCCGTTGGAAGGTTTCGCCGCAGCGCCCTCGTGTGCGATACGTTTCGTCTCTAGTAGAGGAAGAAGCATCCGTGCGTACTATGGTAGATTGAGATTGTTAAAAGATGAAGGGTAAGTAGTAAGGAAAACACCTCGAAGGAAGAGGTAAGATTGAAGTTGAAGGAATTTTAGAGACTCCTTACTAGGCCGCTCAACATCGCGTACAAGACCAATCGTTCTTAGGCCTTTATAGTTAGCGTAGCTTTCGCATCATTTGCCAAACCATGCATCCCTGGCTCGGCCGAGTTGGCCGATTCGGCCTACACTTCGAGACTAGCCCGAACCTCGATGCAGCATCTCACTTGCTAACTCGCACGCACCGCATTACCGTTTGCATGTTTTGTTATATTCGCTCATGCCTTCGCTCATATTTTTAACTCGTTTGGCAACTTAGTGCAATCCTCGCTACCTCGCTACATTGCACCCCTAACAATTAGCTATCAAATCCACTTCATTTTACAAACCACGCGTTTCCGCAATGAGCAGAAACAAACTTTTGATTTTTCACTCAAAGGGACTCACGCCCCATAGTGTACTAGGACTCGTTGTCCTCGCGCTCTCTCGTAAGTGCGAACAGTCACGACTGTGCCTAGCACCTAGACCGGCCGCCGCCCTTCAACATGGGAGACTGCAATGAGATTGCGACACTAAGCACGAGCGCCTGGATGAGCTGACAGGCCAACTGCGTGAAAGCAGCAAAGAAATTGCAATGCTGACGGCATAACGTGAGTCATTCCAACGCGACATCAACCAGGCACAAGCACAAACGCTAACAGAGGCAACACCGGCACAGACAACACCATTCACACCTCACACGTGTGCGGCTAGTGATGGCATTGTTCGCGAAGAAGTGTTTGATGACCACGCAACGGCACACCCCGAGGCGGCGAACACATCAGGAGCTCAACGGCGTGTCCACATCACGACGCCAATGCCACTCAAGCCGCAGTGTCCGCCGTGCTTCGACCTGAGTCAGCAAGGTGGTTCTTCACCATGAACATATTTTTTTATGCGAACTACGTCCCGTCGGATGCGACGAATAATCGCTACGCCGTGTCATTACTGCGAGGACCCGCCATGGATAGGTGGCGTGTCATAATCACTAAGCCGACTGACTACGGGGCACTACTGCTACGGGAAGGACCAACTGGACCCTGGGCGCCATCGTATCTCGTGGAGGTAGCCCAGTATCACACATGGGATGCATGGTGCGTAGGTCTACGCACGAGGTTCGAGCCAAGCGGCGTAGATTTTTGTGCGTAAGAAGCTCCGCACTCGGTGCCACAGTTTCGTCCAGGACTACATCAACGAGTTTCTGGCACTATGCGAGAATGTGGGATACATGCACGAAGCTGAACGCATTGACCACTATGTCGACGGCCTGAAAAGCGACATCGCACAAGAAATCATTCTCCGCAACTTTACTGAATTCAACACATACTCGCTATTGCGGAAAAACTAGTTTTTCTCCGCCGACCAAGACCGGGGTCCTACAGTGTGAGAGTACGACGGCTTATGCCAGCCATGCATGCTTGCTTTTATCTTATTACGCTATTACTAGCTTAGGTTTATTTTATGCATGCATGAATCGGTTGATTTCCTAGGCTAGGTGCTTTCCTATATTTTATTATAGTTATAGCACCGAGCTAGGTTGCGTACACCGAATTCTAGGCTATTCGGTTGCCACCGAATTGCCTTCTACCGAATTCGGGAAGGGTCTGTTCGGGACGCTTCGCGACCCTCAGAACCTTCGCGTAACACCTGGTTACTGCCCCTTGTGTCGAGCCTATGTATAGCCTCGTGTTGTACCCAGGTGATCATTCAATTCAAACTCTCTTTTCTGAGCTCGATCCTAGATCCCCACACTCGGTAATCAGAGCCTGTTTACACGCGAGTTTTTCGACCGCTAAATCGTAGCTTTTAAAACCGCGGGTGCGACGACAAACACGCCGATTTCGGGTACGTAAACCAGTTCCGCGCTGTTTTTTAACGTCCCCCTCGAACCGGTTTTCGAACACTCCTCAGGTCCGTTGGCAAAAAAGTTGGAATTTCAGCCGTCGGGTCGATTCGAACATCAACGGCCTTGGAAGGGCTCTATAAACTGGAGGCTTATCACGGGCATCAGAGAATCACTTGCCACACCCAACCGACCGAGGGACATGTTGACACGGGTGTACAATTTCAATCTTCAAGTGGGGGAGAGATTGGCCTTCCTGGCGGACAAACCGATGTGTCCACACTGCGGGGGTGAGGAGACACTGGAACATTGTCTGTTCACCTGCCCGAAGATTCAGATGGTGGTGTCGGCGCTGAAGAAATCGCTCCGCCTCATCAACCCGCACCGCGAAACAGAGTCTCTGGGGGATCTGCTGTTCCGCAAGGCTGGTTCGCGCACTGCTTTTCCGGAGGCGACATTGATTGCAATTACGCTGCACCAGCTCTGGTTGGAGAGATGCGAGGCGGTCTTCCGGGGGAAGAAATTTCGTGCCCTAGCCTCGTAGCGCCCTCGTTAGCGCCCTCGCGCGCCCCTCGTTAGCGCCCTCGCGCGCCCCTTCGTTAGCGCCCTCGCGCGCCCCTCGTTAGCGCCCTCGCGCGCACCCTCGTTAGCGCCCTCGCGCGCCCCTTCGTTAGCGCCCTCGCGCGCCCCTTCGTTAGCGCCCTCGCGCGCCCCTTGCTAGCGCCCTCGCGCGCCCCTCACTAGCGCCCTCGCGCGCCCCTCGCCGAGCCGCCCGCTCGCAGCCCGCCCGCCCGCTCGCTGCCCGCTTCGCGGCCCGCTCGCTACGCAGCCCGCCCGCCCGCTCGCTGCCCGCTTCGCGGCCCGCTCGCTACGCAGCCCGCCCGCCCGCTCGCTGCCCGCTTCGCGGCCCGCCCGCTTCGCAGCCCGCTCGCTCGCTGCCCGCTTCGCGGCCCGCCCACTTCGCAGCCCGCCCGCCCGCTCGCTGCCCGCTTCGCGGCCCGCCCGCCTCGCAGCCCGCTCGCCCCGCTGCCCGCTTCGCGGCCCGCCCACTTCGCAGCCCGCCCGCCCGCTAGCTGCCCACTTCGCGGCCCGCCCGCATCGCAGCCCGCTCGCCCCGCTGCCCGCTTCGCAGCCCGCCCGCCCGCCCGCTGCCCGCTTCGCGGCCCGCCCGCCTCGCAGCGTCGCCCGCCCGCCGTGCTGCCCGCTTGCAGCGCCGCCTGCCCGCCGCGCTGCCCGCTTCCCGGCCCGTCCGCCGAGCTGCCCGCTCGCAGCGTCGCCCTCCCGTCGCGCTGACCGCTTGCAGCGCCGCCTGCCCGTAGCGCCAGCCTCGCCCGCTGCTCTCTATCCGTGCACAGTCGCCTTCCCCTGCTGCGGCAGCTTGCGTTACTCTGTCACACTGTCGCTATGGCTTCCATCCGCGTACTGTCGTTCGATGCTGAGGGCCGCCCTGTGCGGTTCACCGCTTGGCTAGATGACCTGCAGCTGTTCCTCCTGAGCGATAGCAAGGAGCATGTGTCGCTCTATGATTACGCGTCTGGTGCTGCGCCTGCCCCTCCTGCCACAGCTGAGCTTAGTGTTCGTTCCCACTGGCAGACTCGTGACGCAGCTGCTCGCCTAGCCATTCGCAGTCACCTGCCGTTAGCTGAGCTAGAGCATTTTGGCGACTGCAAATCCGCTAAGGCCCTGTACGACGCTGTCGTCGCTCGCTACTCCTCGCCTGCCACAGCCGAGCTTAGCCGCCTCATGCTGCCGTACCTGTTCCCCGATCTGTCCACCTTTACTACAGTCGCCGATCTTATCACCCACCTTCGCACTAGTGATGCTCGCCTGCGTGCCGCTCTTCCCACCGAGTTCTGCGCTAAGAACCCCCCTCCACTGTACTGGACACTCCACTTCATAGTCACCCGTCTCCCTGACACCCTCCGCTCAGTTCGAGACCACTTCCTTGCTCGCTGTCCCACTGAGCTCACAGTCGCCCTCCTAGAGGAGCACCTGCTCGCGGCCGAAAAGAGCATTGTAGCTGTCGGTGCTGCTCGTGGCGCTCCTCGCACCCCCATCTTTGAGGGGTGTTCTCCCTCTCCCCTCGCTCCCTCCTACGCTGCTGCTGCTGCTGTTGACTTCCTTGGTGCTGAGTCTGTTGGCGCTGCTTCTACTCCTGGTGGGAGGCGCCGCACCGGCAAGGGCAAGGGGGGCAAAAGTGGTGGTGGTGGCGCTGGGGGGGGAGGAGGTGGGGGAGGTGGGGGGGGAGGCGGTGCTGGAGGGAGCGGTGGCGGGAGCGCTGGTGGGAGTGGGGTCGGTGGTGGAGACGGGGGCGGCGGAGGAAGCAGTGGCAGTAGTGGCGGCGGCGGCGGTGGCGGCGGTGGCGGTGGTGGCGGTGGTGGCGGTGGCGGTCGGAGCGGTGGTAGTGGTGGCGGCGGAGGTCGGAGTGGAGGCACTGGCTCGGGCCAGAGCTCCCAGCAGCAGCAGCGTCCCCAGACGACCCAGCAGCTTCGTGAGTGGCTTGCTCAGCGTGGGACGTCGGGGGCCAGTGCCCGCTGTTCTTATGTCATTCGCACAGGTGACCGCAAGGGACAGACGTGTGGGAGGTTCCACACCCCGTACCGCTGCTTCTCCCGCCTTGACGACGCTTGGCGTGAGGAGATGGGTGCGGATGTTGAGCGCCCCCGCTGGGCTGAGCTCATGAGGGCTGGTGTTGATGTCTTTGCTCTTGACTATGATGCTATTATTGCTGCCATGTATGCATTGACTGTTAGTGCCGAGGGAGACTGTTACTTGTGTGTGCCACCTGACCCAGGTATAGAGCCTGCTGCCCTGGGTACTAGTGAGTCTGCTCTCTCTGGTATGGTGCCCCCTGTACCTGCTCCCCCCAGTGCTGTCCCGGCTGGTTTCGAGTCTGCTCTCTCAGGTACAGCACCCACACAGACTCCTCTCTCAGGTACCGCACCGGCTGAGGCCTGTCACACCTTCACCCTTGACTCAGGTGCTTCCCGTTGCTTCTTTCGTGACAGTACTGAGCTCACACCGCTTCCTGCACCGGTCCCAGTCTCCTTGGCTGACCCCTCTGGGGGCCCAGTCCTTGCCCAGTCCACCACTGTCCTCCCTTGTCCGGCGGTTCCGTCTGGCTCGTTGTCGGGTTTCCACCTCCCCTCGTTCTCGACGAACCTGGTGAGCAACGCTGTCCTCCAGGATCAGTGGGTTGACACCTTTACCCCTGGCGGACAGCGTGTGGCGATCTGCACGTGCTCCAGGACCGGCCGTCACCTGGCTACGTTCACCCGTCGGCCGGGGTCGAGTCTCTACACACTGACCACTGCGTCTCCCCAGGTAGCTGCTGTCGGTCAGGTGTCCGCGTCAGGTCTGGTGGCCCACGCCTGTGAGTGTCGCTCCCTGTCGCACCAGACTCTTCTCTGGCACCACCGCCTGGGTCACCCCTCCTTGCCACGCCTTCGTGGCATGCACCGTCGCCTCCTTGTGTCCGGTCTTCCCAGGTCCCTCCCTCCCCTCCCTGCCTCGCCTGCGCCGCCTTGCCTTCCTTGCGTCGAGGGGCGGCAGCGCGCCGCTCCTCACTCCTCCTCGTTCCCCCCGACAGAGGCTCCTCTGGAGACCCTCCACCTGGACGTGTGGGGCCCAGCCCGCGTTCGTGGTCAGGGCGGTGAGCGGTACTTTTTGCTGGTTGTCGACGACTACTCGCGTTACACCACGGTCTTCCCCTTGCGCACCAAGGGTGAGGTCCCTGCTGTTCTGATCCCTTGGATCCGCACGGTTCGTCTCCAGCTCCGCCGCCGTTTCCGGACGGATCTTCCTGTCCTGCGTCTGCACTCTGACAGAGGTGGTGAGTTTTCCTCCGATCTCTTGAGGACCTTCTGTCAGGCGGAGGGCATCGAGCAGACCTTCACGCTTCCGGACTCCCCACAGCAGAATGGGGTTGCTGAGCGTCGCATTGGCCTGGTCATGGAGGTCGCTCGTACCTCCTTGGTCCACGCGGCGGCTCCCCATTTTCTGTGGCCGTTTGCTGTCCGGTACGCCGCGCATCAGCTCAACCTCTGGCCCCGTGTCTCCTTGCCGGAGACCTCGCCCACACTGCGTTGGACGGGGGAGGTTGGCGATGCGTCGCGCTTCCGGGTGTGGGGTGCTCGTGCCCTTGTCCGCGATACGTCTGCGGACAAGCTCTCCTCCCGCACGCTTCCCTGTGTCTTCCTTGGCTTTGTCCCTGACGCGCCTGGCTGGCAGTTTTACCACCCCACCTCGCGCCGGGTCTTCGCCTCTCAGGATGTCACCTTTGACGAGTCGGTCCCTTTTTACCGTCTCTTCCCCTACCGCACTGCCCCCCTCCCTCCCCCGCCGCTTTTCCTTGCTCCTGGTCCCCCTCCGGTAGACCCCCTTCCCCCTCAGGGTCCTGCTCCCTCAGGTGTCTCTCAGGTAGACCCTCCTCCCGTCGCTGAGCCTGTCGAGGTCACAGGTGACTCAGGTGCTGCTGCGGGTGGTGCTGCTGGGAGTGCTGAGCCTGGGGGTGCTGAGCCTGGGGGTGCTGGGCCTGGGGGAGCTGGGGCTGCAGGTGCTGGGACTGAGGGTACGGTGCCTGAGAGTACGGAGCCTGGGGGTGCTGCGCCTGGGGGTACTGAGCCTGCGGGTGCGAGGCCTGGGAGTGCTGGGACTGCGGGTGCTGGAGCTGAGGGTACTGTGCCTGAGAGTTTGCCGCCTGGGGGTGCTGAGCCTGGGGGTGCTGCGACTGGGGGTGCTGAGCCTGCGGGTACTGAGCCTGCGGGTACTGAGCCTGGGGGTGCTGCTACTGAGCCTACGGAGCCTCGGGTTACTGTGTCTGGGGGTGCTCCGGTTCGGGGTGCTGAGCAGTCTCTCACACCGCAGCAGCTTCGTGACTGGTACGTCCGACGCTTTCGCCGTCCTAGTGGCTCGGCTGGAGTTGGGGGTGCTGGAGTTGCTCGTCCTGGGGGTGCTCGTACTGGGGGTACTGGAGCTGCTGGAGCTGGGGACTCTGGCGCTGGCGGTGCTAGCGGAGTTGGAGCTGCCGACTCTGGGGGTGGCGCTGCTGCTGGTGCTGCGGACCCACCTGGTGGAGCTGCTGCTGGTGCTGAGGAGTCGGACGGTGGAGCTACTGCTGGAGCTGGGGACCCGGCCGGTGGAGCTGCTGCTGGTGCTGTGGACCCGGACGCTGGAGCTCCTACTGGTGCTGAGGACCCGGCCGCTGGAGTCCCGTCTGCTTCTGGAGACGCTGCGCGGCCGCGACCGTACTTCGTCCCGCTCCTTCAGCAGGTTCTTGGGCAGGCTCCTCCTCCTTGTCCTCCTCCCTCCGTAGAGTGTCCTCCGCCTGTCCAGCCGCAGTCACAGTTACCACCTGCCTCGCCTCTCCCTGCTCCCTCTCCTTACACTGGTCCCACAGGAGGTCTTACAGAGCGTCGTGAGCCTGAGTCTCGTCCTGCGTCGCCTGTTCGTCCTGCTCGCACTGGTAGTCGTGTCCGTCGTGAGCGTCCTCCTCCTGTCCCAGGCACTCACTACATGACTCTGCGTCCCTCTACTGCTCCTCGGCGTGTCCCTCTACCGTCTCCTCCTGCGTCCTCTTTGCCTGCCGTTCCGGACCCTGAGTCTGACCGGTATCGCGCTGAGCACCCTACAGTCACGCGTCTCCTTGCTACTGTTGTCACTGACCCCACCTTTGAGTCCTCGGCTGCGTCTGCTCTGGTCGCTGAGTTGGTTGACTTTGCTGCTGCCTGTCGTCTAGACTACGCTGCTAGCCTTGTCGCTGAGTCAGAGTCTGCGTCTGTCTGTCCTCCGTCCGTCGGGGGTGAGTGTGCTCTTGGCACGGACGTCCTTGAGGACAGGCAGGAGGACTTTGACTCACTTGCGGCTGCTGTACCTCATCTCGTGGCCTGGTTGCTTGCCCCTGAGGGAGACCCGGATGCAGTAGACATCCCCACTCCGCGCACTTACGCAGAGGCGATCTCGGGTCCCTACTCCTCTCAGTGGCAGACAGCCATGGACGCAGAGATGGCATCCTGGAAGTCCACAGGCACCTACGTCGACGAGGTTCCCCCTCCTGGGGCGAACATCGTCGATGGCATGTGGATTTTCAGGGTGAAGCGGCCGCCAGGTTCTCCGCCTGTCTTCAAGGCTCGTTACGTTGCTAGAGGCTTCAGTCAGCGTCAGGGGGTCGACTTCTTCCAGACCTTCTCCCCCACCCCGAAGATGACCACTCTTCGGGTTCTGCTGCACGTTGCTGCTCAGCGTGACTACGAGCTTCACTCTCTTGACTTCAGCACAGCGTTCCTGCAGGGCAGCCTGCACGAGGAGATCTGGCTGCGCCGCCCACCTGGCTTTACTGGGTCGTTTCCCCCTGGTACCCAGTGGAGTCTCCGCCGGCCAGTCTACGGTCTCCGCCAGGCGCCACGTGAGTGGCACGACACACTGAGGACTACACTTGCGGCTCTTGGGTTCGCGCCGTCTACTGCTGACCCGTCGCTGTTTCTGCGCACAGACACGTCGCTGCCGCCGTTCTACATCCTCGTGTACGTCGACGACTTGGTCTTTGCTACTGCTGACACTGAGGCACTCGCTCGTGTGAAGTCGGAGCTGCAGAAGAGACACACCTGCACTGACCTGGGTGAACTGCGTAGCTACCTTGGCTTGCAGATCACCCGGGACAGAGCTCGCCGCACCATCACCCTGACTCAGTCACACATGGTGCAGCAGGTCCTTCAGCGCTTCGGCTTCCAGTTCTCCTCACCACAGGCCACACCTCTGGCTACCAGCCACTCGCTCTCAGCTCCACCTTCGGACGAGTCCGTAGAGCCGAGTGGCCCGTACCCAGAGCTTGTAGGCTGCCTCATGTACCTGATGACTTGCACGCAACCTGACCTCGCGTACCCTCTTAGCATCCTTGCTCGTTACGTTGCGCCTGGGAGACACAGGCGAGAGCACTGGGAGGCTGCTAAGAGGGTGCTGCGTTACCTGTGCAGTACATCAGGCATGGGGCTGGTACTTGGAGGACGCGACAGAGTTGTCCTCACTGGTCACTCGGACGCCTCTTGGGTGGACGACCTGGCTACGCAGCGGTCGTCACAGGGTTACACCTTCAGCCTTGGCTCAGGTTCTGTCTCGTGGCGGTCCACCCGCTCTTCCTCTGTTCTCGGCTCTAGTTGTGAGGCTGAGATCTACGCCACAGCCATGGCTGCACAGGAGTTACGCTGGCTCACCTACCTGCTGACTGACTTGGGAGAGCGGCCTAGTTCTCCTCCAGTTCTGTACGGTGACAACAAGGCGGCTCTTGCCTTGTGTCAGGAGCACAGACTGGAGCACAGGACGAAGCACATTGCTCTTCGCTACTTTCTTGCTCGAGAGCTTCAGCAGCGCGGTCAGCTTCGGCTTGTGTACGTGGACTCGAAGGCCAACACTGCTGATATCTTCACCAAGGCGCTCCCGCCTAGTGATCATCAGCGGCACTGTACTTCTTTAGGCCTTGTGTCCACGTTTCCTCACTTGCTCACTGCTTGACATTCTTTGTACTGTACTTTATATATATCTTGTTGCTTGCTTGCTAGGTTTTGATCACTGTGTTGCTTGTCTTGTACTGTATCTAGCACTGCATGTGAACTGGCCTTGTGGCCTTTACTTGTGCTCGGAGTGTGGTGACGTTGTGATCCACCCTGGGCTTTGCTTTGCTTTGCTGGACTGGTCTTGTGACCCTTTGTTCTCCCCCACTTTGCCTATGGGGGTGTGTTAAACTGCATTATGCTTGTAGGCTGTAGTGGGGTAGCCAATATGGGGTACAACCCCAACTAGGGTTTGCTACTTGTACCCAACTGTTTCATTCAATGCATCATTCTTGCCTAGTTCTTCTAACATTATCTTCGCCTTCAGGCAGCATGCACGGGTCTATGTGAAGGCCCGCCACTCCACGTGGCAGAAAAGGAAGAACACGGCGCGAGCTGGCAAGCTCCAAAAAGAATTACTGGAAGAACATCGCCTTCTAAGCAGGATAAAGAAAGCTGACGACAAGAAGTGGACCTGGACAAGATCTTTCGAGTCCATCTGGTCCAATCCTAAGATAGTGTACAAACCGCCATAGACACCCGCTGGGGCAGTCGGCCCTGCCCTCGCTTAAAGCGGTTACGACCGATATTGTTTGTATGCATCAACTACACCATGTATACTTACAATAAAAAAAAAAAAAAAAAAAAAAACATCAACGGCATTGGGAATTTCGCCCAAAAAAGTTGGAATTTGGGGCGTCGGATCGAATTTCAGCTCAACGGCCGAGATCTGACGCGAATTTCGGCTAAGGGAGAATTTCGCGACTGACAGAATTAGCGCTCGACATTTCTACAGTCGATTCGATTCGCAGTAAGTCGACCAGCGCCTAGATTTTAATTATTTCTGTCGCAAATCTTCCTGTAAATCGCCAAATGGAGGAAAATGGTGATAATTCCGTACGAAAAATTACGGAGTTACGCACCGACCTGGACCAGATGCGACCGACACTCCAGCGAGTAGAGGAGCTTCTCGCGAACCAGTCGGCAGCCCCCACGGCAGCAGCAGCGAACGTAGCAGCGAATGCAGCAGCGACAGCAGCAGCAGCAGCGGCGACACCGACACTTCACCAAGCAGCAGCCACAGTGAATCTTGAGGCGGCACGTCCGAGGCTATCGGAGACGTTCAATCCGAGTGCAAAAGACACCGACGTCCGTCGATTCATTGCGACACTCGAATTTTATTTCGAGGCTGTTGGCTGTACGACCCTAACACACGATGCAATGCGAATTCGGCTCGCAGCGACACTGTTGCGAGGCCCGGCGCTCGAGTGGATTTACAACAGTAAGGAGATCCGAGGCGAGGGGTCATGGACGCAGTTTCGGGCAGCTTTAATTCAACGTTTCGAACCGATCAATTCCAGCTACATGGCGCGGCAGCAGATTCATCGGCATAAACAGTACGGCAGTGTAACACAGTACACGCAACAGATGGAGAGCCTCTTCAACCGAATTACCGACTTGACTGAAGGGGAAAAAATCCAAGCGTATACTGAGGGGCTAAAAATGGAAGTACAACGACAGGTGATTGCTGCGAACTACAAAAACTACGGCAACATGGTGTGTGCAGCAGAGAGATTCGATGCGCTGACGCGAGGTCAACCCGAGACACGACGCCACGTGCCGAACAGATCATTCGACACGAAGCGATCGGCACCACCCACGACCGCCGACCTGATGGATATCGACAAGATCGACGCGAAGCAGCGGCCGACAAAAAATGAGAAGTGCGAATTTTGCGGCGCAGCGGGACATCGACTCTTGGCGTGTTGGAAAATGAAGAAGGCACGAGCAGAGCTGCAGGGCAACAACAGTGCGGCACCCACGAAGTAAAAAAACGTGGCGACTTCGGAGAGGGCGAAAAAAGGAGGACATGATGGCGCGAATTTAAAACGCCACGACCGGCCGGCACCAGGGGAAATCGCCGAGACAAATGGAGGCTCCGCGAAACAAGACTCTGCACCGACCGGGAAACTCCAGCCGAACACCCACGAAAGTAAGAATTCGTTAAAGTTATCCTATAAAGATACTTTAACTAAGAATATTACTTCTCGTGATTTTCAAGCCTTCAGGGGAGATTTAGAGGCTGAGAAAAAGCCCTCAGATATTATTCAGGTACCTGAGAAGTTGGGCAAACCACTCCGGAGCGTTGAAACGGGTCGTGCGTTCCAAGGAGTTAATTTTCTCTCCCCGCAGCACAGTGTTAAGGCTCCTTATTGCCCACAGGAGAAGCCTACACAGCTGCAACGGCTTAGGGGAAGGTTCCAGGCCAAGACGAAGCTGAATCGGCCGCGGATAAATCCTTCTAACCCTGCTCAGTTGAAAACTGATATTGAGTCAGCAGCTTCGAGCGCAGGACTTAGGGGTGATCTATTCGACATACCCTATGATCCTATAAGCGAGACCATCTACGGCTACTCGGAGCGGCAACAACCACTAGTACTCGAGGTGATCTGCAACGGGCGACGCCTCCAGGCACTGGTGGACAGCGGTGCGTCCCACTCGGTGTGTGACCGCGGGACGTTGGAGAAAGTTGGAGAGAAAGCGGAGAAGACCCAATTTTCAGCAACGATGGTGGACGGTACGAAGCTTCCCATCCACGGCGAAACATCACTGCAGCTGCATATAGGTGCGTTGAGATGGAAGCCGACGTTGCCGATCACGAACATCAAAGGGTTAGACTTCATCTTGGGACGAGATTTCTAGAAGCAGTTCAACCCCGAGATCGACTGGGTCAATCGGAAGGCGTGCATCTACAACAACGGGAAACGAGTGGAGCTGAGAAGCTGGACGGATACAGGGGATGTTCCTGAAACGACACTGGCACGGTTCGAACGGACGGTGAACGAGAGTAACACGGGTTACTTAGCACTGGTCATGGCAGCAGCAGAGGAGGAGAAGCCGAGTTCCGAGCTACCCGCAGCAGTGAAGGAGGTCTTGGAGCAGTACAAAGACATAATGCCCGACGACCTACCTGCAGGCGTACCTCCAGCACGCACCCACGAGCACGAGATCGTGGAGGAACCAGGTGCGAAACCCGTCTCACGTGCACCATACCGACTGAGTCCGACCGAACTGACAGACATGAAAAAACAGATCGAGTATTTACTGGACAGACAACTGATCCGCCCATCCACCTCTCCCTACGGAGCACCAGTTCTCTTCACCCCAAAACCAGACGGCAGTTTACGGATGTGCATCGACTACCGTGCACTGAACAAACAGACAGCCAAAAACAAATACCCCATACAGCGCATAGACGACTTACTAGACCAACTGCGTGGTGCAACAATCTTTTCGAAGCTGGACCTACGGTCGGGTTACTGGCAGATCAAGATGGCGGACAACTCGATCCACAAAACGGCGTTCCGTACGAGATACGGCTCCTACGAATACTTGGTGATGCCGTTCAGACTCTGCAACGCACCAGCGACGTTCCAGGCGGAGATGAACCACATCCTACGGCCCCTGCTGGACGAGTGCGTAGTAGTGTACCTAAACGATATCCTCATCTACTCCAAGAACATGAAGGAGCACGTGGAGCATCTGCGGAAGGTGTTCGAGATCCTGCGGAAAAATAAGTTCTACGTGAAGCTGTCGAAGAGCGACTTCGCACTGAAGAAGGTGCAGTTTCTCGGGCACATGGTGAGTGCCGAGGGCATACACGTGGACCCGCGGAAGATCGAAGCCGTTAAAAAGTGGAAAGTTTCGGAGAACGTGAAGGCGTTATAGCAGTTCCTCGGCTTCGCCAACTACTACAACAGGTTCGTGCCATAGTACGCTAAGATAGCAGCGCCACTGACCGACCTACTAAAAAAGGATACGCCCTTCAAATGGGATACTCCTCATCAGCAAGCCATGGAACAGCTCCAGACAACACTGACCACAGCGCCAGTACTCATCCTACCGGACCCCGAGAAGGACTACGTAGTTGAAGCAGATGCTAGTGACCAGGCAGTTGGAGCAGTACTGATGCAGGATCACGGAAACGGTTTACAGCCTATCGCCTACCTCAGTAAGAAGTTACACGGAGCAGAACTGAACTACCCCATTCACGACAAGGAAGCCTTAGCTATAGTCGTAGCCTTCAAGGCGTGGAGGTGTTACCTAGAGGGAGCCAAGACTACAGTCTACACTGACCACTGCAGCCTTAAATACCTGAAGTCGCAGCCGACGCTCTCACGACGACATGTGCGGTGGGTGGATTTCTTGGAGACCCACTTCCACTACGACATCGTCTACAAACCCGGGCTACACAACAAAGCTGACGCGTTGAGCCGCCCAGGTCATGTAGCAGGCATCCAGCTCGACGGGATGAACCCTCTACTCAAGGGTCTATTCCAACATGGGAACTCCGTGGACACAGAGATCGCAACGGCAGAGAAACAGAAGCTGTTACAGTGGGAGAAAGACTTAGCGGTAAGGAAGGGTTCAGGAAAGATTTGGGTACCGAATTACGCCCCGCTACGGCAGATCCTATTGGAGGAGTTTCATGACGTACCATACGCGGGACATTTCGGGAGCAACAAGACGTTAGCGGGAATAGCGAAGTATTACTACTGGCCCCAGATGGCAGCAGACGTGCAGCAGTTCGTCACCTCATGCGACACATGCCAGCGGATGAAGAGTAGCAAGCAGAAAAAAGCAGGGTTACTTCAGCCTCTACCCATACCGGAGCAGCCATGGCAGGTCGTTAGTCTTGACTTCATCACAGGACTTCCCTCGACCTCACGGGGACACGATTCCATCCTCGTAGTGATCGACAAGTTCTCCAAAATGGGTCACTTCATCCCGACCAACGCCACAGCTACAGCTGAAGCAACTGCTCGACTCTTCTTCGACCGCATCATCACCATCCACGGCATCCCCGCTACACTCATCTCAGATAGAGATCCCAAATTCACGAGTAAGTTCTGGAAGGAGCTTATGGGATTGTTGGGGACTAAGCTTGCGATGCTTTCAGCATACCATCCCCAGACTGACGGACAGACTGAGCGACTCAATCAGGTGGTTGAACAGTTACTGCGCACAGCTTGCAAAGATGACATCAGCCACTGGGACACACAGTTACCGACCTTGGAGTTCGCTTACAACAACGCCTCGCATGCGGCCACAGGGAAAACTCCTTTCTTCCTGTGTTACGGACGGGAACCACTCACTGTCAAACATTATACATGTTGTATTTGTGTAGGCTGTAGTGGGTTAGCCTATAGGGGGGTCACAACATTAGGGTTTCATATTTGTACTCACAATCCTTGCTAGTCCATCATTCCAGTCCGTTATTTCTGACATGGTTTCAGAGCAGGTCCTTCGCTAGGACCGTTCTTAGGGCCCACCGTTACCTACATACCTACCTACCTACCGTGCGCCTCGTGCGCCTACGCGCCCTCGTGCGCCTCCTACCTACCGCGCGCGCGCAGCCCGCCAGCCGCCCGCGCGCGACTCGACTTTTTTTTAGCGCGCGTATCCCGCTAGCCGCCCGCGCGCGGTCGATTTCGCTGCGCGCGCCCCGCTAGCCGCACGCGCGCGGCTGTTTTCTTTACGCGCGGCCCCGCACGCTGCCCGCGCGCTGCCTGTGCGCCTCGCTGACGCGCCCGCTGCTGCAGCCGCCCGTCGCCCGCTCGCGCACACCCCGCCGTGGCCCCGCAGGCCCGCAGCTCGCCGCCGCAGCTGCCGCACGCCCGTTGCCCGCAGCCGCCCGTCCGCCGACGCCGCTGCCGCCCGTGCACCGACGCCGCTGCCACCCGTGCGCTGCTGCCGCTGCTGCTTGCGCACCGCTCGCTGCTGCAGCCGCCCGTGCGCTGTCGGCGCTGCTGCCCGTGCGTATAAGCCGCTGCCGCCCGTGCGCCTCTGCAGCCGCCGCCCGCGAGTCGCCCGCTACCGCTAGTGCGCCGCAGCTCCTGCCCTTCGGTCGCGCACCGCTGCAGCTCCTGCTGTCGCGCTCCCTACTACTGCCGCTCGTGCACCACGCCGGCCCCGTTGACCCTGCGCACACCTTTCCAGCGGCCTTGTTCCTACTGCTACTACTGCTACCGCTACTGTTTCTCCTACTACTGCTACTGTCACTATGGCTAGTCCTCCCGTTCTAGCTTTCGATGCCGAGGGCCGCCCAGTGAAGTTCGAAACCTGGCTAGATGACCTGCACCTGTTCCTACAGCTCACTGCCAAGGAAGATATCTCACTGTACGACCATGCCCTAGGCCATGCCACTGCCCCTGACTCGTCTGCTGACAGCACTCTGCGTTCCCAGTGGCAGACCCGTGATGCGCACGCTCGCTTTGCTATTCGCAACTCCCTGCCGCTAGACGAGCGCGAGCACTTCAGCCAGTGCAAGACTGCTAAGGACCTCTACACCGCTGTAGTTGCCCGCTACTCCTCACCCGCTTCTGCCACGCTAGGCCGCCTCACTCTCCCCTACCTGTTCCCCGACCTAGCCTCCTTTCACACTGTCGCAGACCTCATCACCCACCTTAAGACTAGTGAGGCCCGCTTTCGCGCTGCTATGCCTGCCGAGTTTCTCACTAGCAACCCCCCCCCGCTCTGGATCACTCTCTACCACATCGTCACCCGCCTCCCTGACTCTCTGCGCGCAGTCAGGGACCACTTCCTCTCTCGCTCCCCCACTGAGCTCACTGTTGCCCTCCTCGAGAAGGAACTGCTTGCAGCTGAGGCGAGCATCGTCGCTGTAGGCACCTCTCGTGGCGACCCCCGCACCCCGTTCTTTGAGGGGTGTTCCCCTTCCCCCCTCCTCCCCTCTGTCGCCTCTGCTGCTGCTGTCGACCTTCTTGGTGCTGAGAAGGTCGGGACCGCGTCTGCTTCGAGCGGGCGCCGCAGGAACAAAGGGGGCAGGGGTGGGGGTGGCGGCGGAGGAGGTGGGGGTGGAGGCGGTGGGAGTGGAGGCGCGGCTGGGGAGACTAGTGGCGGCAGTGGGGGAGGAGACAGCAGCGGTGGGAGTGGTGGCGGAGGCGGCAGCGGAGGCGGAGGTGGTCGTGGCGGCGGCAGGGGTGGAGGTGGCCGGGGCGGCGGCGGTGGGGGTGGTGGTCGTGGAGGCACTGGCGGAGGGCAGAGTCAGCAGCCCGCCCCGACTCTTCAGGCCGCCCGTGAGTGGTATGCGCAGCGTGGCTTTACCTGCACGTACGTCATTCGCACAGGTGACCGCAGCGGCCAGCAGTGTGGGAGGCCGCACCCCACGCAGCGCTGCTTCGCGCGCCTTACCGACGCGTGGCGCACTCAGTTTCCTGCTGCCACTGAGCTGCCGCGCTGGGCTGATCTGGAAAAGAGGGGTGTTGATATTTGGGCTTTAGACTTTGATGCTATTCTCACTGCCATGTATGCGATGTCTATTAGTGGAGAGGGTGCTCAGTACTTGCGTGTTCCGCCCGACCCGGGCATTCAGGCCAGTCCGGCTGCCGCTCTAGGTGCTAGTGTGTCTGCTCCCACAGGTCCTGGTGAGGCTGCAGCCCTAGGTGCTAGTGCGTCCGTGCCCCCTGGTACTGAGTCGACTGCAGCACTGCACACCTTCACACTGGACTCAGGTGCTTCTCGCTCCTTCTTTCGTGACCGCACTGTCCTTGAGCCACTCGCTCGGCCAGTTGCTGTCTCCCTTGCTGACCCCTCTGGGGGTCCGGTCATTGCGACCTCCTCCACTGTCCTTCCTTGTCCGGCGGTCCCGTCCGGCACGCTGTCAGGTCTCTACCTCCCCTCGTTCTCTACGAACTTGGTGGTAGGTAGTGCGCTCCAGGACGGGGGTGTTCACCAGTTCACCCCTGCCTACGAGCGCGTGACCCACTGCACGTGTGCTCGGACGGGTCGCCACCTGGCTACCTTCACTCGGGAGCCGGGGTCGGACCTGTACACACTGACCACTGAGTCCCCTCAGGTAGCTGCGTCCGCGTCTGCGTCTGCGTCAGGTCAGCTGTCCGCCCCCTGCTCGTGTCGCTCTCTGGCGCATGAGACTGTCCTTTGGCACCACCGCCTTGGTCACCCGTCTGTGCAGCGCCTTCGGGCCATGCACAAACGGGACCTTGTTGCTGGTCTTCCCAGGGTACTCCCTCCCCTTCCAGACTCGCCTGCTCCTCCCTGTATTCCCTGTGTCGAGGGGCGGCAGCGCGCCGCTCCTCACTCCTCCTCCTTTCCCCCGACGACTGCTCCTTTGCAGACGCTCCACTTGGACGTGTGGGGCCCAGCCCGCGTCCGTGGCCAGGGTCAGGAGAGGTACTTCCTGATTGTTGTTGACGACTTCTCGCGCTTCACCACGGTCTTCCCCTTGCGCGCCAAGGGTGACGTCCCTGATGTATTGATCCCCTGGATCCGCAGATCTCGTCTCCAGCTCAGTGAGCGTTTCCGCTCCGACTTCCCTGTCCTGCGTCTGCACTCTGACAGAGGTGGGGAGTTTACCTCTGGCCTCTTGGAGGCCTTCTGTCAGCAGGAGGGCATTGAGCAGTCGTACACGCTTCCGGCCTCTCCACAGCAGAATGGGGTTGCTGAGCGCCGCATTGGTCTGGTCATGGAGGTCGCTCGTACCTCCTTGAGCCATGCGGCTGCCCCCCATTTTCTGTGGCCGTTTGCAGTCCGATACGCTGCGCATCAGCTCAACCTCTGGCCCCGTGTCTCCTTGCCCGAGACTTCTCCGACACTGCGTTGGACGGGAGAGGCTGGTGATGCGTCGCGTTTTCGGGTCTGGGGATCCCGAGCTTTTGTCCGCGACACGTCCGCGGACAAGCTCTCCCGTCGCGCTGTCCCCTGCGTCTTCCTTGGCTTTGTCCCGGACGCCCCTGGCTGGCAGTTCTACCACCCCACCTCGCGTCGTGTCCTGGCCTCTCAGGACGTCACTTTTGACGAGTCCGTCCCCTACTACCGCCTCTTCCCCTACCGCACTGCCCCGCTCCCCCCCCCGCCTCTCTTCCTCGCTCCAGGTGCTGAGGTACCAGACCCCCTCCCCCCTCAGGGTGCCGCTCCCTCAGGTGTGTCCCAGGTAGACCCGGTTGAGCCTGTTGAGGTAGCTGTTGACTCTCGTCCTGCTAGGGGTGCTGAGCCTGGGGGTGCTGCGTCTGGGGGTGCTGAGCCTGGGAGTGCTGAGTCTGGGGGTGCGGAGCCTGGGGGTGCTGAGCCAGGAGGTGCGGAGCCTGGAGGTGCTGAGCCTGGGGGTGCTGAGTCTGGGGGTGCTGAGTCTGGGGGTGCTGAGCCTGAGCGTGCTACACCTGGAGGAGCCCTCTCCTCCCAGCAGCTGCAGGAGAGGTACCTCGAGTACTGCCGCCTCCGGAGAGGTGCTGCTGGAGCTCGTCCCGGTACTTCCCCTCCTACCCGGGAGCTCCCCCCCATTCAGCAGATCCGCGAGTGGTACACACGGCGCTGCAGTCTTCGGAGTGGTGCTCCTGGTGCTGCGGACCCTGGGGGTGGCGCTGCTGCTGGTGCTGAGGACCCGGACGTTGGAGCTGCTGCTGGTGCTGCGGACCCGCCCGTTGGAGCTACTACTGGTGCTGAGGACCCGGCCGGTGGAGCTGCTGCTGGTGCTGAGGACTCGGACGGTGGAGCTGCTGCTGGAGCTGAGGACCCGAGCGGTGGCGCTGCTGCTGCTGCTGAGGACCCGGGCGTTGGAGCTACTACTGGTGCTGAGGACCCGGCCGGTGGAGCTGCTGCTGGTGCTGTGGACCCGGACGCTGGAGCTCCTACTGGTACTGCGGACCCGGCCGCTGGAGTCTCTTCTGCTTCTAGAGACGCTGCGCGGCCGCGACCGTACTTCGTGCCGCTCCTTCAGCAGGTTCTTGGGCAGGCTCCTCCTCCTTGTCCTCCTCCCTCTGTAGAGTGTCCTCCGCCTGTCCAGCCGCAGTCACTGTTACCGCCTACCTCGCCTCTCCCTGCTCCCTCTCCTTACACTGGTCCCACAGGAGGTCTTACAGAGCGTCGTGAGCCTGAGTCTCGTCCTGCGTCGCCTGTTCGTCCTGCTCGCACTGGTAGTCGTGTCCGTCGTGAGCGTCCTCCTCCTGTCCCAGGCACTCACTACATGACTCTGCGTCCCTCTACTGCTCCTCAGCGTGTCCCTCTACCGTCTCCTCCTGCGTCCTCTTTGCCTGACGTTCCGGACCCTGAGTCTGACCGGTATCGTGCTGAGCACCCTACTGTCACGCGTCTCCTCGCTACTGTTGTCACTGACCCTACCTTTGAGTCCTCGGCTGCATCTGCTCTGGTCGCTGAGTTGGTTGACTTTGCTGCTGCCTTTCGTCTAGACTACGCTGCTAGCCTTGTTGCTGAGTCTGAGTCTGAGTCTGTCTGTCCTCCGTCCGTCGGGGGTGAGTGTGCTCTTGGCACGGACGTCCTTGAGGACAGACAGGAGGAGTTCCAGTGTCTTGCTGCTGCTTTGCCCCGTCTCGTGTCCTTGCTAGTTGCCCCTGAGGGAGACCCGGATGCACCAGACATCCCGACCCCGCGCACTTACGCTGAGGCGATGGCGGGTCCCTACTCCTCTCAGTGGCAGACAGCCATGGACGCCGAGATGGCTTCCTGGAAGTCCACACGCACCTACGTCGACGAGGTTCCCCCTCCTGGGGCGAACATCGTTAGTGGCATGTGGATTTTCAGGGTGAAGCGGCCGCCGGGTTCTCCGCCTGTCTTCAAGGCGCGTTACGTGGCTCGAGGCTTCAGTCAGCGAGAGGGAGTTGACTTCTTCCAGACCTTCTCCCCCACCCCGAAGATGACTACTCTTCGGGTGCTGCTGCACATAGCCGCTCACCGCGACTACGAGCTTCACTCACTTGACTTCAGCACTGCTTTCTTGCAGGGCAGCCTGCACGAGGAGATCTGGCTGCGCCGCCAACCTGGCTTCACTGGGTCGTTTCCTCCTGGTACCCAGTGGAGGCTTCAGCGGCCGGTCTACGGTCTCCGCCAGGCTCCGCGTGAGTGGCACGACACACTGAGGACTACACTTGCGGCTCTTGGGTTCGCGCCTTCTACAGCTGACCCGTCGCTGTTCCTGCGCACCGACACCTCGCTGCCGCCGTTCTACATCCTCGTGTACGTCGACGACTTTGTCTTTGCCACTGCTGACACTGCAGGACTCGCCTACGTGAAGTCGGAGCTGCAGAGGAGACACACGTGCACAGACCTGGGTGAGCTGACAAGCTATCTTGGCTTGCGGATCACCCGGGACAGAGCACGGCGCACCATCACCCTGACTCAGTCACACATGGTGCAGCAGGTTCTCCAGCGCTTCCGCTTCACGTACTCCTCGCCTCAGTCCACTCCTCTGCCTACCGGTCACTCGCTCTCAGCTCTGCCTTCGGATGAGTCTGTAGAGCCGAGTGGCCCGTATCCAGAGCTTGTGGGCTGCCTCATGTACCTGATGACCTGCACTCGACCTGACCTTGCATACCCTCTTAGCATCCTTGCACGCTATGTCGCTCCTGGCCGTCACAGGAAGGAGCACATGGATGCCGCTAAGAGGGTGTTGCGCTACTTGTGCAGTACGTCGGGCATGGGGCTTGTGCTTGGAGGGCGAGACCGAGTTGTTCTCACAGGGCACTCAGACGCTTCTTGGGCAGACGACCAGGCCACTCAGCGGTCGTCTCAGGGTTACACCTTCAGCCTTGGCTCTGGCTCAGTTTCTTGGCGCTCTACACGCTCTTCTTCTGTTCTCGGCTCCAGTTGCGAGGCTGAGATCTACGCTACAGCCATGGCTGCCCAGGAGCTACGCTGGCTGACCTACCTGCTGACCGACCTCGGAGAGCGGCCTCGTTCTCCTCCAGTACTGTACGTCGACAACAAGGCTGCCATTGCCTTGTGTGAGGAGCACAGACTGGAGCACTGAACGAAGCACATCGCCCTGCGGTACTTCCTTGCTCGTGAGCTGCAGCAGCGCGGTCAGCTTTGTATTCGCTACGTGGCCACTGAGGCCAACACTGCTGATGTGTTCACCAAGGCGCTTCAGCCTCGTGACCATCAGCGCTTCTGCACTCTACTAGGCCTTGTGCCTACTGGACCTCACTTGCTTACCTCTTGACTTTGCTTGTACTGTGATCACTATATATATCTATACCTGCATGTTTACTCTTGCTAGGTTGTGATCACTGTATCTCTTGCTCTGTTATAAACTTGCATGTGAACTGGTCTTGTGACCACTAGCTTGTGCTCGGAATTTGTGTGGAATCCTTGAGATCCACCCTGAGCCTGTTGTTGCCTTGCTTTGCCTTGACTGGTCTTGTGACCCCTAGGTCTCCCCCACTTTGCCTATGGGGGTGTGTCAAACATTATACATGTTGTATTTGTGTAGGCTGTAGTGGGTTAGCCTATAGGGGGGTCACAACATTAGGGTTTCATATTTGTACTCACAATCCTTGCTAGTCCATCATTCCAGTCCGTTATTTCTGACACTCACACCACAGCAGCCAACCACACCGGCACACGTCCAAGCCGCACACGACTTCGTCACCACCATGCAGCAGCTATGGGAGAAGACTCAGCGACGTCTCACCACGATGCAGAACTCCCAAAAGCAGTATGCCGATCGCCAACGACGAGATCACTCAGTAGCAGTCGAAGATCAGGTGCTTCTTGACACACGCAACTTGAACCTGTCTCACCTACCATCCAAACTCCGGCCTCGCTTCTGTGGTCCATTTCTCGTGGAGGCACAGGTGACACCAGTAACATTCCGCTTGCGCTTACCAGATACGTGGAAGCTTCACAACGCTTTCCATGTTCAGCTCCTGAAACCCTACAAGGACCCCAACCAACAGTTCCAGGGACGACAGCTACCGCCACCACCACCTGTTCTTGTGCAGGATGAACCAGAGTACGAGATCGAGCGCGTTCTCACTCATCGGCGCCGCGGCGGCAAGACCCTCGAGTTTCTGATCCGCTGGAAGGGATACGACCCCATTGAGGACAGTTGGGTTGCAGAAGCTGATATGGGCAACGCACGCCGTGCTCTCAGGGACTATCTTGTCAAGCAGGGTGTATCTCACGCCACCCAGCTTTGAGGGGGGGACATGTGAGAGTACGACGGCTTATGCCAGCCATGCATGCTTGCTTTTATCTTATTACGCTATTACTAGCTTAGGTTTATTTTATGCATGCATGAATTGCTTGATTTCCTAGGCTAGGTGCTTTCCTATATTTTATTATAGTTATAGCACCGAGCTAGGTTGCGTACACCGAATTCTAGGCTATTCGGTTGCCACCGAATTGCCTTCTACCGAATTCGGGAAGGGTCTGTTCGGGACGCTTCGCGACCCTCAGAACCTTCGCGTAACACCTGGTTACTGCCCCTTGTGTCGAGCCTATATATAGCCTCGTGTTGTACCCAGGTGATCATTCAATTCAAACTCTCTTTTCTGAGCTTGATCATAGATCCTCACATACAGCAACAGCAGCAGCTGTCGCCATGAAAGCCGCTGCCGCACCGTTTTAAAGGGTGCTGCTTTGCGTGCAATCGGCCTGGGCACCGTACGAGCGAATGCCAGGAAAACACACCGTAAGGAAAAAGGAGGAGCAGAGTAGTAGAAATAGACCAAGCAGCAGGGAGTCGCTGGGAGTCGGTAGCAGACGGGCCCTTTACTGACAGGTCACACGGCTTACACGACCCAACCGACCCTCACCGAGTGACAGTGCCAATTCATGTAGTCAACTACACCTGGGTGAACAAGGAGTTCAACAGTAGACAGTCTCATATTTTAGTGGGAAAATCCGCACCGACTTAGTTAAAATCTTAGAAGATGGGGGGAGGCTAGCCACAGTTTAGTAAATACCGCCACTGCACGAGGACTTAAACTGAAATTGGACCGTGCTTACCTGAGATCGACGCATGACTGGTCGACGACACGCCACTGGCAATACGGGAACGCGTGGAAAGGGTTCGGATCCGTTATAGGGGTAATTTCACCTTCACCCAGAAAATGCTGGCGTCAACCCTCGATGGGACCGACATATTACTCGGCTGCGATTTAGGGTTGTGATGGGACCAACCCACACATGGACTTGACACCGGGCGATTGCACTGTGCGAGTCAATGGTAACAACATCGCCTTACCTCGCTGGAGCTCACCTGAGTCTTAGTCGGTTCGTGTCAACGCGATCACGATGAAACGCGCCGTAGGAGCAGGAGCTGACGTGTACATGGTTGACGTCTGGGAAACCGAGGCAGCAGACAAACCTATCAATTTTAATAAACTATTTGCCGACGTACCGGATGACCTGGCAGCACTACTGAAGCAGTACAGCGCGATGTTCCCGGATGACCTACCAAAAGGACTGCCACCTCATCGACCACAGAATCACACTATAGAATTAGAACTGGGGGCATAGTAGACGATACAGCAACAGTTCCGATTGACCCAACCCGAACTGAGGAACTGCGGAAGCAGCTGGATTACTTATTCGAGTGGCAATTCATTCGTCCGAGTTCGTCGTCCTTCGCAGCACCAATACTGTTAAAAAAAAAATAAAAAAATTGGGGGTTTTTTCATGTGCATAGACTACCCCGCACTGATCAGGGTTACCATCAAGTTTTGTTACCCCATATCGCGAGCCGACAAACTCATCGACCAACTTCGCATAGCCTGCGTCTTCTCGAAAATCGACCTTAGAGGGGTTTTCCAACAGATCCGCGTCAACCCACATGACTGTCCAAAAACCGCTATTAGCACCCGCTACAGATCATTCGAATACGTCGTCATGCCTTTCTGACTGACAAACGCCCCCGCCCTTTCAAATGAGTATGATCCGCCCATAATTAAAAGTGCAAAATCGTCAAGTTAAGCAATATACTGATCCACAGCCCCGACAGAGCACAACATCTACTTGACATCAAAACAACTCTTAAAAAACTGAGTGAGAACCGTATACTGGCCAAAGCCTCTAAGTGTTAGTTTTCTAAAGGACAGAGCGGAGTTTTTAGGGCATGCTATTTTAGCCGACGGAATGGAAATCACGATGATTCAAGCATGCACTCGCTGACAAACTTGACCGAGCCGCAAAGTTTTTTGGGGTTTGTCAACTACGTCCAACGGTTGGCCCTCGACATGGCAGAATTGACTGCCTTGTGGACCGACTTGCTCAGGATGTGGGTTGAGTATATGTGGGGGGAGAAAGAGCAAGCTGCCTTTTTGGCCCTCAAAAATATTTTGTGCTCGCCGCCCGTACTTCACATCGCTCATCCACGCCGTCTGTTCAAGCTCGTCACCGACACAAGCAACATCGCTGTAGGAGCAGTACTGCTGCAAGACTTTGGTAACGGACTTCAGCCAATTGCATACGAGTCACGCAAGCTTCTCTCGCCCGAGCGCAACTACCCGATACACGACCGCGAAATGTTGGCGAATGTGCATTCGCTCAAAGTGTGGCGGCACTTCCTCATAGAAGCATACGTGATAGTACGGGAAGATCACCACTCCCTACAGTACCTACGCGCCCAGCCGAATCTCAATCCGCAGCAGATACGGTGGTTGCACTATCTGAAGTCCAACATTCACTATACTGTTACATACAAGAAAGGAGCATCAAACATTGCCGTCGCGCTTACCTGCCCTACTGCCCAACTTCACGCCATCCTACTCGCCCAAACCAACCCACTACTAACAAGGCTATTAACCCACATATACCGCACCGACTCATTTTTTGTCGTTGGGCATTCATAGCAACTGACCGAAGCTAAGGGAGTTTATCACGTGAAAGCTGACACCTACTGAATATGGGTACCAGCAATTCACTGCGAAAGGAACTGCTACTGCAGGAGGTACACGACGGGGTCATATCGGATCACTTCGGGGTAGACAAAACGCGACTGCAAATGCAGCGGTACTATTACTGCATGAGCATTGACCGATGTACAGCACCACGTGGGGTCATGCCGCATATGTTAGGTGATGAAGGGCTCGCGTAAGAAAAAGGCGGTTCAACTGCAGCCGTTTCCGCAGCCTCAGTGTACCTAGCAGCAAGCTACCACGGATTTCATCACAGGGTTACATCCGAGCCCTGGTGATAATGACACGGTCATGGTTGTCGTTGACCGTTTGACGAAAATGGCTCACTTAGCTGCGTGCTGGAAATCGATCTCAGCTGAAGAAACCGCTCGCAAGTTCATCGCAACCGTCATTCGTCTGCATGGAATACCGACCGCAATTATCAGCGACTACAACACGAAGTTTACAACCAACTTCTGGAAGAACCTCTAAGAGCAGTTCGGGACCCGGCTATAGTTCAGTTCGTCGTACCACCCTGAGACCGATGGTCAGACGGAGCAGACTAACCAGACCGTGGAATAGCTGATTTGTGCCACGTGCGACAACCAGATAACTTGGGAGCAGCAGTTGCCGCTAATTGAGTTTGCCTACATCAACGCCACGTCAGCATGAACCACGGGCTGAACTCCACAGTGCCCATGCCGTCGAGTCCGAACAACCCAAAGCCATGTGCACAATAATTCACAGAGATTCTGGAAGCTGCCTGAACGCGCGCAGCTCACGCACATAAAAAAGGCAAACGTCATTGCTAAAAGGAACACCGACCGCCATCACCGCCCTGTGACGTACCAATCAGGAGATTACAAACTGCTTGACACGCAAAACTTAAGCCTGCCCGTCACACCAAAACTTCGCCCGCCCTACTTTGGCCGGTTTCACATCAGCCACATAATAACGCTGTCACCGCCCATCTATTGCTACCAACTGATTGTTACATCAGCCCAATGCTCCATGTCAGTTTACTTCGCTCGTGCATCGCCACTACGAGCCAATTGCCACGCTGTCGCCCGCTATCGATGATTGCGTCGGAGTTAATCGTCGACCCTGAAAAAAAACTCTGAACCATCGGATTCGCCACCCCGCGGGAATTCGGAAGTTTGAGTTCCTTGTTCACTGGAAGGACCGCAACCCCACCGAAGACAGTTGGGTGCCCCTTACCAACATTAAAAACTACCCTGCTTTGCAAGTGTACCTGTGAAGCCCGAACTTCCACGATATACGCGCACTCACATAGCAGAGGGGCTTCTTGTAGAAGAGGGGGGGGAAGGGGAAAGGGGTTTTAGTGTAAGGATTTATTTGGCATTCCTTACTGAGCCGCTCAACATCGTGTACAAGCGTTCTACGCTCGTTACAGTTAACGAAGCTTTTGCCGCCATCACGCGCTGCATTTGCCAAACCATGAACAATACACCGACCTTGACTGAAGCCTTAAAGTACATTAATCCAAGAGAGGTACATGTTATGACTTGATATCAACAATATGTGAAGAACCATAAGAATAACTATATGGCATTACCTTCTCTAGAGTTTGAGCACATCACTATAAGCATGGATTGGGAGAGGTTGGTAGAATCGTGAGTCTTAGGAGTTGGAGCATGAGGGGGAGAACTTGTAGTTGGCCTTGAGGGTGAGTAAAGTTGGAGCTTGAAGCTGAAGGTAGCTTGGTTGTTGAGAAACTTAACAAAATATAGGTTGAAGAAATGAGATGGACCCTTTCTGTATTTGGTGGACCTTTAAGTTGGGATGAGGATGAGGAAAGAAATATTTATTGTGATTGTTTGAATTGGATAAAGTGGGGGTGATGAATGTAGCCTTGAAGTGAAGGCTTGGTAAGTGGAGTGAATGTAGCCTTGAAACAAAGGCTTGGTGAGTAGATTGAATGTGGATTTGAGTTGAGGGATTGGTGAATGGAATGTATATGGCTTTGAGCTGAAAGCTTGGTGAATAATGTAGATTGATTTGGATTTTGGGTAAAAAATTACGACTAGGATAGGAGGAGAGATGAGGTGGAAGATTGCTAGGTTTTTATTGGTGAAGAGAGAATGTTTCCTTGCTGTCTGGATATATGGGTGGGTAGGTGGCGAGTTGGTAATTTTGCAAGATGCCTTTTGCATATGCGATTTTCGGATGATGGGCCAGCTATGGCCAAACTTTGTGCCACGAAAGAAAATTCCCACCATGCTGGTGCTATGCCAGCAGTAGCAGCAGTTCACTCCAGTTAGTATGGCTTGCTCGCCTAACTGCTCCTCAATTTTTCTCTTCGAATAGCCTTGTAATGTTGGCATAAAGAAAAAATTTTTACTACACCCTTAACATTATTAAAATGCTAAGAGGGTCTAAAAGTTGTTGGCAACATTTTCATCCTACCCATCAGTCACCGCGAGTTCTGAACGTATAAAAGTTGTTGTCAAACGTAACCATGTGTCGAAGTAGTAGGAGAAAGTTTAGAAGCAGAAAGAGGGTTTGGACTAGCAGCAGTTGAGATACAAATAGCAAACCCTAGATTGGGCTGTACTCGCTATAGAGTACCCCACTGCAGGCTAGACAAATACAACATTCTGACACCATGATGCTCAAAATTGCGCACAAAAACAAAGTGTGTGGGCAAATATTTCCGAGTAAAGAGTCTACGATATTACCCCCTTCATAATAAAATCGATATCGACATGCCTTTGGTATCATATAGACTATGGTTGTTTGCCCTATGTTGCGTTTTGCTGGAAATGACGGGGATTAAGGATGTGTTGCACGAGCTGGTGCACTTCATCGGCTTGGTACGGGACGTGCCCTTTAGAAGGTGTCAGGCAAGTGGGAGGCCAAGCCCAAGCACAGAATTGGCAGCATTCCTGCTTGCATGAAGCCTTAAGGCCCCATCCCGTTATGAGCCAATGGCATACACCTCTCGAATAGCCCAAACCTTGCTGCCAGATATGTACTTCTAGCTCGCAATCGCGCGTTACCGATTGCATCTTGTGCTATAAAGTACTACCTCAAGCCTGCACTCTCACTTTTTATTCTTTGACCTGTGCAATTCTCGTTTTAGTCGTTCCACTGCAATCATAACACTTGGTATTAATAGCCTGGTTCCTTTACGGACCATGCGTATTTCTTGCAGCCAGCCTTCTCGAACAATAGTTTTTTACTTGAAGGGATAGACCCCTCTCAGCGCACCACATTCGTTGTTCTCGTGCTCTCTCGCAAGCACGTACAACCACGACCAATTCTAGTTGTTGGGAACTTCCATAAGAGCGCTTGGATAATCTGCTACAGAGACTGCACATAACTTGCTTGAAACTGCCACTCTCATGGCAGAACACAAGTCTCTCTACCACGCGTCAAATCATGCACATGAACAAGCACCACTGGCCGCACTAGCAACAACAACGCCGTCTCGACACGAGCCCATGGGACAACGCTCAGCCATTGTCATTGATGGTGTCAACGTACACGATACAACACACCCTGAGTGAACGACTATGGTTGGGCCGCTGCATCGTTACGTCAACATTATGGTGGCGTGTCATCATCAGCACGCCGAGCAAGTACGAGCCGCTACCACAAAGGAAGAGACCTCCTGGGTCTACGACCCCACTAGCAAAGTAACCAAGTTGGTAAGATTACATGGAGATCTGAGATGATCGCGACTTCAATTTCTACGCGTCAGAAATTGCGTATTAGTCGACGGCTTGAATTGGTCCAAAACTACACGAGCGGATTCCTGGCGATGTGCGATCGAGTGGGCTACTCGCATGAGGCAGAATGCGACGATTGCTATGTCGGAGGACTCATGCCCAAAATCTCATGATCCTGCTTCGTAGCATCCAACTTTAATGAGATCATGGCGCTGGAGGAGGAGTTGGATCTTCTGTAACGACCAATGCCAGGGTCCAATAAAATTTAGGGAAACTGCACTCGAGGGACAGCCAAGTTTGCCATGGTATGCACCATACCCGCGAACGTTGCTTTATGCCATTTCAAGAACCCTGCTTCATTTGCAAGAAGAGAGTTTAGGCATTGTAAAAGTGAATCTCAATGGGAGAAGAGTCAGGTAGCGGAGCAGTAAAAGGTGTCAATGGGAGTTGGGTGTTGGCCCCGTCCTCGCTTGGGTAGGGTTGACTTCCTGGTCGGGTGTAGGGGTGCAGCCAACCTGCAGCAGTGGGCGGGCTGGTCGACGAGGTTGGTCGACCTGCACGGGAGCCACTGCAAGGGCGCCGACTTCGGGAGGGCGCCAGCTTCGGGTGGTCGACCTGGGAAGTCGACCTGCAGAGGGCGTCGACTTGGTGACGCCAACTTGGGGTAGCCGATTTGGATGGTCGGCTGATAGAACCTTCTGGTCGACCTGGTAAGTCGACCAGGCCTTCTGGTCGACCTGGTAAGTCGACCAGGTCTTCTGGTCGACCAGGAGTGACGTCGACCTAGAGCTGGTCGACCAGGGGGTAGTGGTGGACCTGGGGAGGTCGACCGGAGGTGGCCGTCGACTTGGGAGGTCGACCGGCACATACCAGAGGCAGTGGTCGACCTGGTGAGGTCGACTGGAAGTGGTCGTCGACCTGGGTGGTCGACGGGCACGCACAGGAGCATCTGGTCGACCTGGTTGCTCGGTCGACCAGGTTATCTGGGTGACGAGGTTCTGCGGAGGCATGCGACGTTCGCCCAGGTGATTTTGGCGAGGACGACCTCGGTGGTGGTATCCCGAGGTAGACGTGGCTGATCAGAGGTGGTCGTCAGCATGTGGAAGGTCTGGTGTGTGTGCTGTGCAGGTGACGAGGCACTGCACGCCAATTATCTGCGAGCACCTGCGAAGCGGGTGCAATGCTGTACTGCGGGAGCAACGCTGGCACGCCATCGACTTGCGCTGTTATCACGCCGTCGACTTGAAGTGTTGGCAAGCCGTGACTCTGCACTGCTGGAGCGCGGTCGACCAAGTCGTGCTGGCACACGGTCGACCGTGCTGCGCTGGCAGTCGTCCTGCTTGCATGCTAGCTCTGATGTAGTCTTGCCTTGCCAACTTCATTGCATCATTGTTGTCAACTTTCTCTAGTGAAACTCTTGCCAAATTGCCTTATGAACTAGCAAGCAGTGTGTGCACTAGGAAAATGACTAAGGAACGCAGAGATCACACGAGCATCCGTGCCTAGCCCGTAGTCTAGCTCCCATTGTAGTAGTTATCTCCGCAAAAGGAGTCTAAGAAGCAGGGAAAATCTGAAGTCGTAGCACATGAGCCCTTTACTGATGAGACTCATGGCTCGTCCAACCCAACCTGTGGCGAGTCCAGAAGTGTCAAGGAAAGGGCGATGCACTGGTGGTAGAGCGACCCCCAGGGAGGCGGCGATGGGCACAAGTGGTTAGCAATTTCGGGATCAGGGCGTCAGTCACATCGGACTTCAGTTGTAGGGGGGAAACCGTGGTGTAGCGGGAGATATAGCCAACTACCACCAGGAAAATGCGCTCCCTCCTCGACCCAGCATCCGAGGCGGGCCTAGACGTCCAAGTCTAAAGCCTAGAGGGGCTCGGTGGCTTGCACAAGCGAGGAGGAGTGAGGGGTGGCACGCAATTTACTTTCGACGCAAGGAGTGCACGGAGGCACAAGCGAAGAAGGGAGCAAAGGAAGTACGGACAAAAGACTTGAGACAAGATTTTGACTAGACATGTGGTGGAGATGCGGGAGTGAAGGGTGACCAAGTCGGTGGTTCCACATAACTCAGAGATGGGTGAGTGACTGAAATGAGCACGACAGCAACCTGACCAGGCGTAGCTGCCTCGCGAAACGCAATGTGCAGTGTGAAGAGACCTAAGCGGGGCTTCAAGGAGACCATCGTAGGAAGTGCCCTAGTAGAAACATTCGTACAGGCCGTAAAACCTCTTGTGTGCAGGAAACATGACCCCTCGGTCCCAAAAGTGTCCACACCCACCAAGTTCTTAGAGAACATGGGGATAAGAAGACCGATGAGAAAACCAGATGTGACGGTTGGACATGGGAGCATGATAGAACTGTTAGCAGCGGCTGGTCTAGAAGTGGGACAAGCCAAGGCTACGGAGTCTGGTGCAAGAAGTGGCATGATAGTGGTGTGGTGGCGGAAGAAGCACTGGGACACGCTGACGTCGAGTGTGAAGGAGAGAGTTGCATCAGCAGTCGTCACACCTGGGCCAGTAACTACACAAGCAACCAAACTAGAAGCACAGTAACCAACTCTAGCAATAAGCAAATATCTTAAGCTATGTACGCACAGATGAACAAATCCAACAGTATTAGAGGCAAAAGGATACACAAAAGAGCGAACATCATCTATAAAGATATCAAACCCACGGCAACCACGAATGAGATCATGCCATGAAAAGGGAACCGAGTTAGGCTTGAAATGCTCATAGTAGAGTTCATCGAGTCGACTGAAGCAGCAGAACGTGGAGTGGCCACGAAGGAAACATGTAATGTCAGCACCAGGGCTAGTACTGGCAGGGCCCGATGTAGCTGGCTGGGCCGCTGCTGGGGGCACGACCATCATGCCCCCACTGTTGCTGAGGGCGCCAGTGCAACTGAGGTCCCCACAGCTAGGACTACAGCTGCCACCCCTGCAGCGGGAGAGGACTAGCGGCCGCCATGGTGAAAGGGAGCCGAGGCTAGGAACGGCTGGCAATGACCTTGAAGGAAAACCAGACTAGAAACTGCTGGAGCTAGAAATGGCCAGAGCTAGGAATGGCTGGAGCTAGGAGCGGCTTGAGCAAGGAATGGCTGGAGCTAGATATGGCCAGATCTAAGAACTACTGGAGCGAGAAGCAACTGGAGCTAGAAATGGCTCGAGCTGGGAGCAGCTAGAGATTGGAGTGGCTGGAGCTAGGAGTGGCTTAAGCTAGACATGGCACGAGAGTGAATCGGCTAGAGCTAGGAGCAGCTGGAGGTAGGAATGGCCAATGCTAAGAGCCGCTGGAGCTAGGAACGGTCAGAGCGAGGAATGGCTGCAGTCAGGAGCGCAAAACTAAGAAACGCAAGCAAGGAGCCGGTGGCTGGTGATTACCTCAAAACCTTAGAATGGCACCAGGAAAGGGGAGAGCTAAAAACTTTATGTTGAAAGCTATTAGGAAACCTTGAAATGATGGTAGGAGGGAGGAAGAGCGACTCAGTTGCGTTGTAAAATTTCACTTGGTAGGGGAATGGGCCGGATAACAAGCATTGGCGGTAGTTGCAGCACAACGCACTAACTATGTGGATGGCTGGGAGGGGCTGTGGCGGCTAGGAGGGGTTGTGGGCAGCTAGGGGTTAGGGTTTTTGCGCAGGGCGCACCCGTACAAGGTTGTTAGCTTCGGCCGCGCTATGAGCAGCGAGCGCGGTGCCTATGATGGCGTGCGCAGTAGTGATAGGCAAGGTTAACTTTAGTAAAATGACCCGTCTGGCTTTAAGAATAGGACCTGGCTCCTTGTTTGATTGTCAGATGCAATCTGTAACGTTGTCTAGTATTTCAGACAAATCCTGGGTATTGATCTACGATTGCAGATGAAGCTTCATGGTTAGTGTTGATGTGTTAAGCAAGAATGCATATGTAGCGTCGTGGCGCTGAGTAGTTCCTTTCTACTTGCACGTCGTATTGGTGCAACCCTACAGTTTGCACTCGGCTTGTTGTCCGTGTGCGTGCATGCGTGTGTGCATGGAATGGAATGAGGGCATGAAATAATATATATTTCATGCTTATAATAGTGTGTGCATGATGGGTCATGTATCGAGTATGTGTGTGTCGAGTCAATAGCGAGTTATCGCTAGCCGCGTGTTAATGCGGTCATTTGTGTCTCTCGCTCGGTTTCTATTTTGTCGTGTGTCTCGTGCGCGGTTTCTATTTTGTCCTATGTCGAACGTTCGGCGTGTCGCAGGTGTGGGCAGCAGACCCATCAAGAACTCAAGGTTGAGTTTGTGGTGAGAACCTGAGCCTTGGTTTCAAGCTTCAAGTGATTTCGAAGCTCGCCAAAAGGGTACACCTCAAGATATTGAAGATAGTTACATTACTTTGTGTAGTGTAACATTTCAGTTGGTGTAGGCCCTTGTGGAGGGTAGTTTCGAGACCCTTCTTGGTTGGGGATAGTGTGGCACTGTTCCACATCACTGTACCTCGGCTCTTGGGGTTTGTAGGAGCTGGGAGTCATTCCCAACTCGTAACCCTTCGTAACTCTTCCTAGTTCTTCCTAATTTGTGTTCTAAGATTATGTTGCTGCCATAAAGCCGTTCGTTCAATCTGACGCTGTGTCGTCATTTCTTAATGAAATCGTGCGATCAAAATTGCCTATTCTAGGCGACATTAAGATGCTCCAGATCCAAGTTGAATGCGATCATTTGAAGCTGTGACTGTTATAGTTCACAATAGGCTTCAAATGTGCATAGAATCAAAGATAGAGTGAGCAGACATATTTCTGCACAGCGGCTTTAAACATTCATAGCGATCTGGTCACAGCTCCAAACGACCTCACTCAATTTGAATCTGGAGCGTCTTAACGTCGCCTACAATAGGCAATTTAGATCGCACGATTTCATCAAGAATTGACGACACAGCGTCAGATTGAACGAACGGCACTATGGCAGCAACATAGTCTTAGAACACACAATTACGAACAGCTAGGAAGAGTTACGAGTTGGGAAGGACTCCCAGCTCCTACAAACCCCAAGGTACAGTGATGTGGAACAGTGCCACACTGTCCTCAACCAGAAAGGGTCTCGAAACTACCCTCCACAAGGGCCTACACCCATGGAAATGTTACACTACACATTGTAATGTAACTATCTTCAATATCTTGAGGTGTACCATTCTGGCGAGCTTCGAAATCACTTGAAGCTTGCAACCAAGGCTCGGGTTCTTCATCACAAACTCATCCTTGAGTTCTTGATGGGTCTGTTGCACACACCTGCGACACGCCGAACGTTCGACACAGGACAAAATAGAAACCGCGCACGACAAAATAGAAACCGCGCGGGACACAAAATGACAGCGTTACACGCGACTAGCGATACTTGCTATTGACTTGACACACACACTCGACATCATGACCCATCATTCACACACCATTATAAGCATGAAATATATATATTTATTTCATGCACTCATACCACTCCATGCACACACGCATGCACGCACACGCACACGGACAACAAGCCGAGTGCAAACCGTAGGGTTGCACCAACAGTGACCAGATCGCTATGAACGTTTGAAGCCGCTGTGCAGATATCCGACAGTGCACTCTATCTTTGGTTCTAGGCACATTGGAGCCTATTGTGACTATAACAAGTGGTATCAGAGCGCCTTGGAGCAGCTACGACGATGGCTGGACCTGAAGAAAGGGGTGACAGAGGTGCTGGTGGCAGTGGAGGACCCCAAGCACAAGGTCAACCCCGTGATTCAGCCATGGCGTCCGTGCAACCGACTCTTGGACCTTCTAAGGACGAACCAAGAGTGTTCGGGCTCGACAAGTTCAACGGCGACAACTTTGCTGAGTGGTCCTTCAGAATGGAGAATGTGTTCGACCATTATGACCTGCTGGAGGTGATGGAAGGAACGGAGAAGCGTCCCGAGAACGACCCGGAGAAGAGCCCGTGGGTGCGGAAGAGCGCACAAGGCTACCTCCTACTTGGGCAAGCGTTGGGGAGCAGTCAAATCCGTCACATCAAGCCATTCCAGTGTGAACCAGAGAAGAGACAAAGGCATGGGCTGCTCTCAAGGGTGTACACGCTCCTGCAACAGCGGCAGTAGCTGTGGTGTTGGAACGGCAAATGGCGACACTACGAATTGAGGAAGATGAACCCGTGGAAGAAGGGGTGCAGAAATTCTTCGACTTGTTGACGCGGCTTGAGGGAGCTGATTTGAACTACAGTGAGCTCCAAAAGAAGACCAAGTTGCTGGCCCTACTCCTCGAATCGTGGTCCTCGCTCATCATCAACTTGAATCGTGACCTGCCCCGCCTCTCGCTTGAAGATGTGAAGCGAGCAATCCTTCAAGAGGACTTCCGCCGCCGTTAATTTAGCGAGTGCGGATGGCGCTGGGGCAGCGAGCATCGGCCGTGGATATGGTCGAGGAAGAGGAAGAGGACGAGGAAGAGGAAGGTTTGGTGGCAGCAACTTCGGCGGAGGCCGCGGGAGTGGCGGTTACGGCAGCGACGACAAGAGCTACGGGCGCGGTCGCGGCCGATTCGACGGCGATTGCCATTATTGTCACAAGAGTGGACACATGTGGTGCGATTGCTAGAAACTCCCAGATGGCTGTACCCCTGCTCAAGACCAAGAGGGTAGAGGAGCAGGAGGAGGGAGAGGGAGAGGCTGTGGAGGCCGTGGCGGTCGCGGAGGTGGTGCTGCAAATATGAAGAACGAAGATAATGACAAGAACCCGAGCGACGATCGGTACCCGGGTCTATTCTACTTCGTGTCGACGCAAGTACCGGCTGGTCCAGAGAAGGATGAAGGCTTTGAGGAGCCAGCAGCTGTGGGGAAGGTGACCCTACACCCCCTGGACTATTGGGTGATCGATAGCGACGCTTCCTATAGCATGACACCTCGCCCGGACTTGCTCACCGAACTCGAACCGTCACCGGTGAAGCATGTCACATCGGCTTTGGGGCAGCGAGCAGAGGTGAAAGGCATGGGCAAGGCCATGTTCAAGGGTGCTGATGGGAAGATGGTGGGCCTCAAGAACGTGCTTTGGGTGCCCAGCCTTGCTGATTTCCGTGCGGCGGTTGGCAAAGGCCGGCATGGACACGAACTCGAAGGGAGCCAAGACCTATACAGCAAGGATTTGGTGACCGGTTTCTATGGGTCCTTCACGAAGATAGGGATGTCTACAACGAGATTTGGCAGATCCCTATAGTCCCCATGCCTAAGGAGAGGCAAGTGGCAGCAAGCATCAGCGCTAAGGGTGAAGCGGTTGGTAGCAGTGATGGCGCGAACGATCGAGCTAAGGAGAACGAGCTCAAGAAGAGCAAACCTGGAGGGACCAGCAAGCTGTGTGAACCTAAGGAGAGTGGTGCAGCAGCCAAGGAGCAGCACAAGGGTGAGGAAAATCCCAAGGCAGCAGCAGAGGAGGACTACATAGAGAGCATGTGGGGCGCTATTGCGAGCGTGGCATTCTCCAATCCGACTTCGGCTACGGGGGAGTGTGATTGGCTCACCTTGCATCGGCGAATGGGGCATGTGGCCCTACCCATCTTGCAGCAGCTAGTGAAGAACCAGATGGTTGCTGGCATACGTGTGAAGGGGGAGCCCGATGAGGTGCTTGGCTGCCCGACGTGCATTCAAGCCAAGTTCACCCGGTTTCCGTTCCCTAGTTCGGAGGCAACGGCAAAGGCACCGCTTGATGAGGTGGTGATGGACGTGGCGGGCCCCCTTGAGGCTTGGAGATGCTGGAGCTGAGAACTTCCTCACCATAGTGGATCGACGTTTACACCCGCATGACTTGGGTGTATGTGCTGGCCAAGAAGAGCGACGTGGCTGAAACGTTGAAGACGGATTTGTTTGCTATGGTGGAGCGGCAAGAAGACTGACTTGTGAAGTCGATCCGCACCGATCGAGGGGGAGAGTTCTTGAGCAAGGAGTTTGGATTGTGGCTGAAGAAGAATAAGATAAGGCATTCCCTCACCATGCCATACTCCCCTGCAATGAACGGCATCGCCGAGCGAGCGAACCGCACAATCAAGGAGGCGGCACGCGGGTTACTCATTGAAGCCGGGCTACCCAATTACTTTTGGCCTGATGCGGTGCGGAGCGCGTGTGTGGCCAAGAACAGAGTTTTGACTCATGTGGGAGCAGACAAATGGGTGCCCTATGTGGAGTGGCTTGGAAGGAAGCCAAAGGTGGATATGCTTCGGGTGTTCGGGTGCATGTGCATGGCGCTCGTGCCTAAGCATCTTCGGCACAACAAGCTTGGTGCCAAGGCGATATGGGCCGTGCACTTGGGCATGGCTCAAAACAGCAAGGGGTGGCTTCTTTGGGACCCATTCACCAAGAAGTTCTTGGTGAGCAGGGACTGCAAGTTCATGGAGAACTTCATGTACAAGGATTGGAAGGCGGAAAATGAGGCGAAGATAGGCGTGCGGTTTGGGGAGGTGAAGAGTTCCGGGTTGGAGCACGTGGAGCTGCCTTTGGAGCTGAGCAGCGGCAGCACTACCACTAGGCAATCTTCCCTTGTGAATGGGGGAGAGGAGGCCAAGGATGCAGAGGAAGAAGAGGAGGAGGTGCAGCAAGTGAGCGAGCGTGCACCGACACTTCCTTCCCGCACTACGAGTGCTCCACGGATCCGAGCCACACCGCAGCAACGCCAAGGCCTTCAAGTCCCTGCAGCTGAGGAGGAAGGAAGGGGCAAGAGGAGAGTCCAAGCCCCTAATAGGCTGACCTATGATGCACCGGGAAAGCAAGGCAAGACGGCCTTGGCCGGAGCGGCAATGATGGTCGGAGACGACGAGGAGAGCGACTACGAGGAGTGTGCCTTCGCGTTCTTCTCTCCGGTGGAGATGCCGGGAGAACCAGCAACTCTCAAGGAAGCCTTGGAGAGTAGTGATGCTGAGGAGTGGAAGAAGGCCATGGAGAGTGAGCTGAAGAGCATCGAGGAGAACGACACGTTTGAGTTGGTGGAGCTACCGGAGGGGCGTACGGCGATAACGTCCAAGTGGCTCTTCAAAATCAAGTCGGATGCCGACGGCAAGATCGGGCGTTACAAGTCTAGGCTTGTGGCCAAGGGGTACCAGCAGAAGGACAAGGTGGACTTCAATGAGCTGTTTGCTCCTGTGGTGAAGCCGACGATGCTGCGAACCCTACTCGCGGGAGCCGCAATCAAAGGTTGGGTGGTGAAGCAGCTGGACATCGTAACGGCGTTCCTCAACGGAATCCTTGAGGAGGAGATTTTTATGGCGCAGCCAGAGGGGTTTGATGATGGCAGAGGCAGAGTGTAGAAGCTGAAGAAGGCCCTCTATGGGCTGAAGCAAGCCCCTAGGCAGTGGTACCGAAGCTGCGTGAAGTGTTGGAGGGGATCGGCTTCACTCCCTCAACGGCCGATCACTCCTTGTTCATGCTTGGCGAGCTGACCTTGTGAAGGAGGTGATGCTGAAGCTTCAAGACAAGTTCAAGTGCAAGTCCCTTGGGGACGTGAACTTTTACCTCGGGCTTCACATCGAGCGTGATGTGGAGAAGCGGTGCATGCGGGTGCACCAACGGAAGTACCTGGAGGCATTGGCTGCCAACTTTGGGCAGAATGAAGGCCATGTGGCTACAGCCTTTCCCGCTAAGTTCAAGTGTGTGAAGGGACCAGAGGAGGAGAGCGTGGGTGAAGAGGAGAGGCGCCGTTTTCACTCATTGGTGGGCAGCCTCATGTATGCGGCAGTCAACACACGACCGGATGTCGCGTTCGCTACCGGGCAGCTGGCTAGGGTTGTGCAATGCCCTAATGAGGAGCAGGTAGCAGCTGGAATGAAGGTGGCCAAATATATTGGCCAAACACCGACCGTTGGGCTGCAATACTCGGCGGCGGCACAAAGGCGCCAAAAGGGCGCGGATGGTGTGGAACCCGGGCGTTTGTTCCTCACCGCATTCTCGGATGCCTCCTATGCATCAGAACCAGAGGACATGACAAGTGTGGGAGGCTTCATATGCTGTGTTGGTGGAGGCCCAACTGCTGGGAGAGCAAGAAGCAAGTGGACCAAGTATTGAGCTCGGTGGAGGCCGAGTTCATGACACTCTTCCGTGCCGTACGGGAGATTGTGTGGCAGCGCAGTTTGCTGGCTGAATTGGGGGAGGAGCAGCAAGGACCTACCCCACTCTACTGTAACAACCAAGGTGCTATTGCTCTAGCCAAGAACCCTGTGTTGCACGGCCTGACCAAGCACATGAGGGTGAAGTGGCACTGGACGAGGAGCATGGTGGCCGCGGGTGAAGTTGAGTTGCGCTACGTGAAGACGACGGGGCAGCCAGCTGACATGATGACCAAGAGGCTGGTGGAGCAGCAGCATTGGAAGTGTTGAAGATGGTTGGGATGGCTCTGAACTGAGAGAGCAAGATCCTAAGGCCAACAACCCGAGGGGGAGTTTGTTGGTGCAACCCTATGGTTTGCACTCGGCTTGTTGTCCGTGTGCGTGCATGCGTGTGTGCATGGAATAGAATGAGGGCATGATATATTTCATGCTTATAATAGTGTGTGCATGATGGGTCATGTATCAAGTGTGTGTGTGTCGAGTCAATAGCGAGTTATTGCTAGCCGCGTGTTAATGCGGTCATTTGTGTCTCGCGCGCGGTTTCTATTTTGTCGTGTGTCCCGTGCGCGGTTTCTATTTTGTCCTATGTCGAACGTTCGGCGTGTCGCAGGTGTGTGTAGCAGACCCATCAAGAACTCAAGGTTGAGTTTGTGATGAAGAACCCGAGCCTTGGTTTCAAGCTTCAAGTGATTTTGAAGCTCGCCAAAAGGGTAAGCCTCAAGATATTGAAGATAGTTACATTACTTTGTGTAGTGTAACATTTCAGTTGGTGTAGGCCCTTGTGGAGGGTAGTTTCGAGACCCTTCTTGGTTGGGGACAGTGTGGCACTGTTCCACATCACTGTATGTCGGCTCTTGGGGTTTGTAGGAGCTGGGAGTCATTCCCAACTCGTAACAATTCGTAACTCTTCCTAGTTCTTCCTAATTTGTGTTCTAAGACTATGTTGCTGCCATAGTGCCGTTCGTTCAAACTGAGCTGTGTCGTCAATTCTCAACAAAATCGTGCGATCAAAATTGCCTATTCTAGGAGACTTTAAGACACTCCAGATCCAAGTTGAATGAGGTCATTTGGAGCTGTGACCAGATCGCTATGAACGTTTGAAGCCGCTGTGCAGAAATCCGACTGTGCACTCTATCTTTGGTTCTAGGCACATTGGAGCCTATTGTGTCTATCACATGTCGTAAGCCCTAAAGGCGCACGGGAGTTCTCTGCGGCCTATTCTCTCGAAAATTTCCTTGGTTGGCGGAGCTATCGAGTCATGCGAGAGTGCATCAATCAGCGCTTTTTTTCGTCATGGAGAAGTGTAACGGCGGCGAACTGTACTACAGTATCTGCCTTGTGAAACGACTGCAGGCAGCCGTGTCAGAATCCCAGCCACTAGACCACTGGTATAAAAGGGCTCATTTGTGTAGCAGGTGAGTGCGCCCATAACACTCCAGGCCGACGTGCCTGTAACCCTTCTCTAGGATCAATCGGGGATCTCCAGTGGACCTTTGACACCCCCCCGCACTGGGATGCCCGAGGTGCACACACCGGGATTCGAACCCGAGACCTTCGCTCTGATACCATGTCAAAATCCCAGCCACTAGACCATTGGAATAAAAGAGCTTGTTTGTGTAGCGGGTGAGTGCGCCCATAACCCCCCAGGCCGACGTGCCTGTAACCCTTTCCTAGGATCAATCGGGGATCTCAAGTGGACCTCTGACACCCCCCCGCACTAGGATGCCCGAGGTGCACACACCGGGATTCGAACCCGAGACCTTCGTTCTGATACCATGTCAGAATCCTCGACCACTACACCACTGGGATAATAAGGATTGTTTGTGTAGCGGGTGAGTGCGCCCATAACCCCCCAGGCCGACGTGCCTGTAACCCTTCCCTAGGATCAATCGGGGATCTCTAGTGGACCTCTGACAAAGCCGCGCGGATGAGGGTGCAAGCGAGTCGGTGGGAGTATTTGTCGGTTTCAGACGGGAAATAACTCATTGTCTGCAGTCTCAGACGAACCGTATAAGGTCGTCTGAGAATTCAGATGAGTATAAAAACGTCGTTTTAAAATTCAGATGAGATTCAAGTACATGTCTATGCCTTCAGATGAACAATAAAAAAAGCATCTGAAATAAAAAAGATCATACTAAAAATCGCTAAAAATGTAGACCTTGGCGACAGGGCGCCCGCTGCCTATAGATGGTGCACGCACGGCTTACGAGGTAATGCGCGCTTGCCTCCAGGTGGCGCACGTGCTGCCTACTCGTAACGTGCGGTTGCCACTGGGTAGCGCGAGCGCTGCCTACATGTGGTGCGCGCTGCCTTCAGGTGGCACACGACTGCCTACGGATGGCGTGCGCGCCACTGTCAGGCTAGGGCAAAAAGAAGGGAATGGAGACTTGCAGGTCGGCAAACGAGTTGGCGAGGGAGGTAGATGGGCTATACCAATACTAGGCTAGGAACGTTCCTACTCTAGATACAGGCACCTAGACTCATTTTTGGGCTGTCTGATTCGTCAGACTTTGTACACATATTTTGTCTGATCAATCAGACTTGGCAAAAAAAAAAAAAACATGAAATTTTAGAGTTCAATTGTATAAAATTCTGATAAAGAAAGTACACATCAGTAATGAAGCTAATTGATCAGCCTAAAACGAGGAGATAACCTCGCCACAATGCTGCTGTCACTGTTTCAGCGTGACTGACACGACAAATTTGTACTTCAAGCGGTAATCCTGACTGTTAGGTCGGAGTAGGTACCCGCTAAAACGCTCGTGGGATAAGAGTACATTCGTAAAAAAAACTCTGAAATTTCAGAGTTAGCCTAAAAAAAAATCTGAAACTTTCGGAGTTGAGGCCCTAAAAAACTCTGAAATTTATGGAGTGCACTCTAAAAAAATCTGAAACTTTTGAGTTTTTCTGAGAAATCTCTATAACTTCTGTGTATCAAATCTCTATAACTTCTGTAGTGGGTCTAGCCTTAAGGGGTACACATACTTTCTCGACATTCTCTTGTACCACCTTTCCTTGACCTAATCACAACTCCCGTAATCTATCACTCAGTTTTGTTCCTGCCCGACTTTTTTGCCCTACCCTGCCCTGCCCTGACCTCTCGCACTACCCTGCCCTGCCCTGCCCTGCCGCGCGCAGCCCGTACCGCCCGCGCGCAGCCCGTACAGCCTGCGCAAGGCCCGCGAGCAGCCCGTACAGCCCATGTCAGGCCCGCGCACAGCCCGTACAGCCCTCGCCAGGCCCGCGCGCACCTGTCCTGCCGCCCGCGCACCTGCACTGCCTCCGCGCTTCGTCGGCGCACTGTCCCTGCTGCCCTGCTACCGCCTGTACTGCTGTTGCTGCACTGCTATTGTTGCTAAGCTGCTGCTGCTATTCAGCTGCTGCTGCTGCCTGTGCTGCTTCTGCTGTTGCACTACTACTACTGTCCTGCACCGTGTTGTGCCCGCACGCGCGGCTGCCCTGCCCTGCCTGCATGCGTGAGCCCTGCCCCGTGCACCTGCCCTGCTCCGCGCTGTTTCTCTGCACGCGCGGCTGTCATGCCCTGCTCTGCGCTATTGCCCTACACGCGCGGCTGCCTTGCCCTGCCCCGCGCTGTTGCCCTGCTCGTCTCGCACCACCCTGCTCTGCTATCTATAGCTACCCTCAGCATTCTCACCTTCGATCCTGAGGGCTGTTCGATCCAGTTTGATACATGGCTCGGCGACTTACAGCTGTACCTACTGAGCGATTCTAAAGAGGGCGTCCCATTGTTTGATCACATGTCTGGAGCCTCTCTCGCTCCTCCCGACACAGCTAACAGTGCGACCCGCTCACAGTGGCTTACCCATGACGCTACTGCTCTCCTAGCCGTTGGCAACCACTTGCCATTAGCCGAACACGCTCACTCTGACCAGCTCAAGACTGCTAAAGCCCTGTTCGACGCTGTAGTCGCTCGTTACTCCTCCTCTGCCACTGCTGCTCTCGACCGCCTTATACCGCCCTACCTTTTTCCCGAGCTATCTGCCTTTGCCACAGTCGACGACCTCATCACCCACCTTCGCACTAGCGACACTTGCTACCGCGCCGCGCTGCCCTTCGAGTTTCTAGACAAGAACCCGCCCCCGATGTACATTACTCTCTACTTCATAGTCACATGCCTCCCTGACTCTCTTCGCGCAGTCAGGGACCACTATCTCGCCCTCGACCCCACATACCTCGCTGTCGACCTGCTCGAGAAGCACCTCCTTGCAGCTGAGACTAGCATAGTCGCTGTAGGTGCACTTGGCACTCCTCGCACTCCCTTCTTTGAGGGGTGTTCCCCCTCCCCCCTTGCCCCCTCTGTTGCTTCTGCTGCTGCTATTAACTTCCATGGTGCTGAGGAGGTCGAGGCTGCATCTGCTCCTTGTGGGAGGTGCCGCGGCGGCAAGGGCAAGGGAGGCAAGAGTGGTGGGGGTGGCGGCGGTGGAGGCTGTGGTGGAGACGGTGGAGGCGTTGGAGGTGGCGGTGGTGGCGGAGGGAGTGGTGGTGGGAGTGGAGGCTTCGGTGGCGGCGGTGATAGTAGCGGTGGGAGTGGTGGCGGCGGTGGTAGCGGCAGTGGGAGGCGGCGGTGGTGACGGTAGTGGGAGTGGTGGCGGCGGCAGTGGTGGCGGTCGGGGTGGAGACTTTTAGAGGGGAGGTTCTGGCGGTGGCCAGAGGCAGCAGCAGCAGCGTCCGCGCGAGACCCTTACGCCCCAGCAGCTTCGTGAGTGGTTTGCTCACCATGGGGCGTCTAGGGGTAGTGTTCGCTGTTTGTACGTCATTCGCACAGGTGACCGCGCTGGTCAGACATGCAGGAAGTATTACACACGGCACCGCTGCTTCTCCCGCCTTGACGACGCTTGGCGCGCACAGTTTGACGACGAGGCAGAGCTCCCCCGCTGGGCAGAGCTGCTTAGGTCTGGTGTTGATATCTTTGCTCTTGACTATGATGCTATCCTTGCTGCCATGTATGCTTTGACTATTAGTGCTGAGGGTGACTGTTACCTGTGTGTGCTGCCAACCGCGGTATAGAGGCTGCTGCTCTAGGTGCTAGTGAGTCTGCTCTCTCTGGTACTGTGCCTGCTGAGGCCTTGCACACCTTCACGCTTGACTCAGGTGCTTCCCGCTGTTTCTTTCGCGACAGTACCACAGTCACACCACTCCCTACACATGTTGCAGTCAGACTGGCTGACCCCTCAGGGGGCCCAGTTCTTGCACGTTCCACCACTGTTCTCCCGTGTCCGGCGGTTCCGTCTGGCTCACTGTCAGGTCTTCACCTCCCCTCGTTCTCTACGAACTTGGTGAGTACCGCTGCCCTCCAGGATGCGATGGTCACTACCACCACTACTGGCGGACAGCGTGTGGCGATCTGCACGTGTACACGGACGGGCCGCCACCTGGCCACGTTCACCCGTCGGCCTGGGTCGAGCCTGTACACACTGACTACTGAGCCTCCCCAGGTAGCTGCGTCTGGTCAGGTGTCCGCGTCAGGTCAGGTAGCAGCCCCCTGCTCGTGTCGCCACCTCTCACACCAAACTCTCCTCTGGCACCACCGCCTAGGTCACCCCTCCTTGCCACGCCTCCGTAGCATGCACTCTCGCCTCCTTGTCTCTGGTCTTCCCAGGTCTCTGCCCCCCCTCCCGCGCTCGCCTGCCCCGCCCTGCCTTCCTTGCGTCGAGGGGCGGCAGCGCGCCGCTTCTCACTCCTCCTCGTTTCCCCCGACAGAGGCTTCCCTGCGGACTCTCCACATGGACGTGTGGGGCCCAGCCCGCGTCCGTGGACTGGACCGCGAGCGGTATTTTCTGCTGGTTGTTGACGACTACACGTATTACACCATGGTCATCCCCTTGCACAGCAAGAAGGAGGTCCCTGATATCTTCATCCCTTGGATCCGTGCTGCCCGTCTCCAGCTTCGAGAGCAGTTCCACACGGACCTTCCTGTCCTGCGTTTGCACTCTGATAGAGGTGGTGAGTTTTCCTCCGACCTCTTGCGGGACTTTTGTCGTGGGGAGGGCATCCTCCAGTCGTTCACGGTTCCGACCTCCCCGCAGCAGAATGGGGTTGCTGAGCGCCACATTGGCCTAGTCATGGAGGTGGCTCGTACCTCCATGATCCATGCGGCTGCTCCCCATTTTCTGTGGCCGTTTGCGGTCCGGTACGCTGCACATCAGCTCAACCTCTGGCCCCGTGTCTCCTTGCCGAAGACCTCGCCCACACTGCGTTGGATGGGGGAGGTTGGCGATGCGTCGGTGTTACGTGTCTGGGGCGCTCGTGTTTTTGTCTGCGATACCTCCGCGGACAAGCTCTCCTCCCGCGCCATTCCCTGTGTCTTCCTTGGCTTCCCCCCTGACGCGTCTGGCTGGCAGTTTTACCACCCCACATCGCGCTGTGTCCTATCCTCTCATGACGTTACGTTTGACAAGTCGGTTCCCTTTTACCGTCTCTTCCCCTACCGCACTGCCCCTCTCCCCCCCCCCCCCCCCCCCCCCCCCCGCCGCTCTTCCTCGCTCCAGGTCCCCCTCCGGTAGACCCCCTCCCCCCCTCAGGGTCCTGCTCCTTCAGGTGTGTCTCAGGTAGAACCACTCCCCTTGGTTGAGCCTGTTGAGGTGACTGGTGACACAGGTGCTGCTGGGAATGGTGCTGCTCGGGGTGCTGCGTCTGAGGGTGCTGAGCCTGCGGGTGCGGAGCCTGGGGGTGCTGAGCCTGCGGGTGCGGAGCCTAGGGGTGCTGAGCCTGAGCGTGCGGAGCCTGGGGGTGCTGAGCCTACGGGTGCGAAGCCTGGGGTTGCTGAGTCTGGGGGTGTTGAGCCTCGGGGTGTTGAGCCTAGGGGTGCTGCGTCTGCTGGAGGTCCTACGGGTGCCTTGTCGCGCTGGTCTACCCGGCGGGAGCCTTTCTCACCATAGCAGCTGCGCGAGTGGTATTCACAACGCACCCACCTTCGGAGTGGCGCTGTTGGAGCTGGAGACCCTGCCGCTGGAGCCCATGCTGCTGGAGACACTAGAGCTGGAGGTACCGGATGAGCTGGAGGTGCTGTTCCTGGAGGTGCTCGTACTGGAGGTACTGGAGCTGCCGGAGCTGGTGGTGCTGCGGGCACTGGAGCTGGAGGAGCTGGAGCTAGTGACCATGGAGCTGGAGGTGCTGGAGCTGGAGGCGCTGGAGCTGGAGACGCTGGAGCTGGAGGCGCTGACGTAGGAGCTAGAGGCGCTGGTGCTGGAGGCACTGGAGCTGGAGGTTCTGGAGCTGCTGGAGGCGCTGGAGCTGCTGGTACTCGTACTGGAGGTGCTGGTGCTGGAGGAGCTGGTGCTGGTGGTACTGCACAGCCGCGACTGTTCTTCGCTCCGCCGTCACCGTCGTCTCTGCCACCGCCTGACTCGTGATGTCCCGTGATGAAGTCGAGGCTAACGACCTGCCATGGCTGCTCCAGTACGGGTAGAGGCTGAAGTAACCCTGCTTTTTTCTGCTTGCTACTCTTCATCCGCTGGCACGTGTCGCAGGAGGTGACGAACTGCTGCACGTCTGCTGCCATCCTGGGCCAGTAAAAATACTTTTCTATTCCCGGTAACGTCTTGTTGCTCCCGAAGTGTCCCGCGTATGGTACGTCATGAAACTCCTCCAATAGGATCTGCCGTAGCGGGGCGTAGTTCGGTACCCAAATCTTTCCTGAACCCTTCCTTACCGCTAAGTCTTTCTCCCACTGTAACAACTTCTGTTTCTCTGCCGTTGCAATCTCTACGTCCACGGAGTACCCATGTTGGAATAGACCCTTGAGCAGAGGGTTCATCCCATCGAGCTGAATGCTTGCTACATGACCTGGGCTGCTCAATCAACGCGTCAGCTTTGTTGTGTAGCCCAGGTTTGTAGACGATGTCGTAGTGGAAGTGGGTCTCCAAGAAATCCACCCACCGCACCTGTCGTCGTGAGAGCGCCAGCTTCGACTTCAGGTATTTGAGGCTGCAGTGGTCAGTATAGACTGTAGTTTTGGCTCCCTCTAGGTAACACCTCCATGCCTTGAAGGCTACGACTATGGCTAAGGCTTCCTTGTCGTGAATGGGGTAGTTCAGTTATGCTCCGTGTAGCTTCTTACTGAGGTAGGTGATAGGCTGTAAATTGTGTCCATAATCATGAATCAGTACTGCTCTGACTGCTTGGTCACTAGCGTCTGCTTCAACTACTTAATCCTTGTCTGGGTCCGGTAGGATGAGTACTGGCGCTGTGGTCAGTGCTGTCTGTAGCTGTTCCATGGCTTGCTGATGAGGAGTATCCCATTTGAAGGGCGTATCCTTTTTCAGTAGGTCGGTCAGTGGTGCTGCTATCTTAGCGTACTACGGCACAAACCTGTTGTAGTAGTTGGCAAAGCCGAGGAACTGCTACGTGCAACTTTCCATTTCTTAATGGCTTCGATGTTCCGCAGGTCCACGTGTATGCCCTCGGCACTCACCATGTGCCCGAGAAATTGCACCTTCTTCAGTGCGAAGTCGCTATATGACAGCTTCACGTAGAACTTATTTTTCCGCAGGATCTCGAACACCTTTCGCAGATGCTCCACGTGCTCCTTCATGTTCTTGGAGTAGATGAGGATATCGTCCAGGTACACCACTACGCACTCGTCCAGCAGGGGCCGAAGGATATGGTTCATTTCTGCCGGGAACGTCGTTGGTGCATTGCAGAGTCCAAACGGCATCACCAAGTATACGTAGGAGCCGTATCTCGTTAGGAACACCGTCTTGTGGATCGAGTTGTTCGCCATCTTGATCTGCCAGTAACCCGACCGTAGGTCCAGCTTCGAGAACATTGTTGCACCACGCAGTTGGTCCAGTAGGTCGTCTATGCGCGGTATGGGGTATTTGTTTTTGACTGTCTGTATGTTCAGTGAGCGATAGTCGATGCACATCCGTAAACTGCCGTCTGGTTTTGGGGTGAAGAGAACTGGTGCACCATAGGGAGAGGTGGATGGGCGGATCAGTTGTCTGTCCAGTAAATACTCTATCTGCTTCTTCATGTCTGTCAGTTCTGTCGGACTCAGTCAATATGGTGCACGTGAGACGGGTTTCGCACCTGGTTCCTCCACGATCTCGTGCTCATGGGTGCGTGCTGGAGGTACGCCTGCGGGTAGGTCGTCCGGCATTATCTCCTTGTACTGTTCCAAGATCCCCTTTACTGTTGCAGGTAGTTTCGAAATCGGCTTCTCCTCTTGTGCTGCTGCCATGACCAGTGCTAGGTAACCCGTGTTACTCTCGTTCACTGTCCGTTCGAACCGTGCTAGTGTCGTTTCAGGAACATCCCCTGTATCCGTCCAGCTTCGTAGCTCTATCCGCTTCCCGTTGTTATAGATGCCCACCTTACTGTCGCCCCAAGATGAAATCTAACCCTTTGATGTTGGTGACTGGTAGCTTCGGCTTCCACCTCAACGCACCTATATACAGCTGTAGTGATGCTTCGCCGTGGATGGGAAGCTTCGTACCGTCCACCATCGTTACTGAAAATTGGGTATCCACTGCCTTCTCTCCAATTTTCTCCAATGTTCCGCGGTCACACACCGAGTGGGATGCACCGCTGTCCACCAGTGCCTGGAGGCGTCGCCCATTGCATAACACCTCGAGGAGTAGTGGTTTCTGCTGTGCTGAGTAGCCAAAGAGGGTCTCATTAATAGGATCATAGGGTACATCAAGATGAATACCTTCCCTATTTCCTATACCTGTCTCAACACTTTTGACTTCCAACTTCACCTGGGGGGTAGGAGGATTTTCCCGAGGCTTGTATAATTTTTCACGGGCCTGGATTTGTCCTCTAAGCCTTTGCAGCTGTGTAGGCTTCACCTGTGGGCAATGGGGAGAATATTAACTCCACGGAGCCTTAACACGGTGCTGCGGGGAGAGAATATTAACTCCACGGAACGCACGACCCTTTTCTACGCTCCGTAGTACTTTGCCCAACTTCTCAGGTACCTGAATAATTTTTAGTGGCTTTTTCTTGGCCTCTAAATCTCTTCTAAAATTTTCAAAGGCTTAAAAACAATGGGAAGCAATATTTTTCGTTGGAGTATCTCTATAGGATATTAAAAAAAAAAAACTTATTTTCGTGGGTGTTCGGCTGGAGTTTCCCGGTCGGTGCAGAGTCTTTTTTCGCGGAGCCTCCATTCGCCTCGGCGATTTCCCCTGATGCCGGCCGGTCGTGACGTTTTAAATTCGCGCCATTATTTTCTCCTTTTTTCACCTGCTCCGAAGTCGCCACGTTGTCGCCCTTTTTTTTTTTATCTTTACGCGATCGCCAGGTCGATCCGCGGCTACTGGCGATTCCCGTTTTTTTACTTCGGGGGTGCTCAACTGTTGCCGCCCAGCATTGCTGCACGTGCTTTCTTCATTTTGTAGCACGACAAGATTTGATGTCTTGCTGCGCCGCAAAATTCATATTTTGTCGGTTGTTGCTTCGTGTTAAACTTGTCGATATCCATCGGTTCGGCACATGTGGGGGTGGCCAATCGCTTCGGGCCAAATGTACGGTTTGACCCGTAGCGTCGTGTTTTGGGTTGACCTCGCGTCAACGCGTCGTGCCTTTTGGCTGCCCGTACGATGTCGCAGTAGCTACTGTTGTTCGCCGAAATCACCTGCCGTTGAATCTCTATTTTTATTCCTTCGGTGTACGCCTGGATTTTTTCGCCTTCGGTCAGGTCGGTGATTTGGTTGAACGGTAACTCCATCTGCTGCGTGTACAGTGCTACGCTGCTGTACTGTTTGTATCGGTGAATCTGCTACCGCGCCATGTAGACTGAGTTGATTGGTTCGAAGCGTTCGATAAGATCCTCTCGAAACTGTAACCACGTTTTCTCCCCGCGGGCCGTGTCAGAATAGTAAATCCGCTCGGGTGCTGGTCCCCGCAACAGTGTCGCTGCGAGCCGAATCCTTGCTGCGTCGTGTCTCGGGGGTCGAACAGCCAATGGCCTCGAAATAAATTTCGAGGGTCGCCACAAAACGTCGAACGTCAGATCCTTTCGCACTTGGATCGAACGCTTCGGGGAGCCTCGGGCGAGCTGCTTCAAGGTTCGGCGTCGGTGGTGCCATCGGTCCGTGAAATGTCGGTGTCACCACTGCTGCTGCTTCCGTCGCTGCTACGTTCATTGCTACTGCGGTGGCGGCTATTGGTTGGTGTGTCAAGAAGGCTTCGATTCGCCGGACCGCTGCCTGCGTCTGTTCCACGTCGGAGCGAAGGTTGGCGATGTCGTACGTCGTCGCGTAATTGTCGCCTTGGCCCTCCATGCCTGACATTGCGTGTTAAAAAAAAACAAAAACGAGGAGCGAAAAACACGGAACCGGTTTTACGTACCCAAAATCGGTGTTTAACAAGCGTCGCCCCCGCGGTTTTTTTAAGAGTCGGTGTTAGCGGCCGAAAAACTGTCGCGTGTAAACGGGCTCTGATTACCAAGTGTGAGGATCTAGGATCGAGCTCAGAAAAGAGAGATTGAATTGAATGATCACCTGGGTACAACACGAGGCTCGACACAAGGCCCAGTAACCAGGTGTTACGTGAAGGTTCCGAGGGTCGCGAAGCGTCCCGAACAGACCCTTCTCGAATTCGGTAGAAGGCAATTCGGTGGCAACCGAAAAGCCCAGAATTCGGTGTACGCAACCTAGCTCGGTGCTATAACTATAATAAAATATAGGAAAACACATAGCCTAGGAAATCAAGCAATTCATGCATGCACAAAATTATCCTATGCTAGAAATAGCATAATTAAGTAAAAAGCAAGCAAGCATAGCTGGCATAAGCCGTCGTACTCTTACAGGCAGTGCCTCAGTGTCAGCAGTGGCAAAAACCAAGTCGTACACGAGAATGTAGAACGGCGGCAGCGAAGTGTCGGTGCGCAGAAACAGCGACGGGTCAGCAGTCGAAGGAGCAAACCTAAGAGCCGCAAGTGTCGTCCTCAGTGTGTCGTGCCACTCGCGAGGCGCCTGGCGGAGACCGTAGACTGGCCGCCGGAGGCTCCACTGGGTACCTACAGGAAACGACCCAGTGAAGCCAAGTGGGCGGCGCAGCCAGATCTCCTCGTGCAGGCTGCCCTGTAAAAAAGCAGTGCTGAAGTCAAGAGAGTGAAGCTCGTAGTCACGTTGAGCGGCAACGTGCAGCAGCACCCGAAGAGTGGCCATCTTCGGGGTAGGGGAGAAGGTCTGGAAGAAGTAAACTCTCTGTCGCTGAATAAAGCCTCGTTCAGCGTAACGAGCCTTGAAGACAGGCGGAAAACCCGGCGGCCGCTTCACCCTGAAGATCCACATGCCATCGACTATGTTCGCCCCAGGAGGGGGAACTGCGTCGACGTAAGTGTCTGTGGACTTCCAGGATGCCATCTCTGCGCACATGGCTGTCTGCCACTGAGTGGAGTACGGACCCATAATCACCTCTGCGTAAGAGCGCGCGATCAGGATGTCTGGTGCATCCGGGTCTCCCTCAGGTGCAAGCAGCATGGCCATGAGATGACGTAAAGCAGCTGCAAGACACTCAAAGTCCTCCTGCCTGTCCTCAAGGACGTCCGTGCCGAGAGCACACTCACCCCCGACGGACGGAGGACAAACAGACTCAGACTCAGCAACAAGACTAGCGGCGTAGTCGAGACGACACGCAGCAGCAAAGTCAACAAGCTCAACAACTAAGGCAGCCGTAGCAGTAGACTCAAACGAAGGGTCAGTGACAACAGTGGCTAGGAGACACGTGATAGTAGGGCTGGCAGCATGAATAAAGTCAAACTCAGGGTCCGGAACGTGCGGAAGAGAGGACGCAGGAGGAGACGGCAGGGGGACACGCTGTGGAACAGAGGAAGGACGAAGTGTCATAGTGTGAGTGCCGGGGACAGGAGGAGGATGTGGGCAAGGAACATGGTGACCAGTGCAAACAACACGAACAGGGGGGGCAGTACGAGTCGCAGGCTCATGACGCTCTGTAAGAGAGTCCGCCTGCTCAGTGTAAGGAGAAGGAGCAGGCGTTGGGGAGTCTGGCTGTAACTGTTGCTTCGACTGGTCAGGCGGTGGTCACAGTAAGGGAGGAGTAATGTGAGAGTACGACGGCTTTGCTGTGATTTACTAGCTTGATTCTGCTTTATGCATCATCTAGCTTAGTTTTTTTTTGCTTTGCTTGCTTTTGCTAGATTTCCTAGGTCCGTTGCCTTTACTATATTATATTAGTTATAGGCACCGAACTAGGTTGAGTGCACCGGATTCTTGGCTTTTCGGTTGCCACCGAATTGCCTTTTACCGAATTCGGGACGCTTCGCGACCCGCGGAACCTTCTAGTAACACCAGGGTTACTGCCTTTGTGTCAAGCCTATATATAGCCTCGCCTTGTACCCAGGTGAATCATTCAATAGATTTATCTTTCCTGAACCAGATCCTCACAAGTAAGACCAGTAGAAGACGGGAGGCTAAGAACCTGGCGAAGCACGGAGTCAGGCGGTGGCAGAGACGACGGTGATGGCGGAGCGAAGAACAGTCGCCGCTGTGCAGTACCACCAGCACCAACACCGCCAGTGCCTCTAGCACTAGTACCTACGGCTCCAACGTCTCCAGCACTGGTACCTCCAGCTCAAGCGCCTCAAGCACTAGTACCTCCAGCACCAGCACCTCCAGCACGAGTACCACCAGCTCCAGCGCCTCCAGCACCAGCACCTCCAGCACCAGTACCACTAGCTCCAGCGCCTCCAGCACCAGCACCTCCAGCACCAGTACCACTAGTAGCAGGGCCTACAGTGCCAGCAGCGCCACTCCGAAGGCGGGTGCGCCGAGCAAACTACTCGTGCAGCTGCTGTGGTGAGAGAGGCTCCCGCCGGAGAGATTGCTATGGCGAGGGACCCGTAGGATCTCCAGCAGACGCAGTACCCCAAGGCTCAACACCCCCAGACTCAGTACCATCTAGCTCGGCACCCCTAGGCTCAACACCCCCAGGCTTCGGACCCTCAGGCTCAGCACCCCCAGGCTCTGCACCCTCAGGCTCAGCACCCCCAGGCTCCGCACGCTCAGGCTCTGCACCCCCAGGCTCCACACCCTCAGGCTCAGCAGCCCCAGACCCAGCACCCCTAGCAGCACAACCCCTAGTAGCACCAGAGTCGACAGCAAGGCTGCAGGGGCGGCGAAGACGGTCAAGGTGGAAAACCCGGGGGTTTTCCAAGTGTGGTGAGCGGCGGGGGGCCGCCGCGTCGTCAGCAGCGTCACCCCCCTCAGCTGGGCTAGAGGTGTCGGAAGTGACCTCAAGAGGCTCAGCCATGGGGAGTGGGTCTACCTAAGACACACCGACCCTGAGGGGGGAGGGGGTCTACCGGAGGGGGACCTGGAGCGAGGAAGAGCGGCGGGGGGGGGGGGGGGGGGGGGGGGGGGGGAGAGGGGCAGTGCGGTAGGGAAAGAGACGGTAAAAGGGAACCGACTCGTCAAACGTGATGTCCTGAGAGGACAGGACACGGCACGTGGTGGGGAGGTAAAACTCCCAGCCAAGCGCGTCAGTGGAAAAGCCAAGGAAGATATAGGGAATGGCGCGGGAGGAGAGCTTGTCCGCGGAGGTATCGCGGACAAAGGCACGAGCGCCACAGATCCGGAACACCGACGCATTGCCACCCTCCCCCGTCCATCGCAGTGTCGGCGAGGTCTCCGGCAAGGAGACACGGGGCCAGAGGTTGAGCTGATGTGCAGCGTACCGGACCGCAAACGGCCACAAAAAATGGGGAGCAGCCGCATGGATCATGGAGGTACGAGCCACCTCCATGGCAGAGACCTGGGAAGACCAGAGACAAGGAGGCGGGAGTGTATGCTACAGAGGCGTGGCAGCGCGGGGTGACCAAGACGGTGGTGCCAGAGGAGAGTCTGGTGCGAGAGGAGGCGACACGAACAGGGGGCTGCTACTTGACCTGACACGGACACCTGATTAGACGCAGCCACCTGAGCAGGCTCAGTAGTCAGTGTGTACAGACTCGACCCAGGCCGACGGGTGAACGTGGCCAGGTGACGGCCCGTCCGTGTACACGTATAGATCGCCACATGCTGACCCCCAGGAGTGTTGGTAGTGACCATCGCATCTTGGATGGCAGCGGTACTCACCAAGTTCGTAGAGAACGAAGGGAGGTGAAGACCTGACTGCGAGTCAGACGGAACCGTGGGACACATGAGAATAGTGGAGGAACGTGCAAGAGGCGGCCCCCTTAAGGGGTCAGCCAAAGAGAGTGCAACAGGTGCAAGGAGTGGTGTGACTGTGGTACCGCCGCGAAAGAAACAGCGGGAAGCACCTGAGTCAAGCATGAAGGTGTGCAAGGCCTTAGCAGGCGCAGTACCAGAGAGAGCAGACTCACTAGCACTTAGAGCAGCAGCATCTAACCTGGGTCGGGCGGCACACACAGGTAACAGTCACCCTCAGCACTAACAGTCAAAGCATACATGGCAGCAAGGATAGCATCAAAGTCAATAGCAAATATATACACATTGTTCCTAAGCAGCTCTAGCCAGCGGGGGAGCTCAGCCTCGTCGTTAAATTCAGCGCGCCAGGGGTCATCAAGACGGGAGAAGCATCGGTACTCTGAGTGACCAACCTTCCCGAGTGTCTGACCAGCCCGATCACCTGTGCGAATGATGTACGAGCAGCGAACAGTACCCCAGACGCCCCACGCTGAGCAAACCACTCACGAAGCTGCTGGGGCATAAGGGTCTCACGCGGACGTTACTGCTGCTGCCACTGGCCACCACCGGAACCTCCTCTTTGAACGGCTCCACCCCGACCGCCACGACCGCCGCCGCCACCACTCCGACTGCTGCCACCACCGCCACCACCACTCCCACCACCACCACCTCCACCGCCACCTCCACCGCCTCCACCGCCTCCACCACTGCCTCCACCGCCGCCACCCCCACCACTCTTGCCTCCCTTGCCCTTGCCGCTGCGGCGCCTCCCACTAGGAGCGGACGCAGCCCCGACCTCCTCAGTATGAAGAAAGTCAACAGCAGCAGCAGAAGCAACAGAGGGGGCAAGGGGGGAGGGGGAACACCCCTCAAAGAAGGGAGTTTGAGGAGTGCCACGAGAAGCACCTACATCGACGATGCTAGTCTCAGCTGCAAGGAGGTGCTTCTCGAGCAGGTCGACAGTGAGGTCTGTGGGGTCGAGGGCGAGAAAGTGGTCCCTGACTGAGCGAAGAGAGTCAGGGAGGCGGGTGACGAGGATGTAGAGAGTGATTTACATGGGGGGGGGGGGGTTCTTGTCTAGAAACTCGGAGGGCAGCGCGGCGCGGTAGCGAGTGTCGCTAGTGCGAAGGTGGGTGATGGTTGGCGACTGTGGGAAAGGCTGAGAGCTCGGGAAAAAGGTAGGGGAGAGAGAGCAGCGGTGGCAGGGGAGGAGTAACGAGCAACTACAGCGTTGAACAATGCTTGTTCTAGTGCTGGCCAAAGTGAGCGCGTTCGGCTAACGGCAGGTGGTTGCGAACGGCGAGGCGAGCAGTAGCGTCACGGGTAAGCCACTGTGAGCGAGTTGCACTGTCAGCTGTGTCAAAAGGAGCGAGAGAGGTCCCAGACGTGTGGTCAAACAAGGAGACGCCGTCCCTAGACTCGCTCTGTAGGTACAGCTGTAAGTCGTCTAGCCAGGTCTCAAACTGGATCGGACGGCCCTCAGAATCGAAGGTGAGAACACTGAGAGAAGCCATAGCGGGCAGAGCAGGGTGGCGCGCGACCAGCAGGGCAGCACGCAGGCAAGGCAGAGCAGCGCGCAGGCGGCAGGACAACGCGACGGGTAGGGCGGCCCGCAGGGACTAGGGAAGCACGCAAGGCAGGGCGGGGTGGCGCACGGCCAGGGAAGGGCGGCGCGCGACGAGAGCAGGGCGGCGCGCTGCCAGCAGGGTGACGCGCGGGCAGGGAAGGGCGGCGCACGGGCAGCAGGGCGGCGTGCGGGCAGGGCAGGGTAGCGCGGCTGCCAGCAGGGTAGCGTGCGGGCAGAGAGGGCAGCGTGCGGGCCCTAGAGCGGCGTGACGCGCGGCCAGCAGGGCGGCGCGACGGGCAGTAGGGTGACGCGCGCGGCTAGCAGTGCGGCGCGATGGGCAGCAGGGCGGCGCGATGTGCATTGCGTTGTACCCCTTATGGGCTACCCCACTACAGCCTACACAACAAGAGTATCATAACATTTTGACAGGCCCCTGGCCGATATGATGGGGAGGAAGTGGAGGAGTGGGTGGCAGGCCATGATTAGGGACTGTGATGTGGTATGCTGCAGCATGCATGCACAGTGATCATTGAACAATCAACCCTGTGTGGATTTATGGATATCTTAACCTGTTGAATTGTTAGTGTGGGCACGAAAATGAACAAGAGAACTCCAATTGAAGTAGTATCTAGGCTCGAGGGGGGTATAGTAATATCACGCCCTCAAGGGGGGGTTATAGTGGAAACCTGCCAAAATAAGAGACCCATCCCCGTATTACAAACCCAAGGGTCTTGCTCTCCGGGGGGTCTTATATTCGGGAGAATACGGTAATTGCAGCTACGTCTACTGTGAAGGTCATATCTAGTTCAATTATACTAATGTGATGGTAATGATTTTTTTGACAACTAGGTCGTTTCTATGATTCACTATGGTGTGTTTCACTACCGTATAATATGCGCATAATATGACGAGATGGATATAATAATTGGTGAATATAGTTGAATTAGAATCATATCATATGAAATATTATATTGTAAGATATGATATGATAAATGATAAATGCATGCCTTATGTTTGATATGATATAATGATAGAGATGCGCAAAACCTAACGACCCAAAAGCTGTGCTACCGCATCCCCTGCCTAGCATGGGGGGAGCTAATAGCATTCACATGAAACAACACAATCTGTAAACTCCAAAAAGATGGTCAACCCTGTCAAGAATGAAAGTGTTGGTTTGACTAAGGTTGGTTGGGGTACATAAACCTAACCCTAACAGTTGTACCCCCTATAATACACCTTACTAAGACTACACTATTTGACACACCCCCATAGTCTAAGTGAGGGGTGTCAAGAAAAGCCGAAAGTGTACGGTCACAAGACCGGTCAAAAAGAAACAAAGCTCAGGGTGGATCACAACGTCACCACACACTCCGAGCACAAGCAAAAGAGCCACAAGGCTAGTTCAAGAGTTCACAGACATATATATAAAGTGTACAAACAAAGCAAGGAGAGAACTCACGACTATGCAAGGCGAGAACCTGTGTCAACGAGACCTAACTGCACACAACACCTTTGGTGGTCACAAGGCGGCAAGGCCTTGGTGAAGTTGTCTACGGTGTTGGCCTCGGACTCAACAAAGTCAAAGCGAGCATGTCTACACCTCTCCAACTCTCGCAGAAGAAAGTACCTGACGTTAATGTGCTTCACTCTGCTCTCCAGTCGCGGCTCTCGACAGAGGAGAATCGTCGCCTTGTTGTCAGAGAACAAGGTCGGTGCAGAGCTCGGCCGCTCACCAAGGTCAGTGAGCAAAAACGCCAGCCAGCGCAGCTCCTGTGCCGCCATGGCTCCAGCGTAGATCTCAGCCTCAGCTGTAGAGGTCGAGACCGAGGAGGAATGTGCGGACCTTCACGAAACAGCTCCAGAGCCCAGGCTGAAGCAGTACCCCTAAGTAGACCTGTGAGTCTCAGCGTCGTCAGCGTAAGAAGAGTCACAGTGACCAGTAAGCACGACGTCCTGTTTCCCTCCAAGAACCAGCCCCACGCCTGATGTCGTCGCAACCACCCTTACAGCAGCTGTCCAGTGAACTGGACGATGTTTCTCTGGCGCAACAAAGCGAGCAACGATGCTGAGAAGGAAGGCTAGGTCCGGGCGAGTACCTACATGAGGCAGCCCACAAGCTCTGTGTAGGGACCACTAGGCTCAAACAGCTTGTCAGGAAAGGGTCCATTGAGTCTGTGGTCAATGGTAAGAGGTGTGCGCTGTACTATGGAGTGTTGAAGCTCGAACGTTAAAGGACCTGCTGCACCATGTGTGACTGTGAGAGTGTAATGGTGCGAGCAGCTCTGTCCCTGGTGATCTGCAGGCCAAGGTAGTGGTGCAGCTCACCAAGGTCAGTGCACGTGTGTCTCTTCTGCAGTTCGCGCTTCACGTCAGCCAAAGCAACCCTGTCAGCAGTGGCAAAAACCAGGTCATCGACGTAGACCAATACAAAGAACGGGTGTGGAGCTAGGACGAACGAACAGCGACGGGTCAGCAGAAGACGTCTCAAAACCGAGGTCAGACAGGGTAGAACGAAGGGTGTCGTGCTAGTCGCGACGAGCCTGCCGGAGGCCGTAGACCGGTCATCTGAGCCTCCACTGGGTCCCAGGAGGGAAAGTGCCAGTGAAGGCAGAGGGACGACGCAACCAGACCTCCTCGTGTAGGCTACCCTGAAGGAAAGCAGTAGAAAAGTGAAGGAAATGTAGCTCGTAATCTCTCGTGCTGCTACGTGCAGTAATACATGAAGAGTAGTCATCTTCGGGGTAGGCGCGAAGGTCTGAAAGAAGTCAACTCCCTCGTGCTGACTGAAACCTCTAGCCACATAGCGCGCCTTGAAGACTGGAGGAGATCCCGGTGGCCGCTTCACCCTGAAGATCCACATGCCATCGACTACGTTCGCCCCAGGGGGGAAAACCTTGTCGACGTAGGTGCCTGTGGATCTGTAGGAGGCCATCTCTGAGTCCATGGCAGCTCTCCACTGAGAGGCCCAAGGCCTTGACACTGCCTCAGCGTAAGTGCGAGGAGTCGGTATGTCAAGGGCGTCGGGGTCTCCCTCAAGCCGAACAGCATGGCACAGAGATGCGGGGAAGCAGCTGGCAGGAACTTCAGCTCAAACTGCCTGTCCTCTAGGGCGTCACAGCCAAGGGCAGACTCACCCTCGACGGCCAGAGGACTGGTAGGAGGAGCAGCCACAAGACTGGTAGCCTAGTCAAGGCGGCGAGTAGAGGCAAACGCAGTGACAGCGGCGGTAAGGGCGGAGACAGAGGACAGGGATGCACGAGGGTTGGTAACAAGAGAGGCGAGAACACGAGAGAGAATAGGACGGTACGTATGGTCATATTCAGTGACAGGAGTAGAGAGGGAAGCAGTGAGAGGGGACTCAGGAGGAGAAGGAAGCACAGACGGAGACGAACGAGGTGGACTAGAATGAAGCAAGGCAGTACGAAGGTCAGTGAAGGGAACAGGAGATGAGGGACAAGCACGAGGAGAGCAACGAGAAGGGGAGGGATCAAGAGGAGGAAGCCGAGGCCCAGAGACGGGAGGAGAGGAAGAGGGGAGACCGAGGGCCCGAAGACCAGAGACAGGAGGAGGAGGTGTGGGCTGCTGCTGCGGCTGCTGCAACTCTAGCTGCTGCTGCTGCTGCTCCTCCGGCTGCGGCTGCGGCTGCTGCTGCGGCTCCAGCTGCAATTGTTGCTGCTGTCGCTGCTGCTGCTCCTCCAACCGCTGTAGCTCAAGCTGCTGCCGCTCCACCTCTCTCTCCTCACGCTCCAACTCCAACTGCTCCTCACGGGCACGACGAACACGGGCCTGGTGCCGGGTCGGGTAGGGGTGGGGGGGAGGAGTAGTGTCTGGAGCGGTGGTACCCCCGGGACTGCTCTCCAAAGCACCAGTCGCACCACCCCCAGAGCCAGCACCACCAGAAGTAACAGGGTCTGTCCCAGACTCTCCAGGGCCAGCAGAGGGTGCACCCCCAGTTGTAGCACCCCCAGGGACAACTCCACTAACACCAGCTCCCCGAAGACTAGAGTCTCCTGCAGGCACGGCTCAGCTCCAACTCCAGCACCCCCAGAACCAGGACCACGCTCAGGTACACTCTCTGCTCCAAATCCAACACCTCTAGAGCTAGCACCTCCAGGATCCTCGCCACGAAAACTAGCTCCCGCAGGGTCTGCTGTAGAATGGGAGGAGGACTGCGGGGAAGGAGGCTGCACCTGAGGGGCTACCAAAAGGGGAGGGTTAGCGTAGGACACACTTGACAGGGGGGGAGGCTGTACCGGGGGAGCAGGAGGGGGAGCGGAAGTCAGGAAGAGAGGGGGAGGAGGAACCGGGAGACCTCGACAGGGGTACCTGACGTAGTAGGTGACGGACGCGTCGAAATGGACGTCACGAGAGTAAAAGAACCGGTGAAGGGGATGGTAAAATGTGAGAAAAGAGGAGTCCTCAGGGAAACCAAGGAGAACACAGGGAACAGCCCGAGGCGAGATCTTGTCCGCGGAGGTGTCGCGAACAAGTGTCAAGCAACTCCCGACACGAAAACGCGACGCAGCACCAGGGGACCCGGTCCAAAGACTGGTCGGTGAAACCTCTGGCCGAGAGACACGTGGCCAGAGGTTTAGCTGGTGAGTGGCGTTTCGAACCACAAAGGCAAAAAAAAATGGGGGGCACGAGTGTGAGTCATGGAGGTGCGGCGCGCAACAACCCCATTCCGCTGTGGGGACTCTGGAAGCATCCAGGACTGACGGTTGCCCTGCTCGCGACAGATTCCAGCAAGTATGCTGGGGCGAAACTCACCCCCACGGTCGGAGTGAAGACAGCTGACACGACGACCACGAGTGTCCGCAGTGGTAAGTAACCACCGGATCAGCGTAGAAGTCACGTCGGACTTCTTCGCCAAGGGGAACACTGTGGTGTAGCGGGAGTAGTCGTGAACGACCACAAGAGTGAAACTCTCTCGCTCAAGGCCAGACGAAGGGAGGAGGAGTGAGGGGTGGCACGCAGCTTACCCTCGACGCAGGGACCGCAGGATGGGGCAAGCGAAGGCGATAGCGACGGCAAGACTCGTGGAAGGCCTAAGACAAGACGCTGAGTAGACATAGTGCGCAGACGAGGAATGGACGGGTGCCCCATCCGGTGGTGCCACAGGACGGTGGGGTGGGCAAGGGACCGGCAGGAGCAAGACGCAGCAACTGGACCAGACACTGCTACCTGGGGAGACGCGGGAACCGACGGGGGGTAGTGACAAGGGTCGGGGGCAGTATCTGCTGTTGCTGCTGCTGCTGCCGCCGCCGCCGCCGCTGCCGCTGCTGCTGCTGCTGCTGCTGCCGCCGCTGCTGCTGCTGCCGCTGCTGCTGCTGCTGCCGCTGCTGCTGCTGCTGCTGCTGCTGCTGCTGCTGCTGCTGCTGCTGCTACTACTGCTGCTGCTGCTGCTGCTGCTGCTGCTGCTGCTGCTGCTGCTGCTGCTGCTGCTGCTGCTGCTGCTGCTGCTGCTGCTGCTGCTGCTGCTGCTGCTGCTGCTGCTGCTGCTGCTGCTGCTGCTGCTATGGCTGCTGCTGCTGCTGCAGCTGCTGCCCTCGAGGGCCAGTGTGAAGTGTGTAGAGACCAGAGCCTGGCTCAGCGGTAAAGGTTGCCAGAGGCGCATACGTGCCTCCGTCGACACAAACCGCAGTCTTGCTAGAAGGTTCAATCCACACACCCAAGTGCTGACTCACGAGTGGCCTCACACCCACCAAGTTCCTCGAGAACGAGGGGACGTGGAAGCCGGTCAGAGAACCGGAGGGAACAGCCGGACACCGAAGCGTAGTAGTGTAGCGAGCAGTGACTGGTCCCAAAGTGGGATCAGCCAGTGCCACGGAGACCGGTGTAGCAAGCGGGGTAAGTGTCTTGTGGTCGCAAAAGAAACAGTGCGAAGCTCTGGATTCCAAAATGAAAGACAGCAAAGCGTCCTCTGGAGCAACTCCTGGACTGCTGTCTACACAAGTACCTACACTAGCAACAGGGATCTCATCAAGACTAGCACCTAAGCTAACAACACTCGAGTAAACAGAGTCAGAAGCACTAGAATCAACAACAGCATACATAGCATGAGGAGTTCCTAAGAGATCAACCAACTGAGAAGCCGACATGCCCCACAGAGCGGGGCCGTACATCTGAACAAGGGGAAGCCAGTCAAGGGCAGGGCCGTCAACGCCATAGGTTAACCGAACCGTGTCAGTGAGCTGAGCAAAGCACTGACCCGGTGGGTGGCTGCGGCCCCAAGGCTGGCCTCGGCGGGCACATTGGAACGTGATAGGTGCAGGGAGGGTGGACGGCGATACGCGACAGCTGATGCGGTCCTGACCTCTGCCCAAAAGCCTTCTGCTGCCTCTGCTGCTGCTGTGGCTGCTGCGAGGGGAGTGGCTGCTGCTGATGCCGCTGCTGCCGCTGAGTCAGGTACCAAGCCGCCACTCCAGCACCTGCAGCTGGCGGACCAGTAGGTGCCTGACGAACCCGAGCGTCACCTCCACCAGCTGCTGCAGGGGAGTCACCAGCCGCAGCACGAGGCGCTCCTCCACCCTCGGTACTCCCGCCACCGGCGCTCGCCACACCACCTCCGCTACCTCGACCACCTCCGGCAGCACCCTGACCGCCCCTCCTGCCTCTCCTACCCCTAGACCGAGAAGAAGACGTAACAGCAGCTGCGGTCACGTTAGTAACGGCAGCGGCAAGGGAGGTAGTGAAGGTAGGCAGCTGAGGGACAGTGTACCCGTGAAAAAGTGGAGGGGGCACAGCACCAGACGTGGAGGCAACCGAGCGGAGGTTGCTCTCGACGTCCTTGAGGGCAGACTCAAGGACGTCGATAGTGAGCTCGCTAGGGTGCTTCAGAAGAAGCGCGTCACGAACCGAGGCAAGGCGGTCAGGGAGGCTAGTGGCGATGAAATAGATAGTAATCGCCATAGGGGGAGGGAGCAGTGCAAGCTGTTCGTCAGTGCAAGCAGCTCGGAAGCTGGAATCGAGCGAGCGCAGGTGGGTGATCAAGTCAGCAGAGCACTCAAACGAGGCGAGTTCAGGAAACAGGAATGGGAGGAATTGACGACCAAGAGAGACAGTGGTGGGAGTAGCGTAGCGGGCCTTGATCGCAGTCAGGAACTCACTAGCCGTGCGAACCTGAGTGAAGTGGGTCTCCTCAGACTCAGGGAGGAGGATGTTAAGGGCGATGCAGGCCGCAGCATCACGCGACGTCCACGCTGTAAGGTCAGCACGCTGGCGGGCAGAACGGTCTCTGTCGGCAGAGCTAGCGTCACCGCCTGTGAGAGTACGACGGCTTATGCCAGCCATGCATGCTTGCTTTTACTTTATTACGCCATTTCTAGTTTAGGTTTATTTTATGCCTACATGAATTGCTTCATATCCTAGGCTAGGTGCTTTTCTATATTTTATTATAGTTATAGCACCGAGCTAGGTTGCGTACACCGAATTCTGGGCTATTCGGTTGCCACCGAATTGCCTTCTACCGAATTCGGGAAGGGTCTGTTCGGGACGCTTCGCGACCCTCGAAACCTTCGCGTAACACTTGGTAATCAGAGCCTGTTTACATGCGACAGTTTTTCGACCGCTAAAACCGAGTCTTCAAAAACCGCGGGGGCGACGCCTGTTAAACACCGATTTCGGGTACGTAAAACCGGTTCCGTGTTTTTCACTCCCCCTCGTTTCGGTTTTTTGAATGCGCATGTCGGGCATGGAGGGCCAGGGCGACAACTACGCAACGACGAGCGACATCGCCAGCCTCCGCACCGACGTGGAACAGGTGCAGGCTGCGATTCGGCGAATCGAAGCCCTCATGACACACCTCCGCAGCAGCAGCGAACGTAGCAGCGACGGCAGCAGCAGCAGTGGCGACACCGACATTTCACGGACCGATGGCACCACCGTCGCCGAACCTCGAAGCAGCTCGCCCGAGGCTCCCCGAAGCGTTCGATCCCAGCGCGAAAGGATCTGATGTTCGACGATTCGTGGCGACCCTCGAAATTTATTTCGAGGCCATTGGCTGTTCGACCCCGACACACGACGCAGCACGAATTCGGCTCGCAGCGACACTGTCGTGGCCCGCGGGGAGAAAACGTAGGCGCAGTTCCAGGCAGACCTCATCAAACGTTTCGAGCCAATTAATATGACCTATATGGCGCGGCAGCAGATACACCGGCACATGTCAAGATAACCGGTAGTCTTAGGAGCCATAGCTAGGAGAGTCCTAGCTAGGCAAGAGAGTTTAGGCGAAAGAGGAGGGTTGCACTAGCAAGAATGGGGATACAAATAGCAAACCCTAGAAGGGTTGTACTCGCTACAGAGCACCCCACTACAGGCTAGAGCATATTATTCTGACAGCACAAACAGTACAATAGTATAGCATAGTACACGCAGCAGATGGAGCTACTGTTCAACCGCATTACTGACCTGACCGAAGGCGAAAAAATCCAGGCGTACACAGAAGGGTTAAAATTGGAGATTCGCCGACAAGTAAGTGCAGCAAACTACAGTAGTTATCGCCACATCATGCGTGCTGCCGAGCGATACGACGCATTGACTCGAGGTCAACTTGAAACACAACGTTTCGGGCCGAACCATACATTCACCACGGAGCGATCGGCACCCCCCACGTTCGCCGAACCGATGGATATCGACAAGTTTGACGCGAAGCAGCAACCGACAAAATGCAAATTTTGCGGCTTAGCAGGGCATCAAATCTTGTCGTGCTACAAAATGAAGAAAGCACGTGCGGCAATGCTGGGTAGCAACAGTGGAGCACCCCCGAAGAAAAACAAACGGGAATCGCCAGTAGCCGCGGATCGACCTGGCGATCGCGTAAAGATCCAAAAGGCAGAAAAGGGCGACGACGTGGCGACTTCGAAGCGGGTGAAAAAAGGAGACAATGATGACCAGGTGTTACGTGAAGGTTCCGAGGGTCGCGAAGCGTCCCGAACAGACCCTTCTCGAATTCGGTAGAAGGCAATTCGGTGGCAACCGAAAAGCCCAGAATTCGGTGTACGCAACCTAGCTCGGTGCTATAACTATAATAAAATATAGGAAAACACATAGCCTAGGAAATCAAGCAATTCATGCATGCACAAAATTATCCTATGCTAGAAATAGCATAATTAAGTAAAAAGCAAGCAAGCATAGCTGGCATAAGCCGTCGTACTCTTACAGGCAGTGCCTCAGTGTCAGCAGTGGCAAAAACCAAGTCGTACACGAGAATGTAGAACGGCGGCAGCGAAGTGTCGGTGCGCAGAAACAGCGACGGGTCAGCAGTCGAAGGAGCAAACCTAAGAGCCGCAAGTGTCGTCCTCAGTGTGTCGTGCCACTCGCGAGGCGCCTGGCGGAGACCGTAGACTGGCCGCCGGAGGCTCCACTGGGTACCTACAGGAAACGACCCAGTGAAGCCAAGTGGGCGGCGCAGCCAGATCTCCTCGTGCAGGCTGCCCTGTAAAAAAGCAGTGCTGAAGTCAAGAGAGTGAAGCTCGTAGTCACGTTGAGCGGCAACGTGCAGCAGCACCCGAAGAGTGGCCATCTTCGGGGTAGGGGAGAAGGTCTGGAAGAAGTAAACTCTCTGTCGCTGAATAAAGCCTCGTTCAGCGTAACGAGCCTTGAAGACAGGCGGAAAACCCGGCGGCCGCTTCACCCTGAAGATCCACATGCCATCGACTATGTTCGCCCCAGGAGGGGGAACTGCGTCGACGTAAGTGTCTGTGGACTTCCAGGATGCCATCTCTGCGCACATGGCTGTCTGCCACTGAGTGGAGTACGGACCCATAATCACCTCTGCGTAAGAGCGCGCGATCAGGATGTCTGGTGCATCCGGGTCTCCCTCAGGTGCAAGCAGCATGGCCATGAGATGACGTAAAGCAGCTGCAAGACACTCAAAGTCCTCCTGCCTGTCCTCAAGGACGTCCGTGCCGAGAGCACACTCACCCCCGACGGACGGAGGACAGACAGTCTCAGACTCAGCAACAAGACTAGCGGCGTAGTCGAGACGACACGCAGCAGCAAAGTCAACAAGCTCAACAACTAAGGCAGCCGTAGCAGTAGACTCAAACGAAGGGTCAGTGACAACAGTGGCTAGGAGACACGTGATAGTAGGGCTGGCAGCATGAATAAAGTCAAACTCAGGGTCCGGAACGTGCGGAAGAGAGGACGCAGGAGGAGACGGCAGGGGGACACGCTGTGGAACAGAGGAAGGACGAAGTGTCATAGTGTGAGTGCCGGGGACAGGAGGAGGATGTGGGCAAGGAACATGGTGACCAGTGCAAACAACACGAACAGGGGGGGCAGTACGAGTCGCAGGCTCATGACGCTCTGTAAGAGAGTCCGCCTGCTCAGTGTAAGGAGAAGGAGCAGGCGTTGGGGAGTCTGGCTGTAACTGTTGCTTCGACTGGTCAGGCGGTGGTCACAGTAAGGGAGGAGTAATGTGAGAGTACGACGGCTTTGCTGTGATTTACTAGCTTGATTCTGCTTTATGCATCATCTAGCTTAGTTTTTTTTTTGCTTTGCTTGCTTTTGCTAGATTTCCTAGGTCCGTTGCCTTTACTATATTATATTAGTTATAGGCACCGAACTAGGTTGAGTGCACCGGATTCTTGGCTTTTCGGTTGCCACCGAATTGCCTTTTACCGAATTCGGGACGCTTCGCGACCCGCGGAACCTTCTAGTAACACCAGGGTTACTGCCTTTGTGTCAAGCCTATATATAGCCTCGCCTTGTACCCAGGTGAATCATTCAATAGATTTATCTTTCCTGAACCAGATCCTCACAAGTAAGACCAGTAGAAGACGGGAGGCTAAGAACCTGGCGAAGCACGGAGTCAGGCGGTGGCAGAGACGACGGTGATGGCGGAGCGAAGAACAGTCGCCGCTGTGCAGTACCACCAGCACCAACACCGCCAGTGCCTCTAGCACTAGTACCTACGGCTCCAACGTCTCCAGCACTGGTACCTCCAGCTCAAGCGCCTCAAGCACTAGTACCTCCAGCACCAGCACCTCCAGCACGAGTACCACCAGCTCCAGCGCCTCCAGCACCAGCACCTCCAGCACCAGTACCACTAGCTCCAGCGCCTCCAGCACCAGCACCTCCAGCACCAGTACCACTAGTAGCAGGGCCTACAGTGCCAGCAGCGCCACTCCGAAGGCGGGTGCGCCGAGCAAACTACTCGTGCAGCTGCTGTGGTGAGAGAGGCTCCCGCCGGAGAGATTGCTATGGCGAGGGACCCGTAGGATCTCCAGCAGACGCAGTACCCCAAGGCTCAACACCCCCAGACTCAGTACCATCTAGCTCGGCACCCCTAGGCTCAACACCCCCAGGCTTCGGACCCTCAGGCTCAGCACCCCCAGGCTCTGCACCCTCAGGCTCAGCACCCCCAGGCTCCGCACGCTCAGGCTCTGCACCCCCAGGCTCCACACCCTCAGGCTCAGCAGCCCCAGACCCAGCACCCCTAGCAGCACAACCCCTAGTAGCACCAGAGTCGACAGCAAGGCTGCAGGGGCGGCGAAGACGGTCAAGGTGGAAAACCCGGGGGTTTTCCAAGTGTGGTGAGCGGCGGGGGGCCGCCGCGTCGTCAGCAGCGTCACCCCCCTCAGCTGGGCTAGAGGTGTCGGAAGTGACCTCAAGAGGCTCAGCCATGGGGAGTGGGTCTACCTAAGACACACCGACCCTGAGGGGGGAGGGGGTCTACCGGAGGGGGACCTGGAGCGAGGAAGAGCGGCGGGGGGGGGGGGGGGGGGGGGGGGGGAGAGGGGCAGTGCGGTAGGGAAAGAGACGGTAAAAGGGAACCGACTCGTCAAACGTGATGTCCTGAGAGGACAGGACACGGCACGTGGTGGGGAGGTAAAACTCCCAGCCAAGCGCGTCAGTGGAAAAGCCAAGGAAGATATAGGGAATGGCGCGGGAGGAGAGCTTGTCCGCGGAGGTATCGCGGACAAAGGCACGAGCGCCACAGATCCGGAACACCGACGCATTGCCACCCTCCCCCGTCCATCGCAGTGTCGGCGAGGTCTCCGGCAAGGAGACACGGGGCCAGAGGTTGAGCTGATGTGCAGCGTACCGGACCGCAAACGGCCACAAAAAATGGGGAGCAGCCGCATGGATCATGGAGGTACGAGCCACCTCCATGGCAGAGACCTGGGAAGACCAGAGACAAGGAGGCGGGAGTGTATGCTACAGAGGCGTGGCAGCGCGGGGTGACCAAGACGGTGGTGCCAGAGGAGAGTCTGGTGCGAGAGGAGGCGACACGAACAGGGGGCTGCTACTTGACCTGACACGGACACCTGATTAGACGCAGCCACCTGAGCAGGCTCAGTAGTCAGTGTGTACAGACTCGACCCAGGCCGACGGGTGAACGTGGCCAGGTGACGGCCCGTCCGTGTACACGTATAGATCGCCACATGCTGACCCCCAGGAGTGTTGGTAGTGACCATCGCATCTTGGATGGCAGCGGTACTCACCAAGTTCGTAGAGAACGAAGGGAGGTGAAGACCTGACTGCGAGTCAGACGGAACCGTGGGACACATGAGAATAGTGGAGGAACGTGCAAGAGGCGGCCCCCTTAAGGGGTCAGCCAAAGAGAGTGCAACAGGTGCAAGGAGTGGTGTGACTGTGGTACCGCCGCGAAAGAAACAGCGGGAAGCACCTGAGTCAAGCATGAAGGTGTGCAAGGCCTTAGCAGGCGCAGTACCAGAGAGAGCAGACTCACTAGCACTTAGAGCAGCAGCATCTAACCTGGGTCGGGCGGCACACACAGGTAACAGTCACCCTCAGCACTAACAGTCAAAGCATACATGGCAGCAAGGATAGCATCAAAGTCAATAGCAAATATATACACATTGTTCCTAAGCAGCTCTAGCCAGCGGGGGAGCTCAGCCTCGTCGTTAAATTCAGCGCGCCAGGGGTCATCAAGACGGGAGAAGCATCGGTACTCTGAGTGACCAACCTTCCCGAGTGTCTGACCAGCCCGATCACCTGTGCGAATGATGTACGAGCAGCGAACAGTACCCCAGACGCCCCACGCTGAGCAAACCACTCACGAAGCTGCTGGGGCATAAGGGTCTCACGCGGACGTTACTGCTGCTGCCACTGGCCACCACCGGAACCTCCTCTTTGAACGGCTCCACCCCGACCGCCACGACCGCCGCCGCCACCACTCCGACTGCTGCCACCACCGCCACCACCACTCCCACCACCACCACCTCCACCGCCACCTCCACCGCCTCCACCGCCTCCACCACTGCCTCCACCGCCGCCACCCCCACCACTCTTGCCTCCCTTGCCCTTGCCGCTGCGGCGCCTCCCACTAGGAGCGGACGCAGCCCCGACCTCCTCAGTATGAAGAAAGTCAACAGCAGCAGCAGAAGCAACAGAGGGGGCAAGGGGGGAGGGGGAACACCCCTCAAAGAAGGGAGTTTGAGGAGTGCCACGAGAAGCACCTACATCGACGATGCTAGTCTCAGCTGCAAGGAGGTGCTTCTCGAGCAGGTCGACAGTGAGGTCTGTGGGGTCGAGGGCGAGAAAGTGGTCCCTGACTGAGCGAAGAGAGTCAGGGAGGCGGGTGACGAGGATGTAGAGAGTGATTTACATGGGGGGGGGGGGGTTCTTGTCTAGAAACTCGGAGGGCAGCGCGGCGCGGTAGCGAGTGTCGCTAGTGCGAAGGTGGGTGATGGTTGGCGACTGTGGGAAAGGCTGAGAGCTCGGGAAAAAGGTAGGGGAGAGAGAGCAGCGGTGGCAGGGGAGGAGTAACGAGCAACTACAGCGTTGAACAATGCTTGTTCTAGTGCTGGCCAAAGTGAGCGCGTTCGGCTAACGGCAGGTGGTTGCGAACGGCGAGGCGAGCAGTAGCGTCACGGGTAAGCCACTGTGAGCGAGTTGCACTGTCAGCTGTGTCAAAAGGAGCGAGAGAGGTCCCAGACGTGTGGTCAAACAAGGAGACGCCGTCCCTAGACTCGCTCTGTAGGTACAGCTGTAAGTCGTCTAGCCAGGTCTCAAACTGGATCGGACGGCCCTCAGAATCGAAGGTGAGAACACTGAGAGAAGCCATAGCGGGCAGAGCAGGGTGGCGCGCGACCAGCAGGGCAGCACGCAGGCAAGGCAGAGCAGCGCGCAGGCGGCAGGACAACGCGACGGGTAGGGCGGCCCGCAGGGACTAGGGAAGCACGCAAGGCAGGGCGGGGTGGCGCACGGCCAGGGAAGGGCGGCGCGCGACGAGAGCAGGGCGGCGCGCTGCCAGCAGGGTGACGCGCGGGCAGGGAAGGGCGGCGCACGGGCAGCAGGGCGGCGTGCGGGCAGGGCAGGGTAGCGCGGCTGCCAGCAGGGTAGCGTGCGGGCAGAGAGGGCAGCGTGCGGGCCCTAGAGCGGCGTGACGCGCGGCCAGCAGGGCGGCGCGACGGGCAGTAGGGTGACGCGCGCGGCTAGCAGTGCGGCGCGATGGGCAGCAGGGCGGCGCGATGTGCATTGCGTTGTACCCCTTATGGGCTACCCCACTACAGCCTACACAACAAGAGTATCATAACATTTTGACAGGCCCCTGGCCGATATGATGGGGAGGAAGTGGAGGAGTGGGTGGCAGGCCATGATTAGGGACTGTGATGTGGTATGCTGCAGCATGCATGCACAGTGATCATTGAACAATCAACCCTGTGTGGATTTATGGATATCTTAACCTGTTGAATTGTTAGTGTGGGCACGAAAATGAACAAGAGAACTCCAATTGAAGTAGTATCTAGGCTCGAGGGGGGTATAGTAATATCACGCCCTCAAGGGGGGGTTATAGTGGAAACCTGCCAAAATAAGAGACCCATCCCCGTATTACAAACCCAAGGGTCTTGCTCTCCGGGGGGTCTTATATTCGGGAGAATACGGTAATTGCAGCTACGTCTACTGTGAAGGTCATATCTAGTTCAATTATACTAATGTGATGGTAATGATTTTTTTGACAACTAGGTCGTTTCTATGATTCACTATGGTGTGTTTCACTACCGTATAATATGCGCATAATATGACGAGATGGATATAATAATTGGTGAATATAGTTGAATTAGAATCATATCATATGAAATATTATATTGTAAGATATGATATGATAAATGATAAATGCATGCCTTATGTTTGATATGATATAATGATAGAGATGCGCAAAACCTAACGACCCAAAAGCTGTGCTACCGCATCCCCTGCCTAGCATGGGGGGAGCTAATAGCATTCACATGAAACAACACAATCTGTAAACTCCAAAAAGATGGTCAACCCTGTCAAGAATGAAAGTGTTGGTTTGACTAAGGTTGGTTGGGGTACATAAACCTAACCCTAACAGTTGTACCCCCTATAATACACCTTACTAAGACTACACTATTTGACACACCCCCATAGTCTAAGTGAGGGGTGTCAAGAAAAGCCGAAAGTGTACGGTCACAAGACCGGTCAAAAAGAAACAAAGCTCAGGGTGGATCACAACGTCACCACACACTCCGAGCACAAGCAAAAGAGCCACAAGGCTAGTTCAAGAGTTCACAGACATATATATAAAGTGTACAAACAAAGCAAGGAGAGAACTCACGACTATGCAAGGCGAGAACCTGTGTCAACGAGACCTAACTGCACACAACACCTTTGGTGGTCACAAGGCGGCAAGGCCTTGGTGAAGTTGTCTACGGTGTTGGCCTCGGACTCAACAAAGTCAAAGCGAGCATGTCTACACCTCTCCAACTCTCGCAGAAGAAAGTACCTGACGTTAATGTGCTTCACTCTGCTCTCCAGTCGCGGCTCTCGACAGAGGAGAATCGTCGCCTTGTTGTCAGAGAACAAGGTCGGTGCAGAGCTCGGCCGCTCACCAAGGTCAGTGAGCAAAAACGCCAGCCAGCGCAGCTCCTGTGCCGCCATGGCTCCAGCGTAGATCTCAGCCTCAGCTGTAGAGGTCGAGACCGAGGAGGAATGTGCGGACCTTCACGAAACAGCTCCAGAGCCCAGGCTGAAGCAGTACCCCTAAGTAGACCTGTGAGTCTCAGCGTCGTCAGCGTAAGAAGAGTCACAGTGACCAGTAAGCACGACGTCCTGTTTCCCTCCAAGAACCAGCCCCACGCCTGATGTCGTCGCAACCACCCTTACAGCAGCTGTCCAGTGAACTGGACGATGTTTCTCTGGCGCAACAAAGCGAGCAACGATGCTGAGAAGGAAGGCTAGGTCCGGGCGAGTACCTACATGAGGCAGCCCACAAGCTCTGTGTAGGGACCACTAGGCTCAAACAGCTTGTCAGGAAAGGGTCCATTGAGTCTGTGGTCAATGGTAAGAGGTGTGCGCTGTACTATGGAGTGTTGAAGCTCGAACGTTAAAGGACCTGCTGCACCATGTGTGACTGTGAGAGTGTAATGGTGCGAGCAGCTCTGTCCCTGGTGATCTGCAGGCCAAGGTAGTGGTGCAGCTCACCAAGGTCAGTGCACGTGTGTCTCTTCTGCAGTTCGCGCTTCACGTCAGCCAAAGCAACCCTGTCAGCAGTGGCAAAAACCAGGTCATCGACGTAGACCAATACAAAGAACGGGTGTGGAGCTAGGACGAACGAACAGCGACGGGTCAGCAGAAGACGTCTCAAAACCGAGGTCAGACAGGGTAGAACGAAGGGTGTCGTGCTAGTCGCGACGAGCCTGCCGGAGGCCGTAGACCGGTCATCTGAGCCTCCACTGGGTCCCAGGAGGGAAAGTGCCAGTGAAGGCAGAGGGACGACGCAACCAGACCTCCTCGTGTAGGCTACCCTGAAGGAAAGCAGTAGAAAAGTGAAGGAAATGTAGCTCGTAATCTCTCGTGCTGCTACGTGCAGTAATACATGAAGAGTAGTCATCTTCGGGGTAGGCGCGAAGGTCTGAAAGAAGTCAACTCCCTCGTGCTGACTGAAACCTCTAGCCACATAGCGCGCCTTGAAGACTGGAGGAGATCCCGGTGGCCGCTTCACCCTGAAGATCCACATGCCATCGACTACGTTCGCCCCAGGGGGGAAAACCTTGTCGACGTAGGTGCCTGTGGATCTGTAGGAGGCCATCTCTGAGTCCATGGCAGCTCTCCACTGAGAGGCCCAAGGCCTTGACACTGCCTCAGCGTAAGTGCGAGGAGTCGGTATGTCAAGGGCGTCGGGGTCTCCCTCAAGCCGAACAGCATGGCACAGAGATGCGGGGAAGCAGCTGGCAGGAACTTCAGCTCAAACTGCCTGTCCTCTAGGGCGTCACAGCCAAGGGCAGACTCACCCTCGACGGCCAGAGGACTGGTAGGAGGAGCAGCCACAAGACTGGTAGCCTAGTCAAGGCGGCGAGTAGAGGCAAACGCAGTGACAGCGGCGGTAAGGGCGGAGACAGAGGACAGGGATGCACGAGGGTTGGTAACAAGAGAGGCGAGAACACGAGAGAGAATAGGACGGTACGTATGGTCATATTCAGTGACAGGAGTAGAGAGGGAAGCAGTGAGAGGGGACTCAGGAGGAGAAGGAAGCACAGACGGAGACGAACGAGGTGGACTAGAATGAAGCAAGGCAGTACGAAGGTCAGTGAAGGGAACAGGAGATGAGGGACAAGCACGAGGAGAGCAACGAGAAGGGGAGGGATCAAGAGGAGGAAGCCGAGGCCCAGAGACGGGAGGAGAGGAAGAGGGGAGACCGAGGGCCCGAAGACCAGAGACAGGAGGAGGAGGTGTGGGCTGCTGCTGCGGCTGCTGCAACTCTAGCTGCTGCTGCTGCTGCTCCTCCGGCTGCGGCTGCGGCTGCTGCTGCGGCTCCAGCTGCAATTGTTGCTGCTGTCGCTGCTGCTGCTCCTCCAACCGCTGTAGCTCAAGCTGCTGCCGCTCCACCTCTCTCTCCTCACGCTCCAACTCCAACTGCTCCTCACGGGCACGACGAACACGGGCCTGGTGCCGGGTCGGGTAGGGGTGGGGGGGAGGAGTAGTGTCTGGAGCGGTGGTACCCCCGGGACTGCTCTCCAAAGCACCAGTCGCACCACCCCCAGAGCCAGCACCACCAGAAGTAACAGGGTCTGTCCCAGACTCTCCAGGGCCAGCAGAGGGTGCACCCCCAGTTGTAGCACCCCCAGGGACAACTCCACTAACACCAGCTCCCCGAAGACTAGAGTCTCCTGCAGGCACGGCTCAGCTCCAACTCCAGCACCCCCAGAACCAGGACCACGCTCAGGTACACTCTCTGCTCCAAATCCAACACCTCTAGAGCTAGCACCTCCAGGATCCTCGCCACGAAAACTAGCTCCCGCAGGGTCTGCTGTAGAATGGGAGGAGGACTGCGGGGAAGGAGGCTGCACCTGAGGGGCTACCAAAAGGGGAGGGTTAGCGTAGGACACACTTGACAGGGGGGGAGGCTGTACCGGGGGAGCAGGAGGGGGAGCGGAAGTCAGGAAGAGAGGGGGAGGAGGAACCGGGAGACCTCGACAGGGGTACCTGACGTAGTAGGTGACGGACGCGTCGAAATGGACGTCACGAGAGTAAAAGAACCGGTGAAGGGGATGGTAAAATGTGAGAAAAGAGGAGTCCTCAGGGAAACCAAGGAGAACACAGGGAACAGCCCGAGGCGAGATCTTGTCCGCGGAGGTGTCGCGAACAAGTGTCAAGCAACTCCCGACACGAAAACGCGACGCAGCACCAGGGGACCCGGTCCAAAGACTGGTCGGTGAAACCTCTGGCCGAGAGACACGTGGCCAGAGGTTTAGCTGGTGAGTGGCGTTTCGAACCACAAAGGCAAAAAAAAATGGGGGGCACGAGTGTGAGTCATGGAGGTGCGGCGCGCAACAACCCCATTCCGCTGTGGGGACTCTGGAAGCATCCAGGACTGACGGTTGCCCTGCTCGCGACAGATTCCAGCAAGTATGCTGGGGCGAAACTCACCCCCACGGTCGGAGTGAAGACAGCTGACACGACGACCACGAGTGTCCGCAGTGGTAAGTAACCACCGGATCAGCGTAGAAGTCACGTCGGACTTCTTCGCCAAGGGGAACACTGTGGTGTAGCGGGAGTAGTCGTGAACGACCACAAGAGTGAAACTCTCTCGCTCAAGGCCAGACGAAGGGAGGAGGAGTGAGGGGTGGCACGCAGCTTACCCTCGACGCAGGGACCGCAGGATGGGGCAAGCGAAGGCGATAGCGACGGCAAGACTCGTGGAAGGCCTAAGACAAGACGCTGAGTAGACATAGTGCGCAGACGAGGAATGGACGGGTGCCCCATCCGGTGGTGCCACAGGACGGTGGGGTGGGCAAGGGACCGGCAGGAGCAAGACGCAGCAACTGGACCAGACACTGCTACCTGGGGAGACGCGGGAACCGACGGGGGGTAGTGACAAGGGTCGGGGGCAGTATCTGCTGTTGCTGCTGCTGCTGCCGCCGCCGCCGCCGCTGCCGCTGCTGCTGCTGCTGCTGCTGCTGCTGCTGCTGCTGCTGCTGCTGCTGCTGCTGCTGCTGCTGCTGCTGCTGCTGCTGCTGCTGCTGCTGCTGCTGCTGCTGCTGCTGCTGCTGCTGCTGCTGCTGCTGCTGCTGCTGCTGCTGCTGCTGCTGCTGCTGCTGCTGCTGCTGCTGCTGCTGCTGCTGCTGCTGCTGCTGCTGCTGCTGCTGCTGCTGCTGCTGCTGCTGCTGCTGCTGCTGCTGCTGCTGCTATGGCTGCTGCTGCTGCTGCAGCTGCTGCCCTCGAGGGCCAGTGTGAAGTGTGTAGAGACCAGAGCCTGGCTCAGCGGTAAAGGTTGCCAGAGGCGCATACGTGCCTCCGTCGACACAAACCGCAGTCTTGCTAGAAGGTTCAATCCACACACCCAAGTGCTGACTCACGAGTGGCCTCACACCCACCAAGTTCCTCGAGAACGAGGGGACGTGGAAGCCGGTCAGAGAACCGGAGGGAACAGCCGGACACCGAAGCGTAGTAGTGTAGCGAGCAGTGACTGGTCCCAAAGTGGGATCAGCCAGTGCCACGGAGACCGGTGTAGCAAGCGGGGTAAGTGTCTTGTGGTCGCAAAAGAAACAGTGCGAAGCTCTGGATTCCAAAATGAAAGACAGCAAAGCGTCCTCTGGAGCAACTCCTGGACTGCTGTCTACACAAGTACCTACACTAGCAACAGGGATCTCATCAAGACTAGCACCTAAGCTAACAACACTCGAGTAAACAGAGTCAGAAGCACTAGAATCAACAACAGCATACATAGCATGAGGAGTTCCTAAGAGATCAACCAACTGAGAAGCCGACATGCCCCACAGAGCGGGGCCGTACATCTGAACAAGGGGAAGCCAGTCAAGGGCAGGGCCGTCAACGCCATAGGTTAACCGAACCGTGTCAGTGAGCTGAGCAAAGCACTGACCCGGTGGGTGGCTGCGGCCCCAAGGCTGGCCTCGGCGGGCACATTGGAACGTGATAGGTGCAGGGAGGGTGGACGGCGATACGCGACAGCTGATGCGGTCCTGACCTCTGCCCAAAAGCCTTCTGCTGCCTCTGCTGCTGCTGTGGCTGCTGCGAGGGGAGTGGCTGCTGCTGATGCCGCTGCTGCCGCTGAGTCAGGTACCAAGCCGCCACTCCAGCACCTGCAGCTGGCGGACCAGTAGGTGCCTGACGAACCCGAGCGTCACCTCCACCAGCTGCTGCAGGGGAGTCACCAGCCGCAGCACGAGGCGCTCCTCCACCCTCGGTACTCCCGCCACCGGCGCTCGCCACACCACCTCCGCTACCTCGACCACCTCCGGCAGCACCCTGACCGCCCCTCCTGCCTCTCCTACCCCTAGACCGAGAAGAAGACGTAACAGCAGCTGCGGTCACGTTAGTAACGGCAGCGGCAAGGGAGGTAGTGAAGGTAGGCAGCTGAGGGACAGTGTACCCGTGAAAAAGTGGAGGGGGCACAGCACCAGACGTGGAGGCAACCGAGCGGAGGTTGCTCTCGACGTCCTTGAGGGCAGACTCAAGGACGTCGATAGTGAGCTCGCTAGGGTGCTTCAGAAGAAGCGCGTCACGAACCGAGGCAAGGCGGTCAGGGAGGCTAGTGGCGATGAAATAGATAGTAATCGCCATAGGGGGAGGGAGCAGTGCAAGCTGTTCGTCAGTGCAAGCAGCTCGGAAGCTGGAATCGAGCGAGCGCAGGTGGGTGATCAAGTCAGCAGAGCACTCAAACGAGGCGAGTTCAGGAAACAGGAATGGGAGGAATTGACGACCAAGAGAGACAGTGGTGGGAGTAGCGTAGCGGGCCTTGATCGCAGTCAGGAACTCACTAGCCGTGCGAACCTGAGTGAAGTGGGTCTCCTCAGACTCAGGGAGGAGGATGTTAAGGGCGATGCAGGCCGCAGCATCACGCGACGTCCACGCTGTAAGGTCAGCACGCTGGCGGGCAGAACGGTCTCTGTCGGCAGAGCTAGCGTCACCGCCTGTGAGAGTACGACGGCTTATGCCAGCCATGCATGCTTGCTTTTACTTTATTACGCCATTTCTAGTTTAGGTTTATTTTATGCCTACATGAATTGCTTCATATCCTAGGCTAGGTGCTTTTCTATATTTTATTATAGTTATAGCACCGAGCTAGGTTGCGTACACCGAATTCTGGGCTATTCGGTTGCCACCGAATTGCCTTCTACCGAATTCGGGAAGGGTCTGTTCGGGACGCTTCGCGACCCTCGAAACCTTCGCGTAACACTTGGTAATCAGAGCCTGTTTACATGCGACAGTTTTTCGACCGCTAAAACCGAGTCTTCAAAAACCGCGGGGGCGACGCCTGTTAAACACCGATTTCGGGTACGTAAAACCGGTTCCGTGTTTTTCACTCCCCCTCGTTTCGGTTTTTTGAATGCGCATGTCGGGCATGGAGGGCCAGGGCGACAACTACGCAACGACGAGCGACATCGCCAGCCTCCGCACCGACGTGGAACAGGTGCAGGCTGCGATTCGGCGAATCGAAGCCCTCATGACACACCTCCGCAGCAGCAGCGAACGTAGCAGCGACGGCAGCAGCAGCAGTGGCGACACCGACATTTCACGGACCGATGGCACCACCGTCGCCGAACCTCGAAGCAGCTCGCCCGAGGCTCCCCGAAGCGTTCGATCCCAGCGCGAAAGGATCTGATGTTCGACGATTCGTGGCGACCCTCGAAATTTATTTCGAGGCCATTGGCTGTTCGACCCCGACACACGACGCAGCACGAATTCGGCTCGCAGCGACACTGTCGTGGCCCGCGGGGAGAAAACGTAGGCGCAGTTCCAGGCAGACCTCATCAAACGTTTCGAGCCAATTAATATGACCTATATGGCGCGGCAGCAGATACACCGGCACATGTCAAGATAACCGGTAGTCTTAGGAGCCATAGCTAGGAGAGTCCTAGCTAGGCAAGAGAGTTTAGGCGAAAGAGGAGGGTTGCACTAGCAAGAATGGGGATACAAATAGCAAACCCTAGAAGGGTTGTACTCGCTACAGAGCACCCCACTACAGGCTAGAGCATATTATTCTGACAGCACAAACAGTACAATAGTATAGCATAGTACACGCAGCAGATGGAGCTACTGTTCAACCGCATTACTGACCTGACCGAAGGCGAAAAAATCCAGGCGTACACAGAAGGGTTAAAATTGGAGATTCGCCGACAAGTAAGTGCAGCAAACTACAGTAGTTATCGCCACATCATGCGTGCTGCCGAGCGATACGACGCATTGACTCGAGGTCAACTTGAAACACAACGTTTCGGGCCGAACCATACATTCACCACGGAGCGATCGGCACCCCCCACGTTCGCCGAACCGATGGATATCGACAAGTTTGACGCGAAGCAGCAACCGACAAAATGCAAATTTTGCGGCTTAGCAGGGCATCAAATCTTGTCGTGCTACAAAATGAAGAAAGCACGTGCGGCAATGCTGGGTAGCAACAGTGGAGCACCCCCGAAGAAAAACAAACGGGAATCGCCAGTAGCCGCGGATCGACCTGGCGATCGCGTAAAGATCCAAAAGGCAGAAAAGGGCGACGACGTGGCGACTTCGGAGCGGGTGAAAAAAGGAGAAAATGATGGCGCGAATTTAAAACGTCACGACCGGCCGGCATCAGGGGAAATCGCCGAGGCGAATGGAGGCTCCGCGAAACCATGACCGTGAAACTCCAGCCGAACACCCACGAAAGTAAGAATTCGTTAAAAGTATCCTATAAAGATACTCTAACGAAAAACATTGCTTCTCGTGGTTTTCAAGCCTTTGAGAAATTCAGGTGAGATTTAGATTCAGCTGCCTTCCGTGCGGCCCCCCGGCGTGAACATCATGAAGAACCAGTGGGTGCTGATGACGAAGTACCGCATCGACGACACCGTCGAGTGCGAGAAGGCGAGGCTGGTCGTGAAAGGCTTCACGCAGGTGTACGGCGCCGACTACGACGAGACGTACGCACCGGTGAGCGGCTATGTCACGCTGAGGATGTCAAACATTGCATGTTTATATTGTCTAGGCTGTAGTGGGTTACACCTTAGGGGGTACACAAAGTTAGGGTTTCCTACTTGTACCAAACTCTGTTCTAGTTCATTCATTCCTGCTCAGTTATTTCTGACATGGTTTCAGAGCAGGTCCTTCGCTAGGACTGTTCTTAGGGCCCACCGACTTACCTACCTGCTTACCTTCGCTTGTTTCCGGCCCCGCTGGCCCCGTCGATCTAGCACGATCTAGCGGCCCTGCGGCCCCGTCGAATTTTTTTTTTTCCTAGCGGCCTCTCACGGCCCCCGTCGCGTCGCCCCTTAGCGCCCCGATCGGCCCCGTCACGCCGCCCGCGAACCGCACAGCGCGCCGCGCTCACAGCCCGCGAACCGCCCGCGCACAGCCCGCGACCAGCCCGCGCAGCCCGCGCACAGCCCGCGAACTGCCCGCGAGCAGCCCGCGACCTGCCCGCGAACCCCCGCGAGCCGCCCGCGACCCGCTTACGCAGCCCGCGAGCAGCCCGCACAGCCCGCGCTGAGCCTGCGCGGCTCGTGCGCTGACCGCCGCCGGCCCGCACGCTGCCCGCACTGCTCCCGGCCCGCCGCTGCTGAGCCCGCAGCCGCCCGCGCACCGCCGCTGCTGAACCCGCCGCCGCCCGCGCACCGCCGCTGCTGAGCCCGCCGCCGCCCGCGCACCGCCGCTGCTGCGCCCGCTGCCGCCTGCGTATCACCGCTGCTGAGCCCGCCCCTGCTGCGCCGGCTCTCGCTGCCGCCTGCTGCGCCTGTGCACCACTGCAGATCCTACTACTACACTTCCTGCTACTGCTGCTTGTGCGCCACTACAGTCCGTAGGCCCCACCGGCCCTGCTGACCCTGCGCACGCCTGTTCAGTGACTTTACTGCTTCTACTACTACCGCTGTCGCTATGGCTAGTCCTCCTGTTCTAGCTTTCGACGCCGAGGGCCGTCCGGTCAAATTCGAAACCTGGCTAGATGACCTGCACCTTTTCCTACAGCTCACTGCCAAGGAAGATATTACACTGTACGACCACGCTCTCGGCCATGCGACCGCCCCACTCGCTACTGCCCCCCCAGCTGAGCGCTCACAGTGGCAGACCCGTGACGCGCACGCTCGCTTTGCTATTCGCAACTCCCTGCCGCTAGATGAGCGCGAGCACTTCGGCCAGTGCAAGACTGCTAAGGACCTCTACACAGCTGTAGTGGCCCGCTACTCCTCACCCGCTTCTGCCACACTAGGCCGCCTCACTCTCCCCTACCTGTTCCCCGACCTAGCCTCTTTTCACACTGTCGCAGACCTCATCACCCACCTTAAGACTAGTGAGGCTCGCTTTCGCGCTGCCATGCCTGATGAGTTCCTCGCTAGCAACCCCCCCCCGCTCTGGATCACCCTCTACCACGTTGTCACCCGCCTCCCTGACTCTCTGCGCCCTGTCAGGGACCAGTTCCTCTCTCGCTCCCCCACTGAGCTCACCATAGCCCTCCTCGAGAAGGAACTGCTTGCAGCCGAGGCTAGTATCGTCGCTGTAGGCACCTCTCGTGGCGACCCCCGCGGCCCCTTCTTCGAGGGGTGCTCCCCTTCCCCCCTCCTCCCCTCTGTCGCCTCTGCTGCTGCTGTCGACCTCCTTGGTGCTGAGAAGGTCGGGGCTGCGTCTGCTTCAGGCGGACGACGCAGGGGCAGGAGTGGCAGGAGTGGGGGTGGTGGCGGAGGAGGCGGGGGTGGAGGTGGTGGCGGTGGAGGTGCGACTGGAGAGGCTAGTGGCGGCGGTGGTGGAGGTGACAGCGGTGTTGGGAGTGGTGACAGGGGCGGAGGTGGCAGCGGAGGCGGAGGTGGTCGTGGCAGCGGCAGGGGTGGAGGTGGCCGGGGCGGAGGCGGAGGGGGTGGTGGTCGTGGGAGCCCGGGGGGCGGTCAGAGTCAGCAGCCTGCCCCGACCCTTCAGGCCGCTCGTGAGTGGTATGCGCGGCGCAGCGTCACCTGCCAGTACGTTATTCGTACAGGTGACCGCACTGGCCAGACGTGTGGGGGGCCGCACCAGACGGAGCGCTGCTTCGCCCGCCTCAACGATGCGTGGCGCACTCAGTTTCCTGGTGGGGGTGAGCTGCCGCGCTGGGCTGATCTGCTCAGGAAGGGTGTTGATATTTGGGCACTTGACTTTGATGCTATTCTCACTGCCATGTATGCGATGTCTATTAGTGGAGAGGGTGCTCAGTACTTGCGTGTTCCGCCCGACCCGGGCATTCAGGCCAGCCCCGCTGCTGCTCTAGGTGCTAGTGTGTCTGCTTCCACAGGTACTTCTGCAGCTGCTGCTCTAGGTGCTTGTGCGTCTGTGCCCCCTGGTACTGAGTCGACTGCAGCACTGCACACCTTCACACTGGACTCAGGTGCTTCTCGCTCTTTCTTTCGTGACCGCACTGTCCTTGAGCCTCTAGCTCGGCCGGTTGCTGTCTCTCTTGCTGACCCCTCTGGGGGTCCGGTCCTTGCGACCTCCTCCACCACCCTTCCGTGTCCAGCGGTTCCGTCCGGCACGCTCTCAGGTCTCTACCTCCCCTCGTTCTCCACGAACTTGGTGGCAGGTAGTGCGCTCCAGGACTCGGGTGTTCACCAGTTCACCCCTGCCTACGAGCGTGTGACTCACTGCACGTGTGCTCGGACGGGCCGCCACCTAGCTACTTTCACTCGAGAGCCGGGGTCTGACCTGTACACACTGACCACTGAGTCCCCTCAGGTAGCTGCGTCTGCGTCAGCGTCAGGTCAGCTGTCCGCCCCCTGCTCGTGTCGCTCTCTGGCGAACGACACCGTCCTCTGGCACCACCGCCTTGGTCACCCGTCTGTGCAGCGCCTGCGGGCCATGCACAAACGGGACCTTGTTGCTGGTCTTCCCAGGGTGCTCCCTCCCCTTCCTGACTCCCCTGCTCCTGACTGCATTCCCTGTGTCGAGGGGCGGCAGCGCGCCGCTCCTCACTCCTCCTCCTTTCCCCCGACGACCGCTCCCCTGCAGACGCTCCACATGGACGTGTGGGGCCCGGCCCGCGTCCGTGGTCAGGGTCAGGAGAGGTACTTCCTGATAGTTGTTGACGACTACTCGCGCTACACCACGGTCTTCCCCTTGCGCGCCAAGGGTGACGTCCCTGGTGTTTTGATCCCCTGGATCAGCCGAGCCCGTCTCCAGCTAGGCGAGCGCTTTCACTCGGACTTTCCTGTCCTGCGCTTGCACTCTGACAGGGGTGGTGAGTTCGCCTCCGACCTCTTGGCAGCCTACTGTGCTGAGCACGGCATTGAGCAGTCGTACACGCTTCCGGCCTCTCCACAGCAGAATGGGGTTGCTGAGCGCCGCATTGGCTTAGTCATGGAGGTCGCTCGTACCTCCCTGACCCATGCGGCTGCTCCCCACTTTCTGTGGCCGTTTGCGGTCCGGTACGCAGCGCATCAGCTCAACCTCTGGCCCCGTGTCTCCTTGCCGGAGACTTCCCCGACTCTACGGTGGACGGGAGAGGTTGGCGATGCGTCGCGTTTCCGGGTCTGGGGATCTCGAGCTTTTGTCCGCGACACGTCCGCGGACAAGCTCTCGCGTCGCACTGTTCCCTGTGTCTTTCTTGGCTTTGTTCCCGACGCGCCTGGATGGCAGTTTTACCACGTCACCTCGCGCCGGGTTCTGGCCTCTCAGGACGTCACTTTTGACGAGTCCGTCCCCTTCTACCGCCTCTTCCCCTACCGCACTGCCCCGCTCCCCCCCCCGCCTCTCTTCCTCGCTCCAGGTGCTGAGGTACCAGACCCCCTCCCCCCTCAGGGTGCCGCTCCCTCAGGTGTGTCCCAGGTAGACCCGGGTGAGCCTGTCGAGGTAGCTGTTGACTCGCGTCCTGCGTCTGGGGGTGCTGAGCCTGGGAGTGCTGCGTTTGAGGGTGCGGAGCCTGGGGGTGCTGAGCCTGGAGGTGCGGAGCCTGGGGGTGCTGAGCCTGGAGGTGCGGAGCCTGGAGGTGCGGAGCCTGGAGGTACTGAGCCTGGAGGTGTGGAGCCTGGGGGTGCTGAGCCTGGAGGTGCGGAGCCTGGAGGTGCGGAGCCTGGAGGTGCTGAGTCTGGACGTGCTGAGTCTGGGGGTGCTGAGTCTGGGGGTGCTGAGCCTGAGCGTGCTCCACCTGGAGGAGCCCCCTCCTCCCAGCAGCTGCAGGAGAGGTACCTCGAGTACTGCCGCCTCCGGAGAGGTGCTTCTGGAGCTCGTCCCGGTACTTCCCCTCCTACCCAGGAGCTCCCCCCCATTCAGGTGATCCGCGAGTGGTACACGCGGCGCTGCAGTCTTCGTAGTGGTGCTCCTGGTACTGCGGACCCGAGCGGTGGTGCTGTTGCTGGTGCTGAGGACCCGGACGCTGGAGCTGCTGCTGGTGCTGAGGACCCGGGGGCTGGAGCTGCTGCTGGTGCTGAGGACCCGGGCGTTGGAGCTGCTGCTGGTGCTGAGGACCCGACCGGTGGCGCTGCTGCTGGTGCTGAGGACCTGACCAGTGGCCCTGCTGCTGGTGCTGAGGACCCGGGCGTTGGAGCTGCTGCTGGTGCTGAGGACCCGACCGGTGGTGCTGCTGCTGGTGCTGAGGACTCGGGCGTTGGAGCTGCTGCTGGTGCTGAGGACTCGGGCGTTGGGGCTGCCACTGGTGTCCCTGCTGCTTCTGGAGACGCTGCGCGGCCGCGACCGTACTTCGTACCGCTCCTTCAGCAGGTTCTTGGTCAGGCTCCTCCTCCTTGTCCTCCTCCCTCCGTCGAGTGTCCTCTGCCTGTCCAGCCGCAGTCACAGTTACCGCCTGTCTCGCCTCTCCCTGCTCCCTCCCCTTACGCTGGTCCCACAGGAGGTCTTACAGAGCGTCGTGAGCCTGAGTCTCGTCCTGCGTCGCCTGTTCGTACTGCTCGCACTGGTCGTCGTGTCCCACGTGAGCGTCCTCCTCCTGTCCCTTGCACTCACTACATGACTCTGCGTCCCTCCACTGCTCCGCAGCGTGTCCCGCTGCCGTCTCCTCCTGCGTCCTCTCTTCCTACTCTTCCTGACCCAGAGTCTGACTCCCGTCGTGCTGCCAGTCCCACTGTTACGCGTCTCCTCGCTACAGTTGTCACTGACCCGACCTTTGAGTCCTCTGCTGCGTCTGCTCTGGTCACTGAGTTGGTTGACTTTGCTGCTCGCTGTCGCCTAGACTACGCTGCCAGCCTTGTCGCTAGGTCTGAGTCTGCGTCTGCCTGTCCTCCGTCCGTCGGGGGTGAGTGTGCCCTCGGCACGGACGTCCTTGAGGACAGACAGGAGGAGTTCCACTGCCTTGCTGCTGCTTTGCCCCGTCTCGTGTCCTTGCTAGTTGCCCCTGAGGGAGACCCGGATGCACCAGACATCCCGACCCCACGCTCTTACGCTGAGGCGATGGCGGGTCCCTACTCCTCTCAGTGGCAGACAGCCATGGACGCAGAGATGGCCTCCTGGAAGTCCACAAGCACCTACGTAGACGAGGTTCCCCCTCCTGGGGCGAACATCGTCAGTGGCATGTGGATTTTCAGGGTGAAGCGGCCGCCGGGTTCTCCACCTGTCTTCAAGGCGCGCTACGTGGCTCGAGGCTTCAGTCAGCGAGAGGGAGTTGACTTCTTTCAGACCTTCTCCCCCACCCCGAAGATGACTACTCTTCGGGTGCTGCTGCACATAGCCGCTCACCGCGACTACGAGCTTCACTCTCTTGACTTCAGCACTGCTTTCTTGCAGGGCAGCCTGCACGAGGAGATCTGGCTGCGCCGCCCCCCTGGCTTCACTGGGTCAGTTCCTCCTGGCACCCAGTGGAGGCTTCAGCGGCCGGTCTACGGTCTCCGCCAGGCGCCACGTGAGTGGCACGACACACTGAGGACGACACTTGCGGCTCTTGGGTTCGCTCCCTCTACTGCTGACCCGTCGCTGTTTCTACGCACCGACACCTCGCTGCCGCCGTTCTACATCCTCGTGTACGTCGACGACTTGGTCTTTGCCACTGCTGACACCGCGGCACTCGCTCACGTGAAGTCGGAGCTGCAGAGGAGACACACGTGCACAGACCTGGGTGAGCTGACGAGCTATCTTGGCTTGCGGATCACCCGGGACAGAGCACGGCGCACCATCACCCTGACTCAGTCACACATGGTGCAGCAGGTTCTCCAGCGCTTCCGCTTCACGTACTCCTCGCCTCAGTCCACTCCTCTGCCTACCGGTCACTCGCTCTCAGCTCTGCCTTCGGATGAGTCCGTAGAGCCGAGTGGCCCGTATCCAGAGCTTGTGGGCTGCCTCATGTACCTGATGACCTGCACTCGACCTGACCTTGCATACCCTCTTAGCATCCTAGCACGCTATGTCGCTCCTGGCCGTCACCGGAAGGAGCACATGGATGCTGCTAAGAGGGTGTTGCGCTACTTGTGCAGTACGTCGGGCATGGGGCTTGTGCTTGGAGGGCGAGACCGGGTTGTTCTCACAGGGCACTCAGACGCTTCTTGGGCGGACGACCAGGCTACTCAGCGGTCGTCCCAGGGTTACACCTTCAGCCTTGGCTCTGGCTCAGTTTCTTGGCGTTCTACTCGCTCTTCTTCTGTTCTCAGCTCCAGTTGTGAGGCTGAGATCTACGCCACAGCCATGGCTGCTCAGGAGCTACGCTGGCTGACCTACCTGCTGACCGACCTCGGAGAGCGGCCTCGTTCTCCTCCAGTGCTGTACGTCGACAACAAGGCTGCCATTGCCTTGTGTGAGGAGCACAGACTGGAGCACAGAACGAAGCACATCGCTCTGCGGTACTTCCTTGCTCGAGAGCTGCAGCAGCGTGGTCAGCTTTGTCTGCGTTACGTGGCCACGGAGGCCAACACTGCTGATGTGTTCACCAAGGCGCTTCAGCCTTGTGACCATCAGCGCTTTTGCACTCTACTAGGCCTTGTACCTACTGGGCCTCACTTGCTTACCTCTTGACCTTGCTTGTACTGTGATCACTATATATATATGCCTACTTGTTTACTTTTGCTAGGTTGTGATCACTGTATCTCTTGCTTTGTTATAAACCTGCATGTGAACTGGTCTTGTGACCGCTTGCTTGTGCTCGGAATTTGTGTGGAATCCTTGAGATCCACCCTGAGCTTGCTTTACTTTGCTTTGACTGGTCTTGTGACCCTGTGGTTGTCTCCCACTGCGCCTATGGGGGTGTGTCAAACATTGCATGTTTATATTGTCTAGGCTGTAGTGGGTTACACCTTAGGGGGTACACAAAGTTAGGGTTTCCTACTTGTACCAAACTCTGTTCTAGTTCATTCATTCCTGCTCAGTTATTTCTGACAGAGGATCTTCCTCAGCATCGTCACCGTCCTCGACCTCCACGTGATGCAGCTGGACATGAAGAACGCCTTCCTGCAGAGCAAGCTCGACCGCGTGCTCTACATGTACCAGCCGGACTACTACAACGACGGGACCGGCCGAGTGTGCAAGCTGCTGAAGAGCCTCTATGGGCTGAAGCAGTCGCCGCTGTTGTGGTACAAGGCGCTCAACGACGTGCTGGTCGGCGCCGGCTGGAAGAAGAGCCAGGTCGACGAGGCGCTGTACTTCAAGGTCGGCGCCGACAAGGTGGCATGCTGGGTGCTGGTCTACGTCGACGACCTACTCGCCGCCAGCAGCAGCACCGCGATGCTGAGGGAGCTGAAGGAGCTGTTGGAGGCCGCCTTCGAGCTGCGCGAGATCTCGCCGGTGCAGAAGTACCTCGGCCTGGAGATCGTGCGCGACAGGCCGGCGAGAAAGCTGTGGCTGCACCAGCAGGGCTACGCCGACAAGCTGCGTAGGCGCTTCCTCGACCAGGAGCAGACCGGGCGCACCCCGAAGACGCCGGTCTCAGTCGACGCCTACGCCGAGCTTACCTTCGACGACGAGGAGGCGCAGGAGCGTCAGGAGGAGGAGTACCGGCAGAAGGTCGGCTCGCTGCAGTTCGCGGCGACGACGACGAGGCCGGACATCGCCTTTGCCTGCAGCAAGCTGGGGAGCGGGCTTACTGTGAGGAGCGACCAGCATTGGCGCGAGGTCGACCGCTGCCTCGCCTACCTCGCCAACACGCGCGACACCGCCCTGGAGTTCGGCGGTGGTCCGGAGACGCTGGAGCTGGTCGGCTACGTGGACGCCGACGATGCCGGCGACAAGCAGAACCGGACGAGCACGGACGGCTACGTGTTCGTCTACGGAGGGGCCGCAGTCTCCTGGTCGAGCCAGCGCATCAAGTGCGCGACACTGTCCTCGACCGAGTCGGAGTACGTTGCGGCCGTGGACGCCGGGAAGGAAGGACGCCAACTTTGCTTCCTCCTGGCAGAGTTCCGGCAGCTGGACGCCGGGAAGCCGACTGTCCTCCGGGTGGACAACAAGTCGGCCATCACAGTCGCCGAGGGCATGGGGTTGACGGGCAACCTCAAGCACATGGAGCGACGACAGGCCTGGCTGCAGCACATGGTGAGGCGCGGGAAGTTTGCGTTGAGGTACATCCCGACCACCGAGCAGCCAGCCGACTTCCTGACGAAGGCGCTGCACTACCCGGCCTTCAACCGGTGCTCCGTCGCGATCGGCCAAGTGCGCCTGGCCGAAGTCGGCGACGGCGACAACGATGCACTCGACCTGACCTTGCATACCCTCTTAGCATCCTTGCACGCTATGTCGCTCCTGGCCGTCACAGGAAGGAGCACATGGATGCTGCTAAGAGGGTGTTGCGCTACTTGTGCAGTACGTCGGGCATGGGGCTAGTGCTTGGAGGACGAGACCGAGTTGTACTTACTGGACACTCAGACGCTTCTTGGGCGGACGACCAGGCTACTCAGCGGTCGTCTCAGGGTTACACCTTTAGCCTTGGCTCCGGCTCAGTTTCTTGGCGTTCTACACGCTCTTCTTCTGTTCTCAGCTCCAGTTGTGAGGCTGAGATCTACGCCACAGCCATGGCTGCCCAGGAGCTACGCTGGCTGACCTACCTGCTGACCGACTTGGGAGAGCGGCCTCGTTCTCCTCCAGTGCTGTACGTCGACAACCAGGCTGCCATTGCCTTGTGTGAGGAGCACAGACTGGAGCACAGAACGAAGCACATCGCCCTGCGGTACTTCCTTGCTCGAGAGCTGCAGCAGCGTGGTCAGCTTCGTCTGCGTTACGTGGCCACAGAGGCCAACCTTGCTGATGTGTTCACCAAGGCGCTTCAGCCTTGTGACCATCAGCGTTTCTGTACTCTTCTGGGCCTTGTGCCTGCTGGACCTCACTTACTTACCTCTTGACTCTGCTTGTACTGTGATCTGTATATATATACCTGCATGTTTACTCCTGCTAGGCTGTGTTCACTGTATCTCTTGCTATATTATCAACCTGCATGTGAACTGGTCTTGTGACCACTTGCTTGTGCTCAGAATTTGTGTGGTATCCTTGAGATCCACCCTGAGCTTGTTTTGCTTTGCTTTGACTGATCTTGTGACCCCTTGCTCTCCCCCACTTTGCCTATGGGGGTGTGTCAAACATTATATATATGTTGTGGTTGTTTAGGCTACAGTGGGTTAGCCTATAGGGGGTACACAATTCTAGGGTTAGGTACTTGTACTGATTTCACTGTTAGTTCAATCATTCCAGTCCGTTCATTCTGACATGGCGATGGCGTGACGCGAAATGCTGTTGAACGCGTTCGCGATGTCTGCCTGCAGGACGAGGCTGTTGGGGTGGGCGTCCAGGTAGGCTCTGGCCGCGTGGATCACTGTTTCGGCTCCTCCTGGCACAGCCACGCCGTACTGTAGGGGCAGGAAGAAATCGCGAGCCGCCTCCCCCATTGCCGACAGGGCCACCTTGGCAGCCAGCCTCGTCAGGCATTCACCTATCGCAATAGGTCGATCTTCTCCCCCTGGTTTGGCCAAGGCGATCAGTCGTGACGCGGTGAGGAGGTTCGCCACCGAAGCTGGCAAATTCCCTCCCAGGATGGTGTTGACCAAGGCGTGCAGATGGGTGCTGACCAGTGCATTTGTGATTGCCGCGTCGCGTAGATGCTCAAATGTCATGCCCGACGGCCCGGCTCCCACTCCATTTTCACACCTGCCCAGCATTTTGGCGAAGTCCGCGTGTGGGATTGAAATCGTTGACCCAAGTGGCGTGGGCCAAGTCACCTCCTCCGGCTCACCTGGCGGGTGTTTCAAGCGCAGCTCTTCCAAGATTGCGGGGGTCGGGGCACAGACGGGCGTTGACTCAAGTGCAAGCACGGCCCGTCGCAGGCTGCCACGTTTCGCCAGGCCCTCGGCTCGGCTGAGCACGCCGGTCACGTCCGGCTGGTGTCGTGGCGGAGGAGGCGTATTGACTGCGTCCACCGCGTCCTGGTACAGTTGCTCCCATTCGCCACGCTGGAAGGCTCGGAGCCGAGCTTTGAATTTCGGCCAATCGGGTCGTCGTGGCGAGTTCTGGCGAAGGGTTAGGCGCGGCAGAAACAACAGAAGGCGCCAACCCATCTCTGACTCTGGGTTTCGTGAGAGGTGCAGTAACGGCGTCAGTAACACCAGCGAGAACAGCTGACACAAATTTGGCGGTAGGCGCCGCGACAGCGAGGGCTGACGACTGTCGCATAGCGCCGTGGTATCCCAATTCTCAACAGAAGCGAACAAGTCGGCTCGCTTCGCCAATTCGTCAGACGAAAAATAGCGGGGAGTCGCAGCGGCTGTGCATGTCGCTTGGTCTGTGTTCGCGGTCCGATTTCTCCGCCCGCGGCCCGTTCGTGCAGGGGAGGCTGTGGTTGGAAGCACACCCGTCCGATCAGCATCGGACGGTGTTCCCGTCACCCGCTGCCTTTGCACGCGTGTTTGCTCCCCGGCTGTTTCCCTTCTCCTCGCTCTCTCCCTCGTTCCCACCTCGCCTTCCTCTTCCTCGTCCTCATCCGTCTCACTCGAGGCTGCCTCCTCCTCCCTATAAGAGGGGTCCCGACGCTCTTCCGGGTCATTAGTTGCATCTAAGTTACTTAAAGCCACTCGCGCCGCTACCTGGCATCCATTCTCCGGTCCCCCGCCTGCTCCGCTTTCCGTATGCCGTCTCGTACCGCGACCTCCCTGCGCTTGCGATGGTGATTGCCGGAGCTCCTGAGCCGTCGCCAGAGCGCGCTGCCGCCTAGTCGGTTGTCGCCGCCAAGCCCCCGTCGGCCCCCGAAACGGGGACCATGGCGTCGAGGCCCCCTGTGCCGCCGGCTCCGAGGCCCTTGACAGCAGTCGCTGAAAAGCTTCCTCTCCCCGAACAGGTGGCCCCAACTGCCGCGGGGGCTCCTGGTCCCGCCGCCCAGGTCCAAGTCGCTCCGACTGCTGCTCCTGTCCCAGCGCATCCCCTTGGCCCCCGTGAGGGTTCGCAGACGTCTGGTCACGGGATGGTTCGTGCTGACTCGCCCGTCCCTGCTCCTGGCTCTGTTGCACCCCCTGCTGCTGTTCCTGCCGCACCCGTTCTCGTGCCGGGGCCGAATGTTGCACCGGCCGCTGCTGTTCCTGAGGCTCCTGCTCCCGCGCCTGGCCTGCCCGAACCTCCATCTGCTGCCGCCCTTGGCGTGTCTGCTCCTGTCGCTGCCGTACTCGCTGCGCAGCCTGCTGTGCTTCCTGGCGCGCCGGCCCCGGCCTCTGCCTCGTCACTGCAGGCGGCGTCCGCCACCACTGGCGGCCCAGCCCCGCCGCTGGCACCTTCCGCTGTGGGTCACCCTGCCCCTGCGGCCCTCCCTGTTGCACAGACAAGCCAGCCAGCGCGCCAGTCGCGTCCCCATTCACCTGCGTCACAACAGGAACGGCGGTCATCCCGTCGCCGCCGCGATTCACCCCGCCGCTATCAGCCGCCGGCGCAACGGCCTGTGCACCCCGGGGGCCAGGGGGACTGGAGGGGTCCTCGCGGGCGTGGGGGTGGGTATCGTCCGCCCGTGACGATGGCGGACCTTCAGAGAGAAGTGTCGAGGGAGGTGTCAAGGGCCGTACGCGAGGAGAGGGCTGCACAGAGTCAGAGCAGCTCGATGCGCGCCTTGCCGGCCCCCGAGATTCCTCGCCAGCCTGTGCTCCAGTCGCATCCCCCTCCAGTTGCCGCGCCTCCGCCGCCGAATCCCTTCCCGGCGGCTCTAGCTCCGACTGCCTTGGCCCCCGCCCCTGGGTCGCGTCTTCATCTGCCGCCGGTTCCGCCCGTTGCGGGGGTGGAGTTTGTAGCCGCTGGTGGGGGATCGGCGGCGGGGGAATACCCGCCTTCTGCTGCAGTCGAGGAGCCGTTCCAGTTCCTGGCGGAGGCTCTTCAACCTCCGCAGACGCGCGTTCCTGAGACGACGCTTGGTCAACTCCACCATCTCGCTGAGAGCCTGCATGCTCTGCTGCTGATTCAGGTGCTCGCGCACTCTTCTCTCCCCGCTGTTCCCCCCGAGTCCTTTCGCAGCCACCAGCGTGAGACGTGCCTCGACGCGGCTGACCAGCTCGCGGTGCTGCTGGCGCCCGTGCTGGCTGCGCCCGCGGAGGGAGGCGCTGCTGCCGCAGGACAACTTGGCGAGGCTGTCCGTGGACTGCGGCGACACTTGCACGCAGGATCTGGAGCCGCGGCGATCGGCGCAAGCACGCTTGTGGTCCGGGAGCTTTGGCGCTCCCTGACGGGCATTCTTCATGCCCTTGGAGCTCACCGCATGTAGGCGCGGGCTCCTGTTGCTCCTCTCTCTCTCTCTCTCTCTCTCTCTCTCTCTCTCTCTCTCTCTCTCTCTCTCTCTCTCTCTCTCTCTCTCTCTCTCTCTCTCTCTCTCTCTAATGGTCCTTGTATTGATATAGAGTCAAGGTTCATGCATGCAGGTTCATAGAATACTAGGACAGAGCTTGCAACACAGCACATCCTACCAACTACTATCTCTAGAGCTCAAGGTACGGCTCAACCACCGCAAAGCAATCCCCTGGGTGAAGTTCCTGCCCGATTCCTCCCACAGGCCGGTTCTCTGCCGCCACCGCCTCGCCTAGCTTGAGAAGGAGACCCACCGATTGGGCTCTCTGAAGGGCCACGGACCAGCGCTGCCGGAATAAGTGCAGAAACTTGGCGGCATAAAAGGATTTAGAGTCGGCGTTGAAGTGCAGCCGAGCCGCTGTATATGCAAGGAGCTTCAGGAAGACCGGGACTTCCGCGCACGGGCAGCCATAGGTGTCCACCGCAAGTGGGAAGAATCCCACCGTCTCTGGCTTGATTTTCTTATCCGCCTGTTCCCGAGCTGCCCAGCCCCTGCCCTTCTCTGCCTTAGGGTCCCTCGTGCTAATAGGGTCCGTGATCGTCACGTCACACACATAAACCGCCCCGCTGCTTCTGTCGGTCATGGTGAAGTCTGCGAATTGTTCCTCGATGGGGCAGTGAACGGCCGACTCGCTGTGAACTATGAAACCGGCGTGCTGCGCCATGCTAATGCACGCATCGCGCAGCTCGTTGTGTGTGTTAATGCGATGCTTGCCGGTGCCGCAGCGGAGGAGATGGTTCGGGAGGCGGGGATCTGTGATAGCGACCTGATCTGCGCAGTCACAGTTCTTGGGCGTTGAAAAGGGGAGACCCAGCCGAAACCGTACGGCGTTTGTGAAATGCACGGGGCCTATCCGTCTGGTGGCCTCAATTGGGATCCCAGTCAGCCATTCCCCAGTGGCGTACCCAGTCAGTGAGAACATACGCTGCGTGTGGCCAGAGAGAGGGTTCAGCTGCATCTTCCGAGTTGCCTGGACTTGTAGAGCGTATCTGCTTCCGTGGACTTTCAAGCCTAGCACGTGCTGTAGCCTAACATCAGAACGCTCCAGTCGTTCCTTCTCGAGGATCTCTCGCGCGTCTAGAGGCAGGGCTGCTTCGCACTCTGTGAGCCACACGCGTAGGGGGGTGCTGTCTTCCCTAGGGGCCAGCATGTGGTTCCTGGCCATCGTCAAGGCACTTTCTGGTTCTAGCGCAAGAGAGGAGAGGAAAAGCGCCGCCTGGGTAAAACTCGCGGTGAAACCGTATATTCCTTCGATGAGCGGGTCCGTAATACCTATTCCGCCCAGGGACGTCGGCAATGACGCCTGCTCCCAGACCCGTTTTTGCTCGGCACTGCATGTTGGCGCGCGGATGTCACACGAGGTGAGTAAGGTGATGAGTAGGTCCCTGCCCCACTGGCTCCACGTGGCGCGGGGGAGCAGGTGGAGGGGAGTCGTCCTAATCAGGTACGCGACACGCCTAGAGATACATCGCGTGAGCAGCAGCGCGGCCACCTGGGGGTCTGCTCGTTCTAACAGCGGCAACGGCTTCGCCATTTCTCCCAGCTGGCCCGATAGAAACCCCGCGCCACCAGCCTCTGTCCCAACGTAACTACCTAGAAGTCGCACTCCGTCCTTGGCGAACGGCACCCCAGGCGGCAGCTGACTCTGCGCAACTGCTGATGAACGCCAAGCCCCGCATTTCTGTGGATTGTATGCCAGGCCCAGCTGCGCTAGTTTCGATGTGAAGTGTGTGAAGGCGGCTACAGTGCGTTCGGTGTCACCCAGGAAGGTGACATCGTCCGCATACGCCAAGCAGAGCACGTCGGGGTGTGCCTCTGCAGTGTCGCGGAGCGTGGGGTGGATGCCTGCTGCAAACAGTAACGGGCCAAGTGGGTCACCCTGCCGCACGCCCCGTTCACTAAGCAGGGTATCGCAGTTGAATTTCGCGTCCAGGAGCAGGCGCAACGGGTTACCGTAGGTCAGTTTCACAAACGGCTGCAGTGGCGACAGTTTGGGGTCGTGTAACGCTGTGGCGATGGCTTGTCGCGAGATGCTATTGAACGCGTTCGAGATATCTGCTTGCAGGACCAGGCTGTCGGGGCGGGCATCCAGGAATGCCCTAGCCGTGTGGATAACCGTCTCTGCTCCACCTGGCACTGCCACGCCGTACTGTAGTGGCAGGAAATATTCACGGGCAGCTTCCCCCATGGCTGTCAGGGCTGCCTTAGCTATCAATCTCGTCAGACATTCGCCTATCGCGATTGGCCGAGCCCCCCCCCCTGGTTTGGCCAGGGAAATCAACCGTGACGCGGTCAGGAGGCTTGCCACGGGGCCTGGCAAATTTCCCCCGAGTAGGGTGTTGACCAAGGCGTGCAGATGGGTGCTGATCATTGCGTTAGTGGTGGCCGCGTCGCGCATGTGCTCGAATGTTGTGCCCGACGGTCCGGCTCCCACTCCGTTCTCGCATCGCCCCAGGATTTTGGCAAACTCGGCGTGAGAGATGGACAATTTTGACTCTGGTGGTACAGGCCAGGTCGCCGTCTCGTGTACCGCAGGTGGGTGCTTCTGACGGAGCTCCTCCAAAATTTCCGGGCTGGGGGTGCAGACTGGCGTTGACTCCAGTGCCTGCACGGCTCGACGCAGGCTGCCGCGTTTCGCGAGCCCCTCGGCTCGGCTAATGATTCCGGTCGCGTCAGGCCGGTGGCGTGGCGGTGGAGGCGTGTTGACTGCGTCAACCGCGTCCAGGTACAGCCGCTCCCATTCGCCACGCTGGAAAGCTCGAAGCCGAGCCTTGACCCCCGGCCAATCTGGTCGCTGTGGCGAGGTTTGGCGAAGTGTTAGGCGCGGGAGAAACAGCAGCAGGCGCCACCCCGGCTCGGATTCGGGGTTTCGTGAGAGGTGCAGTAACGGTGTCAGGAGTGCCTGCGAAAATAGTTGGCACAGATTTGGCGGTAAACGCCGTGACAGCGAAGGCTGTCGACTGTCACAGAGTGCAGCAATGTCCCAGCTCGCGATTGTCGCGAACAAGTCCTCACGCCTCGCCAGCTCGTCTGGCAAGAAATAGCGTGGGTTATGGGTGGTCTGTCGCGTCGCTGTGATGGCAGCGGCGGTCTGATTACGTCGAGCGCGGTTCGCCGATGTTGGCTGAACTGGGGTTGGAATGTCACCCGCTCGATCTGCATCTGACGGTCCCTGTTCCGCCTGTGTGACTTGCGCGGTTGCTTGGCCCACATCGTCACCTCTTCTCCTTCCAGATTCTCTCGCCTTGCCTTCTCCCTCCGACTCCTCATCTTCGCTCGGTGGGAGAGATTCCTCCCTATAAGGTGGGTCTGTGGGATCCTCCTCCTCATTAGTAGCCTCCAAGGTCGTTAAAGCCGTTCGCGCTGCCGTCTGGTACCCGTTCTCCGGTCCCCCGCCTGTCCCGCTAGTAACCAGCCTCCAACCTCCGCGGCTTCCCCGTTCCCCCGATGGTGATTGCTGGAGCGCCTGAGCCGTCGCCAGAGCGCGCTGCCGCCTGGTCGGCAGTCGTCGCCAAGCCTCCGCCCCAGCCCGAAAAGGCGACCACGGCGTCGAAGCCTCCTGTACCGCCGGCTCCGAAGCCCGCGATATCAGTCGCTGAAAGGACTCTTCCCCCCGCACCCGTAGCTCCTCTCGTCGTGGGCGAGGCTGGCCCGTCTGCTCCTGTTGTCGCTCCGCCTGTTCCCCTTGCTGCTCCCGTCCCCCTTGCTCCTGTTGTTGCGCCGAAGGCGTCTGCACCTGCTGGGGGTGCTGCTAACCTCCCTGATCCTTCCCCTGGCGTACTCGCTGCCGGCTGCTTCTGTCCCCGACGTGCCTGCGCCGGCGTCTGCTTCTTCCCCGAAGGCGGCGTCCGCCACCACTATCGGGACGGCTCCGATGGTTGCGCCTCCCGACGCGAACCCGACGGATCCTGTTCTGCCGCTGGCGGTCCCTGTTGGTCAGCCGTCTCGTCCCCAGTCGCCTGACCGCCGTCTCTCCCGGCCCCATTCTCCAGCGCCCCAACAGGAGCGCGAGACGTCGCGGCGCCGGCGCAACTCCCCCCGGCGTTATCAGCAGCAGGCCCAGTGGCCCGCTCACCCGGGTGGCAATGGGGGCTGGCGGGGACCCCAAGGGCGCGGCGGGAGGTATCGTCCGCCTGTGACGATGGCGGATCTTCAGCGAGAGGTGTCACGGGCCGTGCGCGAGGAGCGGGCGGCGCAGAGCCAGAGCAATTCGCTGCGGGCTGCACCGGCGCCCGTGGCTCCTCGTCAGATTGTGCCTCCCGTTGATCCTCCGCCCACTGCTGCATTTCCTCCTCCCGTACTTGCCCCATCGGCTCCTTCTCCATCTGTTGCGGCGCCTGCTCCCGGCGCTCGCCTGCATCTGCCACCGGTTCCACCTGTTGCGGGTGCGGGTTCCACCTGCTGCGGGGGGTGGCTCTGCGGCTCAGCACTCCCACCTCGTTGCTGCTGATGAGCCGCTTCTGTTCCTGGCAGAGGCGCTCCAGCCTCCGCAGACACGCGTTCCCGAGGCGACGCTCGGCCAGCTACACCGCCTCGCGGAGAGTCTTCATGCGTTGCTGCTGATACAGGTTCTTGCTCATTCGTCCCTTCCCGCGATCCCTCCTGAGACATTTCGCGACCGTCCGCGGGAGACGTGCTTGGATGCGGCGGACCAGCTCGCCGTGCTGCTGGCGCCCGTGCTGGCTGCGCCCGCGGAGGGAGGCGCTGCTGCTGCGGGACAGCTGGACGAGGCTGTCCGGAGCTTGAAGCGGCATTTGCCCTGTGGGAACGCCGACAAATGAATAATGAGGAGATGAATCAGGAGCAGCCTCTTAAGTACCTAGGAAAACGAGGGCAGAGGCTAAGGGCAGAGGGCAGAGGCTAACCCTCTCTCTCTCTCTCTCTCTCTCTCTCTCTCTCTCTCTCTCTCTCTCTCTCTCTCTCTCTCTCTCTCTCTCTCTCTCGCTCTCTCGAACGATCGAAAAATTCTGGCCCACAAATGAATAATGAGGAGATGAATCAGGAGCAGCCTCTTAAGTACCTAGGAAAACGAGGGCAGAGGCTAAGGGCAGAGGGCAGAGGCTAAGCCTCTCTCTCTCTCTCTCTCTCTCTCTCTCTCTCTCTCTATCTCTCTCTCTCTCTCTCTCAAGCAGACCTTCGTTGATATGCAAGTGGGTACAAGCAAGGCAGGAACGGTCCCTGGCAGCCACGAACCTCCTAGGCATGCTATCAACAGGTTAGGGTAACCTATACATGCAAGCAAGCAATCAAGCCAGGTTTGTGTCATGAGGGACTGAGACCTAAACCCACCCACTTCGCCCTTATGCCTTGGAACCCTGTCCTGCCACCCAGCAACCTCCAGCCTACCCACCCCTCCAGCCCTGGCAGGTTAGGCTAGATGCTGGCTGTCGGGTTTCCCGGCTGCCCGGGCGGGGCAGCCCCCCCCGGTGACCTCCTCCTTCACTCCTCCCAGCTCCAGTCCCGGGCCAGCCCGTCCTCCAGGACGTGCAGTAGGTCCCCCAACTGTGGTTCCCAAGGGTCGGAGAGGCCCTGTGGGAACGCCGCTTCCGACGCCTTGTTCGATTTGGCGAGCATGGCGTTGGCTTGGCAGCGCTGGAGGAGCACTGACCAGAGCTGCCGATAGTGGGCAGTCAGCTTCGAGGCAACCATGGTTAGCCTCCCCTGCCTGTACTTCTTCCTGGCCCCTGCCGTGCCTAGTAGCCTAAAAAACCGCTCTGTATCCTTTGCCATTGCGCCGTAGGTCTCTACAGCCAGCCCAAAACATCCCACCCAGCTCGGTCTTCCGGCGTACAAGCCCCGCTTAGTCCTTGCTGCTTCCTCGGCTGCCCATCCCGGTGGCTTCACCGCTCGCTTGTCCCGGGGCTGGAGCACGGGGTCTGTCACAGTCACGTCCGTCACCTAAGTTTCCCCTGACTCCTTGTCACGAATGATCAAATCCGCCCGTTTTCGGTTGGTTATGGGGCTGAAAATGGCCGATTCGTGCAAGGTAAGGAAATCCGCTTCTCTTGCCATGCGCAGGGCGGAATACACCAGCGCATGGTGTGTTGTTGTGCGGTCTCCCCCCTCCGCGCACCTCAGCAGATGGTTCGGGAGGCTCCTGTCGCCTATCTCCGCCCGCTCCCCTCGACACAGGCAATTGGCCGTGACCGCTAGTTCGAGACCGAGGCGGAGGCCTAACGCCAGCGCGTACTGCCCTGGGGAGAAGGTCAAGTCTGCCCTCGTCGGGATGGCGTGTAGCCAGTCTCCTGCCCCCACCCTTGAAGGCTCAGCAGCCGGAGGAGATGGCCGTTGTCGCCTCCTGGCTTGTCGATACGTGTGTCGCCCAGCAGTTCTGCTGCCCGCTCCGTGTTGATGTGTCGCGACAGTAGCAGCTGCAGGTGTCCTTTACCGTCACCTCGCTCTAGGTATGCCTGCAGTGCCGACTGTGCTGCTGCTGGCAGCCGTGCCCACATATCCCAGCGGACGTCCTCCTCACCGTCCCTTCGCACGTTCTGGTCCAGTGTCACCAGTTCTGCCACGCTGGCCAGGGGGGCACCCGGCGCTAGCGGGAGCTCTTTGAGGATCGCATGGGCTGATGTTAGTGACGACAAGTACGCTGTTGGCGCTTTAGATATCGGGTCTAGCAGGCCTAGGCCTTCGAGGGCCACCGGCAGGGTAGCTTGTCACCATAGATTACTCCGCTCAATCTCATCCGCTGGTGTGTACAAGTGGGCTGCCCTGAGGACCGTCCAGAGCAGCCTCTCACTCCAGTCTCGCCACTCTGCCAGTGGGATGAGGTCGGCTGGCGTAGTGCGTAGCAGGTAAGATGCTCTTCTCGGGATGCAGCGTGAGAGAAGGAGTGTGGCGTGCTGTGGGTGGATTCCACTAATGGGGTCCAGGGGCGCGGCCAGCTTCTCCAGTGTCGTCCTCAGGTAGTTCCTCCCGAAGGCCTTGGTCCCCACTAAGCTCCCTAACACTCTGATGCCATCCACGGCCGCCACCAGTCCTGCGGGTAAGTTGTCGAGCATTCCCTCCGGGCTCCATGCTGAGGATTTTGCAAGGTTGCACCGCAGTCCCACGGTTCGCAGATCGTTGGTTATGAGCGCCAGAGCCCGTCCCGCAGGTTCGGGGTCCCCCACCAGGGTGATGTCGTCCGCATAGGCCATTATCGCCACCGAAGGAAATTCGTCTGCCACTTTGAGTAGCGCCGGTTGTATGGCTGCCGCGAAGAGCGTAGGTCCTAGCGGGTTGCCTTGTCTCACTCCCCGCGTGCTGTTGATGTCGGGGGAAGAGAATCCCTCGTCAAGAAGCAGGCGTGACGGGCCTCCGTATAGGGTGCGTACAAGGGGAATGAGGGGGTGCAGTCTCGACCATCTAAGCACCGTGAAGAAGCTACCCCGCTCCACTGAGTTAAAGGCATTCTCTATGTCAAGTTGTAGAGCTACTCGCGTGGGATTTTCCTTTAGTAAGGCACGTGTCAAATGAATGATGCATTCTGCTCCCCATGAGACCGAGACCCCGAACTGTACTGGTAGGAAATATTTCCTGATTTCGGCCGTGAGTTCCCTTAGCGCGATCTTGGCCGTTAGTCGGAGCAAGGCTTCTCCTATGGCTATCGGTCGTACACCTCCGCAGGGCTTTTCCAGGGCTATCAGGCGAGAAGGTAGTAGTAGCTCTCTAACGTTCGCGGGCTGTTCCTAGCCGAGAAGATTGTTGACCACGTCTAGCAGCAGCATGAGGACTTCTCCATTAGCTAGTGCTGCTTCGCGAAGATGCTCGAAATAGGTCCCTGAATGCCCCGCCCCTATTCCGTTCGGGCATTTCGCGAGTGCTACGCGTAGTTTGGGGGCTGTTGTGGCGAGAGTTGACGCATCCCATCTTGTTACCCAGTCCGGGATTGTTGTTATCACCTCCGGGTGCTTCGTGTGAAGGGCTTCCAGCGTCGCCTGAGATGTCGCAGCTAGGGGCGTTAATTGGAGTGCTGCCACCGCTTTCGCGAGGTTTGCTTTCTGAACCAGCCCTTCTGCTCTCGCCCTCAACCCCTCGGGATCTGGCTGGTGTCGGCTCGGTCGGGGGTGGTCTGGTATGGTTTTTGCCTCGAGGTACAGTAACTCCCATTTCTCAAGTAAAAATTCCTGTAGCCTGTTCTCGATCTCGAACCAGTGGTTCGCCTGGTTGGGGTCGACATTGGCGCGCAGTGTCAGTCGTGGCAGGAAGACTAGGATCCGCCACGCCCCTTGGCACGTCGGATTTCGTTTCAATCTCTGCAGCGGGATGACTAGGCATGCGGCAAAGGAGTCTACCACTTTGGGTGGCAGTCTTCTTACCAGGAAGGGTTGCTCGCTGCCGCGTAGGCACTCCACGTCCCATCCCTCCACCTGTTGCCAGGTGGCATCGACACCCGCGATGACCTCTGGGGGACGTGTTTCTACCGCGTTTTCGCCAGCAGGTCGACCAATCGGCGTCTCGGGCGTTCGGTCCCCATTCCGTTGCTCTTCCTCATCCCTCCTGTTCCCGCCACTTCGTGATCTCCCAGATCTCGCCCATGCTTGGTGGTAGCCCACCTCCTCCTCGTCATCGAGTGACGCATCCTCCGACTCTCCTTCCTCCGAGGCCATATAGGCCGCATCTTCTTCGTCACTGTCAGTGAGGCCTGGCCTATCCGTGGTTCCTTCCTCTGACACCACCTCCGGCCTCCGGTGTCTCTCCCGCCATGTGCCAGATCTGGGTCGTTCCCGGGCGTTGATGGCTTCCCCTTGACGCCCACGCCCCCGCCCGCGCCCCTGCCCTCGCCCCCGCCCTCGTGCTGCCCCCCTTCCTCGTCCTCGTCCACGCGTGCTCGCCACCGTGGTTGGCGGCTCCTAGCCCTGTTCCTGTTCACCGGCATCTGCTGTCACGTGGATTTCGGCTTGCGCCACCGTTGATGACGCGTAAGGCTGCGAAGGTCCCTCGCCGTGAGGTCGTGGCGGGCGGATCTGGTTCTGCCACCCCCAAACCGGCCCAGGGCGGCCAGGTGCCAGCCCTGCTCCGAGCTGCCGCTGACCTGGTTGAAGCCGAGGTGAACGGCGGGCCAGGCCGCGAGCGGCGTTCTCGGTGCGGGGCTCGTGAGCCTGTCTACCACCCTCCTCTTGGGCGCACTCCCTACTACTTGCGGCCCCGTGGGCAACAGTTCTGGCCTCCCCGTCGTCCACGTCATCAGTCATGGCGCCCGTCGCCTCTCCACCAGGCTCTGCAGCGACAGGCTCTGCCTCAGGCCCCGACGCATGGGCCTCAGCAGCCGTCCCCACTGCCGCTGCCACCCCCGCCTCCGTCCCTGCCCCCCTCGCCGCCCCCCCCCCCCAGGAGGCGCAGGCGTTGCAGCCTCCACAGGCCTTGCCGCCTCCTCAGACTCCCTTACCGCAGGCTCCGCTTCGTCCGCCTCCGCAGCCTCAACTGCCGCCGCTGCAGCATCTCCAGCCTTTCCAGCCTGCACAATCATGTCCGCCAGCCATACCGCCCCCGAGCTTCGATCCCGAAAGGCTAAGTCGGCCTTCTTGTTGTCTACGGGGCTGAAGGCGGTGCTTTCCTTGTGGACCGTGAAATCCGCGTCCTGTGCCATGCGGATGAACTCGTCGCGCAGCTCGTTGTGGGTGTTAGTTCGGCCGTGCCCTGTGCCGCAGTGGAGCAGGTGGTTAGGCAGTCTCTTGTCCGGGATAGGGACTCTCTTGCTGCAGTCGCAGCACTTGGCAGCGCCAGCGGCAGCCTGAGTCGAAACTGAAGGGCGAACATGAAGTGTTCGGGGCAGAGACGAAGGGAGGGCATGTAGGGAATAGCAAGTAGCCAGTCCCCTGCCCCATGGCCTGTCAAGGACATGAGGCGCTGCCTGTGGCCGGCCTTGGGGTTCAGCTGCATCTGTCAAGACGCCGTGATCTGAGCTGCACTCCTTCCCCCCTGAACGATAAGAGCAAGCCGGTGCTGCAGGGCTCCTTTCAGGTTTGACAGCTCGGCCATGACGAGCTCCCTTGCCTCCTGGGTAAGGCTTTGGGTGCAGCTGCTGATCCACTACTGTAACTAATTGGGAGCTCGTTCCGCCCCTTCCCGGTCAGAGAGGACGGAGGCTATGTTAAAGCCCCTGTCCCCCAAGGGGGACTACGAGGGCGTGGGCTTGCAACATGCTGGCCAGGTAACTATAATGCCCTTCCACCGCAGGGTCTGCGAGGCCCAGGCCTCCCAGGCTTGGTGGAAGGGAGGCTTGGTCCCAGATTCGCCTCTCCTCGGTCTCCCCCCTCGGGTGGCACACGCCACACGCATCCAGGAGTGTATAGAGCAGCGCCTGGCCCCACCGCGACCACTCAGCTTCAGGTAACAGGTAGAGGGGGGTTGTCCGCGCCAGGTAAGAGATCCGTCTGGAAATACACCGTGTCAGTAGCAGCGACACTACCTGGGGGTCCATTTTGCCCAAGTGCGTTAGTGGGGAGGACATATTTTCTAGCTGGGTACGTAATGCCGCTGCACCCTCCCTCGAGCTAATGAAGCTTCCCAGCACCCGCAAACCCCCCTCGCAGAACGGGACTTCTTGCGGCAGCACGAGGGAATCTACGGCCACTGCACTCCACGCTGCGCATTTCTCCGGGTTATGGCGCAGCCCCACGTCGCGCAAGCTGTCAGTGAAGTGGTTGAAGGCCGCAGAGCAATCAGCCGGCTCCCCTAAGAATGTCACGTCGTCTGCGTAGGCCAGGCACAGTACGGTGGGAAAAGCAGCTGCGGTTTGGGTAAGGGCAGGGAGGATCCCGGCGGCAAAGAGTAGGGGGCCGAGCGGATCTCCCTGGCGCACTCCAGTTTCGCTCGTTAGCGCCTCGAATTCGAACCCCGCGTCGAGATAGAGGTGGGCTGGCCTGCTATACGATGTTCTGGTGAGTGGAATGAGGCCCTGCAGCGTTGTGCCTCATAATCCGTCGACTATCGCTGCGCGGCTGATGGGATTGAATGCACTTGCTAAATCCGCTTGTAGGATCAGTGCTTCGGGGTTCGCATGCATAAAAGCTCTCGCGGCGTGGATAATCGCCTCACTACCGCCCTGGACAGATACGCAATACTGCAGAGGGAGGAAGTGGGCACGGCTTTCCTCCGCCAGTGACGAGAGAGCTGATTTGGCAGCAATGCGGAGGATGCACTCGCCTACTGCGATGTGTCGAGTGCCTCCACCGGGATTGGCTAAGGCTATGAGACGCGAGGCGGTAAGTGGTGAGCAGATCTCGTCAGGTAAGTTTCCCCTTAGGATCGTGTTGAGGTGGGCGTGCAGGTGTGTGGTAACCCCCCAGTTGCGATGGTTGCGTCTCTCAGGTGCTCGAAGGTCATTCTAGAAGGTCCTCCTCCCACTCCATTTTCACACCAGCATACTAGTTTAACGAATGCACCTTCGTCGATGGAGGCCGGCTGTACTGAATCGGGGATGCTCCAATCGATGAGTCCAGCTGGCGCTTGGGGGTGTTTTGCTTTGAGAACTGCCAGAGTGTTAGCAGATGGTTCGGCGATCGGAGTTGCCTCCAAGGCGAGAATCGCCCTTCGAAGGCTTCCCTTGCGTGTGAGGCCTTCGGCTCTGGCGCGCTTGCCCAGGTCATCAGGATCGTGATGTGGCGGTTGCAGTCCATTTGTCGCGTCCACTTCAGCCTCGTAGAGCTGCATCCATTCGCCTCGTAGGAATTGGCGAAGTCTCTGCATTACTACGGGCCAATCGGGCTTTTCCGTTGAGGGCAAACGAAGTGTTAGGCGGGGGATAAAATGTAACAATCGCCATCCTGCGACTGAATCAGGGTTACGCGCGAGGCGGAGCAGTGGTGTCAGGAGAGCCTGTGCGAATAGAGTGCGAATGTCCAGTGGGAGTTTCCGTGACAGCGGGGGCTGAAGACTGTCGCGTAGGGGAGTCAAGTCCCACATTTCTATTTCGTCGAACCGCGCATTGTCTCTGGCTAATTGCTCTGGCGAGAATTGGCGGGTGACCGGGGGCGGCGCTGTTGTTTCCGGTGCCAATGGGTTCTGCACCCCCCAATTGTGGGTGCCCTGCATGCGGCCCGACTTGGTGTTGGATTCACTCGGCGTTGCTCATCTGCTTCCTCCTCGTCAACCCCCACGATTCTTCCGTTGTTGATTCCGCTGCTGTTTGTGCTGTAAATGTAGGATCTCTTGCTTCCTCGTTATTCGTACATCTTAAAGCCCGCCGCGCCTCTCTCTGGAAACTGTTCTTATGGCCTCCTCCCCGTCTCGTCGTGCCTCTATGCCCGCCGACACGTCCGGCTTGCGATGCCTGTGGCGTTAGGCCATGAGATGCATTATCCGCCACTGCCCTTTGTCGCGGCGTCTGCTGTGGTTGTCCCTCCGGCTGCATGGGCCCCTGTTGAAGCGGCTGCGGAGGTGTCGCCGCTTCTCGCTCCATCGCCTGCGTCTCCTGACGCCCAGGCCTCTCCGCCTGCGGCGTCCGCTCTTGTGCCTGCCGCAACATCCGGTCCCGCACCTGCTGCGGCGTCCGTTCCTGCGCGTGCTGCAGCATCTGCTCCTGCGACTGCTCCTGCGCCCGCTGTGGCGTCTGCCTCTGCGCATCCCTCTATGCCTGCCCCGGCGCCTCCCCTGTCCCATGCACAGGCGCCTGTGCCCGTTCCTGCTGATGTGGCCCCGTCTGGGCGGCGGGTGCGCCTTCGTGCCGCCGCAGGCTGTGCACGGCGCGGTGTCTTCTACGGCTGCAGTTGACCCGTACCGGCCACCTCTAGCCACCAGCGCCGGCCCGAACTAGGTGGTGGTTGCTGCTGCGCTGGCGGCTCCTGCGTCTTCTCCCGCTGCGCAGCCGGCTCCGCGTCCTCAGTCTCCTGGTCAACAGCAGCATCGGCCTCACTCCCCAGGGCCGCATGACGAGCGCGCGACGTCGAGGCGGCGACACGAATTTCCTCGGCGACGTGGTTCCCAGGCACACTGGGCTGCATCCCGTGGCGGTCGTGGTGGCTGGTGGGAGGGCGCGGTCGTGGTGGCTGGGTGTATGATCAACCGGTGACGATGGCGGATATGCAGCGGGTTGTGTCTGCTGCGGTGCGCGAGGAGCGAAACGGTCAGGCGAGCCGGAGCAACTCGCCGTGCGTTGCTCCACCTCATGTGTTGCCCACTCCTGCTGCCCCACGTGCGCCTGCACCGCAACCTCCTTTGTCGGCTCGTCCTCCTCCTCTTGCTCATGCTGCCTCTGCTGCCGCCTCTGGGAACCGCATGAGACTGCCTTGTGTTCCTCAGGCGGCGGGTGCTGCGCTTGTGACCGCGGCAGGTGGGCCGGTGTCGGCCCGGTATCCGTCTCTTCTGCCTGTAGGTCTCGCTCCTCCCGCAGCTGCACCGCAGGGGGAGTCGCTGGTGGGGCAGCTCCCCTCGGCGGAGGTTCCCGGGGCGTCTTTGGGGCAGATATGGCGTCTCTCGGAGGGTCTGAGGGCTGTACACCTAAAACAGGTGTATGCTCACGCAGCTCTCTCCCAGGGTTTGTCTCTTGATGGGCACACTCGGGAGGAGTGCCTTGACGCCGCTGATCGGCTTGCCGAGCTGCTGGCGCCCGTGTTGGCTACGCCCACGAGGGGTGGAGTTGCGGGCGTTGGCCAGCTTGGGACGGCAGTCCGTGGACTGCGGCGGTTCTTGCGCGCAGGGACTGCAATCGACTCGATCGGCGCAACCACTGTGGTGGTGCGCGAGCTTCATCGCTCGTTGACGGCACTTCTTTCTGTCCTTGATGCGGATCAGATGTAGGATCCGCGCGCACTTGGTCCATGGCCTTAGTGGTAGTAGGTAGTTGTTTGTGCCATGTGTGTATGCCGCTGCCTTATAAGGGGTTGTCTCTTGTATTGTGCTTGCCACCCCTCACGCGCGGCCGAAGGCCGCGCTGTCGAGCGTCGGCCGCCGAAGGCGGCCGGCGCGAGCCGCTGGGTTGGGAGGAAAACTGAACCGAACAATGAATAATGAGCAGGACCAAGGGCCAGAGCAGGCTATATACTAGGCTAGAGAGGACTAGGGAGGCAAGAGACGCTAGCGTGAGAGGACTAGGGAGGCAAGTCCTACGTGTCTCTCTCTCTATAATGGTCCGCGCATTAATATAGCTGAAAATTACAAACATGCAAGGTATGGAAGCTTAAGCATTGGACGCACAAACACTATGCCACCTACAAGCTACGCATGATCACCTATATCTCTAACAGAGGCTCTAACACGGAACAACAGTCCCCAAGGTGTAGCTCGGACTGTACCCCCCCCCCCCCCCCCCCCACAGGGGGGGTTTTCTGCAACCGCCGCCTGGTTGGACTTAATGAGGGAACCCACTGATTGGGCTCTCTACAGAACCATTGACCACCGCTGCCGGAAGAGGTGCAGGAACCTGGCTGCATGAAATGACTTGGGTTGGGCGCTGAAGTAGCGCCTAGCAGCCGTGTCCGCCAAGAGCTTCAAGAACTGTGGCACTTAGGCGCATGGGCAGCCATATGTCTCGACCGCCAAAGGGAAGAAGCCAACAGTGTCTGGGCGGTTGGCATAATGGCCAATCTTCTTGTCCGCTGCCTCCCTTGCTGCCCATCCCCTCCCCTTTTTGGCATTTGGATCCCGGGTGCTAATGGGGTCCGTGATGGTGACATCACACACGTAGAGTGCCCCTGAGATCCTGTCACGCATTGTGAAATCCCCTGTCTGTTCTTCAATTGGGCAGAATGCAGCTGATTCCCTGTGAATGATGAAACCTGCGTCCTGTGCCATCGTGATACATGCGTCCCTTAGTTCATTGTGGGTGTTGATCCTGTGCTTGCCTGTGCCGCAGCGGAGCAGGTGGTTGGGCAGCCATGGGTCCTTGATTTCGATGTGCTTCGAGCAGTCAGAGTGCTTTGGTGTAGAGAAGGGCAGGCCCAGCTTAAAGCGGACGGCGTTGGCGAAGTGCTCTGGCCCCACCCGGCGGTGTGCTTCTTTTGGGATTGCAGTCAGCCCATCACCGCTACCGTAACCAGTCAGGGAGTAGTATCTCTGTGTGTGGCCAGACAGGGGGTTCAGTCGTATCAGCCATGTAGCTTCCACCTGTCGATCGTATCTGCTTCCCTGTACTCGAACACCGAGCTCATGCTGCAGCTTCAAGCCCGAAGGTTCGAGTCTCTCCTTGTCAAGTATTTCTCTGGCCTCCTGTGGTAGAGCTGCTTCGCACTCTTGTAGCCATGGGTGCAGGGCAGTATCCGTGTCCCGTGGAACCAGCATGTGGTTTCTGGCTGCCCTTAAAGCCTTTCCTGCCTCTAGTGGTAAGCCACCAAGGAGTTGGGCCGTTTGGGTAAAACTAAAAAGAAAACCGAATTTCCCTTCTACTGTGGGTCGCTGAGGCCTAACCCGCATAGTGATGGTGGGAGAGATGACTGTTCCCATACTCTAGTTTGTTCTTCCCCATCTGATGGGACACGGATGCCGCAGGCTGTCAGGAGCAGCGGCTACCAGGTCTGTCCCCCACTGTGACCATGTAAGGCCAGGTAGCAGGTGCAGTGGGGTTGTTCGGGTGAGATAGGCTGCCCGTCGGGAGATGCAGCGTATTAGAAGGGATGCTACATGGGGGTCTGCTCTCTCGATCAGTGGCAGTGTCGCGGACATAGCCTATAGCTGGGCAGCCAGGAAAGCGGCGGCTCCCTCAGGGGTACCTAGGAAACTGCCTAGGAGCTGGATTCCAGTATTGCTAATCGGTACCCCTGGTGGCAATTGCACCGTACTGTCGATGGGTTGCCTACTCCATCCGGCGCATTTCCCAGGGTTGTGTCGCAGGCCCACTAGTGTTAGTTGGCTAGTGAAGTGTGTGAAGGCAGCTACTGTTTCGTGGGTGTCACCTATGAAGCTGACGTCATCAGCATATGCTAGGCAGAGTACACCGGGATGTTCTGTGGCTGTTGCTTTCAGTGCTGGGTGAATCCCAGCCGCGAACAGTAGAGGTCTTAAGGGATCTCCTTGCCGGACTTCTCGTTCGCTCGTTAGTGGCGGGCTGTCAAAACTAGCGTCAGCAGCTGCCTTTGGAGCTGAGCAGCGGCAGCACCACTACAAGGAAATCTTCCCTTGTGAATGGGGGAGAGGAGGCCAATGATGCAGAGGAAGAAGAGGAGGAGGTGCAGCAAGTGAGCGAGCGTGCACCGACACTCCCTTCCCGCACTACGAGTGCTCCACGGAACCAAGCCACCGCAGCAACGCCAAGGCCTTCAAGTCCCTGCAGCTGAGGAGGAAGGAAGGGGCAAGAGGAGAGTCCAAGCCCCTAACAGGCTGACCTATGATGCACCCAGAAGGCAGGGCAAGACAGCCCTGGCCGGAGCGGCAATGATGGTCGGAGACGACGAGGAGAGTGACTACGAGGAGTGTGCCTTCGCGTTCTTCTCTCCGGTGGAGATGCCGGGAGAACCAGCAACTCTCAAGGAGGCCTAGGAGAGTAATGAAGCTGAGGAGTGGAAGAAGGCCATGGAGAGTGAGCTGAAGAGCATCGAGGAGAATGACACGTTCGAATTGGTGGAGCTACCGGATGGCCGTACGGCGATAACGTCCAAGTGGCTCTTCAAAATCAAGTCGGATGCCGACGGCAAGATCGAGCGTTACAAGTCTAGGCAGGTGGCCAAGGGGTACAAATAGAAGGACAAGATGGAATTCAATGAGCTGTTTGCTCCTGTGGTGAAGCCGACGACGCTGCGAACCCTACTCGCGGGAGCCGCGATCAAAGGTTGGGTGGTGAAGCAGCTAGACATCGTAACGGCGTTCCTCAACGGAATCCTTGAGGAGGATATTTTTTTGTTGCAGCCAGAGGGGTTTGACGATGGCAGCGGCAGAGTGTGGAAGCTGAAAAAGGCCCTCTATGGGCTGAAGCAGGCCCCTAGGCAGTGGTACCTGAAGCTGCGCAATGTGTTGGAGGAGATCGGCTTCAATCCTCAACGGCCGCCCGCGTGCTCGGCGCCACCGACAGCCGCTTCAGCAGGTTGTAGCTGCTCGGGAGCCCCTTTAGGACGTGCGTGACATACGACGCCGTGGAATACTGCACGCCGGCCATCCTCATGGTGGCGAGAAGTCGCCGTGCCCGGTTGCAGTAGTCCGTCGCCGTCTCCTGCTCGCCCATCCGCAGGTGCGTCATCTGCTCCTCGAGCTGGCCGATGTACAGGTCGTCGGTGACCTGGTACGTCGACTCGATGAAGTGCCACGCCCGGTGGCCGGCGTCCAGGTACTCCCTGCACGGCTTCAAGGCGATCTGCACTCCCGGCGAGCAGCACCGCGATATGACCGTGAAGGTCAGCAGCTGCACGGCGCGAAATTCCGCAGGTAAGTCGGGGTAGATCTCCTCCGGCGTCGCCACGGTGCCGCGGGCGAAGCCGATCAGCCCGGCCATCTCCAGCTGGGGCTCGATCGCCTCCTTCCAGGTGAGAATGTCCGGTCGACCGACCAGCAGGGGGGTGACCTGGATCCTGTCCGGCGTAAACTTGAAGTAGCCGTAGCTCGGCGCGATCCCTCCCGCCGTCACGTGTGACGCCGACATCGGCGCCAACCCACTTCATCGGCCACTGACGTCACCCTGCAAGGCCCCTGCAGCCGCCGACGACCGCATCCCTCGTGCCTGAACGCCGCCGACTTCATCGGCGTGTATCACACCTCTCTGCCTCGACGTGCCTCCCGCACTGCTGCCGACCTGGTCACCGGCGTTGACGCCCACGTCGACGCCGCTAGCGTTGTTCACCGGTCGAGGAGACGCCGGTCGAGAAGGGTGCTCCGTCGCCCACAAAGCGTGGATGCCAGCCTCGACGACCACCAGCGGGAGAGTTCCGTACTCATTCACCGCATGGCGTCTCCTCGCATCCTCCAGCCGTGCCTCCAAGGTGTCCACGACGCCCGCCTCAACCACGGGGTCCACCATGGCGCTCAACACAGCCGCCGGCCTACGAACAAGCTAGGTAAGTGCTAAGTCGGCTAAATCGAAGGTGACGTCGCGGTGTCTTCCACGCTCACCGCACCATGCGGAGATAACTCTAGCAACGGGAGCTTGACTACGGGGAAGGCACGTGCGTGAGAGGGATCTCTGCGTTCGTTCACTTAGTCGTTTCCTTGTGCGCACACTACTTGCTAGTTCATGGGGAGAATTGGCAAGAGTTCCTCTAGGAAAGCATTACAATGATAGTTCAGAATGATAGCAACAACATTGGCATGCATCACTACATCAGAGCTAGCACAGCTGCTGGTCGACCTCCAGCGCAGCACGGTCGACCGCGTTCCAGCGCAGCAATGCTCGCACCGCTCCAGCGCTGCAGAGATGCGGCGCACCAACGCTGCATGTCCACTGCGGTGCGCCAACGCTGCAGCAAGTCGGCTGCACAGCGTTGCACCCGCAGGACAACGGTGCACCTGCTTCGCAGGTGTGCGCGGCTGGTTGGCGTCCAACTCCTCGTCACGTGCCCAGTGCAGTCATTCCCGCCCGTGACGGCGCCCATCGGCCACGTCGATTTCGGGATACCATCCCCGAGGTCGTCCTCGCCGAAACCTCCCCGGCGACCTTCGCACACGTCGCCCGGGTATCCCGGTCGACCGGGCAACCCCGCCTGGTCGTCCAGCCCAGTCGGACGCCGGCTACATCAATCCCGGCGTCCCAGGGTCGGCGTCCTGGCGTCCAGGTCGGCGTCCACTCGCCCAGGACGCCGTCCAGGCGCCCAAGTCGGCGTCCAGGCGCCCGGGACGCCGAGCAAGCGCCCAGGACGGCGTCCAGGCGCCCAGGACGCCGAGCAGACGCCCAGGACGGCGTCCACCTGCTCGGCGCCCTCCAGCCAGGCGCCCCCCAACACAACGCCCTTGCAGTGGCCCCCGTGCCCACTGCCACAGGTCGGCTGCATCTCCCCCGTACACCCGACCACGAGGTCGGCTCCGCCCAAGCGAGGACGGGGCCGAACACAACTCCCGTTGACATCTCCTGCGGGGCGCCATGACATGAATGCACAGCGAAGAAATAGGATGGTGACTATCGTCCTGTTCTAGGTTAGAACTTTGGAGCTTGAATGTACGTACATATGCTTGTTTTGTAAAAACTATATGAGGCGGTATGGCCGTGTCGTGGCCATGCCTGAGGAGGTGGGTTCGGTTTGGGGAAGGCCTGGGGAAGGGGAGGCCTGTCGGTTTGAGCACAGGCCCGTGCGAGCCTATCGGGTTGGGGCCTGGTTCGTTCTAAGAGTGTTGGAAATATGTAGTTTACGCTTCTGATGTGTCGAAGCACTGCAACGTAAGCGAAGGAAACTACAACGAAGGTCAAAAAGCAACATCAAGAGATTAAGCGAAGGTCAAAGGTCAGCGACCTTTGACTCGCCAAAAAGCAGCGCGACAGCAAGGACACACAACTGACTCGCTATTGAGCAGTTGCCCGAGTCGTCGCTGTATCGAACCGCAACAGCAACAGCAGATAGTTAACTCTTTCATATTCCTTGTAATCATATAAAAGCCCTAATGTTACTTTGCTATAATCAACTTATCTTGTTCTCACACACCAGTACAAGGTGGTTCAACCAGTTTACTACAACGCTTCCATGATTACATCATCATCCTGAGTCTTGGCCTTGAAAACGATTCTAAGGCTTATCTCAGCCCAACATGGTATGAGAGCAGACAAGGCAAGACTCAACGCTGTTCAAATTCCTACAACAACAGAAGGCATGGCAACACAGAAGGAAAGAAGCTCGTCTACTGGATCTCCCGACACTATTCCTATTCCACCTCCAGCCTCTCAACTACAGACAGAGGGAGGTACGGCAACAAGACCAGCTGCTGAATCTACTGAAACTCCTGCGAACCAAGCAACCTATTTCGACCCAAGCATGATGGAGAAGTTCTTCTCCTTCATGTCGTTCTACGAACAACACCAGCAAGCAGCACCAGCGCAATCAAACAATAGCGACAACAACAACGGCGTTACTCCCATGAGTCTTGATGGTTCATCCTTTGCACGCGGAAATCAACAGCAGCCTATCTTTGCACCATACAAACCTCAACGCGGCTCTATCAGCTTCATGCCAAACCAGCTTCCACCTGGACAAGAAACGAAGACACTAGACGCACTTCAGGTGCAAGCACAATTCGCACACATCCTGAAACTGCAAACGTCAACGCCATTCGACGGGAAAGACTTCTATACATGGTCCTTCGAATTCGAGCTAATGATGGAGGGCACTCAGATTCTTTGTTTCTTCGACGGTTCCCTGTCATACCCCAGCAGTACACGTATCAGTCACTGATGGCGTACACCATACTCATGCGCAACATAACGGCAAATGAGCAGCAGAACATCTTATCTTATCGGGGATACGGCAACTCCGCCGAGCTCGCATACAACCATCTAAAGAACATGTATCAAGCAACCGATTGCCTTAATCAGAGTCGTCTCATGGCACAATTGACAACGGTGCAAATGCAACCTTTCGAAAAAGGAATGTCATATTGTTAAACTGTATTATGCTTGTAGGCTGTAGTGGGGTAGCCAATATGGGGTACAACCCCAACTAGGGTTTCATATTTGTACCCAAACTTCTGCTAGTTCATTCATTCTTGCCTAGTGATTCTGAAATGGTATTCAGAGCAGGAGGTCCCTAGGACCTACCGATCGTTTTTTTTAGGGCCCACCACCGCTCGCATGCGGTTACCACGCTACCCCGTTCCCTAGCCTCGTAGCGCCCTCGTGCGCCCTCGTTAGCGCCCTCGCGCGCACCCTCGTTAGCGCCCTCGCGCGCACCCACGTCAGCGCCCTCGCGCGCCCCTTCGTTAGCGCCCTCGCGCGCCCCTTTGCTAGCGCCCTCGCGCGCCCCTTGCTAGCGCCCTCGCGCGCCCCTCACTAGCGCCCTCGCGCGCCCCTCACTAGCGCCCTCGCGCGCCCCTCGCCGAGCCGCCCGCTCGCAGCCCGCCCGCCCGCTCGCTGCCCGCTTCGCGGCCCGCTCGCTACGCAGCCCGCCCGCCCGCTCGCTGCCCGCTTCGCGGCCCGCCCGCTTCGCAGCCCGCTCGCTCGCTGCCCGCTTCGCGGCCCGCCCGCTTCGCAGCCCGCTCGCTCGCTGCCCGCTTCGCGGCCCGCCACTTCGCAGCCCGCCCGCCCGCTCGCTGCCCGCTTCGCGGCCCGCCCGCCTCGCAGCCCGCTCGCCCCGCTGCCCGCTTCGCGGCCCGCCCACTTCGCAGCCCGCCCGCCCGCTCGCTGCCCACTTCGCGGCCCGCCCGCATCGCAGCCCGCTCGCCCCGCTGCCCGCTTCGCAGCCCGCCCGCCCGCCCGCTGCCCGCTTTGCGGCCCGCCCGCCTCGCAGCGTCGCCCGCCCACCGTGCTGCCCGCTTGCAGCGCCGCCTGCCCGCCGCGCTGCCCGCTTCCCGGCCCGTCCGCCGCGCTGCCCGCTCGCAGCGTCGCCCTCCCGTCGCACTGACCGCTTGCAGCGCCGCCTGCCCGTAGCGCCAGTCGTCTTCCCCTGCTGCGGCAGCTTGCGTTACTCTGTCACACTGTCGCTATGGCTTCCATTCGCGTGCTGTCGTTCGATGCTGAGGGCCGCCCTGTGCGTTTCACCGCTTGGCTAGATGACCTGCAGCTGTTTCTCCTGAGCGATAGCAAGGAGCATGTGTCGCTCTATGACTACGCGTCTGGTGCTGCGCCTGCCCCTCCTGCCACAGCTGAGCTTAGTGTTCGTTCCCACTGGCAGACTCGTGACGCAGCTGCTCGCCTAGCCATTCGCAGTCACCTGCCGTTAGCTGAGCTAGAGCATTTTGGCGACTGCAAATCCGCTAAGGCCCTGTACGACGCTGTCGTCGCTCGCTACTCCTCGCCTGCCACAGCCGAGCTTAGCCGCCTCATGCTGCCGTACCTGTTCCCCGATCTGTCCACCTTTACTACAGTCGCCGATCTTATCACCCACCTTCGCACTAGTGATGCTCGCCTGCGTGCCGCCCTTCCCACCGAGTTCTGCGCTAAGAACCCCCCTCCACTGTACTGGACACTCCACTTCATAGTCACCCGTCTCCCTGACACCCTCCGCTCAGTTCGAGACCACTTCCTTGCTCGCTGTCCCACTGAGCTCACAGTCGCCCTCCTAGAGGAGCACCTGCTCGCGGCCGAAAAGAGCATTGTAGCTGTCGGTGCTGCTCGTGGCGCTCCTCGCACCCCCATCTTTGAGGGGTGTTCTCCCTCTCCCCTCGCTCCCTCCTACGCTGCTGCTGCTGCTGTTGACTTCCTTGGTGCTGAGTCTGTTGGCGCTGCTTCTACTCCTGGTGGGAGGCGCCGCACCGGCAAGGGCAAGGGGGGCAAGGGTGGTGGTGGTGGCGCTGGGGGGGGAGGAGGTGGGGGAGGTGGGGGGGGAGGCGGTGCTGGAGGGAGCGGTGGCGGGAGCGCTGGTGGGAGTGGGGTCGGTGGTGGAGACGGGGGCGGCGGAGGGAGCAGTGGCAGTAGTGGCGGCGGCGGCGGTGGCGGCGGTGGCGGTGGTGGCGGTGGTGGCGGTGGCGGTCGGAGCGGTGGTAGTGGTGGCGGCGGAGGTCGGAGTGGAGGCACTGGCTCTGGCCAGAGCTCCCAGCAGCAGCAGCGTCCCCAGACGACCCAGCAGCTTCGTGAGTGGCTTGCTCAGCGTGGGACGTCGGGGGCCAGTGCCCGCTGTTCTTATGTCATTCGCACAGGTGACCGCAAGGGACAGACGTGTGGGAGGTTCCACACCCCGTACCGCTGCTTCTCCCGCCTTGACGACGCTTGGCGTGAGGAGATGGGTGCGGATGTTGAGCGCCCCCGCTGGGCTGAGCTCATGAGGGCTGGTGTTGATGTCTTTGCTCTTGACTATGATGCTATTATTGCTGCCATGTATGCATTGACTGTTAGTGCCGAGGGAGACTGTTACTTGTGTGTGCCGCCTGACCCAGGTATAGAGCCCGCTGCCCTGGGTACTAGTGAGTCTGCTCTCTCTGGTATGGTGCCCCCTGTACTTGCTCCCTCCAGTGCTGTCCCGACTGGTTTCGAGTCTGCTCTCTCAGGTACAGCACCCACAGAGACTGCTCTCTCAGGTACCGCACCGGCTGAGGCCTGTCACACCTTCACCCTTGACTCAGGTGCTTCCCGTTGCTTCTTTCGTGACAGTACTGAGCTCACACCGCTTCCTGCACCGGTCCCAGTCTCCTTGGCTGACCCCTCTGGGGGCCCAGTCCTTGCCCAGTCCACCACTGTCCTCCCTTGTCCGGCGGTTCCGTCTGGCTCGTTGTCGGGTTTCCACCTCCCCTCGTTCTCGACGAACCTGGTGAGCAACGCTGTCCTCCAGGATCAGTGGGTTGACACCTTTACCCCTGGCGGACAGCGTGTGGCGATCTGCACGTGCTCCAGGACTGGCCGTCACCTGGCTACGTTCACCCGTCGGCCGGGGTCGAGTCTCTACACACTGACCACTGCGTCTCCCCAGGTAGCTGCTGTCGGTCAGGTGTCTGCGTCAGGTCTGGTGGCCCACGCCTGTGAGTGTCGTTCCCTGTCGCACCAGACTCTTCTCTGGCACCACCGCCTGGGTCACCCCTCCTTGCCACGCCTTCGTGGCATGCACCGTCGCCTCCTTGTGTCCGGTCTTCCCAGGTCCCTCCCTCCCCTCCCTGCCTCGCCTGCGCCGCCCTGCCTTCCTTGCGTCGAGGGGCGGCAGCGCGCCGCTCCTCACTCCTCCTCGTTCCCCCCGACAGAGGCTCCTCTGGAGACCCTCCACCTGGACGTGTGGGGCCCAGCCCGCGTTCGTGGTCAGGGCGGTGAGCGGTATTTTTTGCTGGTTGTCGACGACTACTCGCGTTACACCACGGTCTTCCCCTTGCGCACCAAGGGTGAGGTCCCTGCTGTTCTGATCCCTTGGATCCGCACGGTTCGTCTCCAGCTCCGCCGCCGTTTCCGGACGGATCTTCCTGTCCTGCGTCTGCACTCTGACAGGGGTGGTGAGTTTTCCTCCGACCTCTTGAGGACCTTCTGTCAGGCGGAGGGCATCGAGCAGACCTTCACGCTTCCGGACTCCCCACAGCAGAATGGGGTTGCTGAGCGTCGCATTGGCCTGGTCATGGAGGTCGCTCGTACCTCCTTGGTCCACGCGGCGGCTCCCCATTTTCTGTGGCCGTTTGCTGTCCGGTACGCCGCGCATCAGCTCAACCTCTGGCCCCGTGTCTCCTTGCCGGAGACCTCGCCCACACTGCGTTGGACGGGGGAGGTTGGCGATGCGTCGCGCTTCCGGGTGTGGGGTGCTCGTGCCCTTGTCCGCGATACGTCTGCGGACAAGCTCTCCTCCCGCACGCTTCCCTGTGTCTTCCTTGGCTTTGTCCCTGACGCGCCTGGCTGGCAGTTTTACCACCCCACCTCGCGCCGGGTCTTCGCCTCTCAGGATGTCACCTTTGACGAGTCGGTCCCCTTTTACCGTCTCTTCCCCTACCGCACTGCCCCCCTCCCTCCCCCGCCACTTTTCCTTGCTCCTGGTCCCCCTCCGGTAGACCCCCTTCCCCCTCAGGGTCCTGCTCCTTCAGGTGTCTCTCAGGTAGACCCTCCTCCCGTCGCTGAGCCTGTCGAGGTCACAGGTGACTCAGGTGCTGCTGCGGGTGGTGCTGCTGGGAGTGCTGAGCCTGGGGGTGCTGAGCCTGGGGGTGCTGGGCCTGGGGGAGCTGGGGCTGCAGGTGCTGGGACTGAGGGTGCTGGAGCTGAGGGTACGGTGCCTGAGAGTACGGAGCCTGGGGGTGCTGCGCCTAGGGGTGCTGAGCCTGCGGGTGCGAGGCCTGGGGGTGCTGAGCCTGGGGGTGCTGCGACTGGGGGTGCTGAGCCTGCGGGTACTGAGCCTGCGGGTACTGAGCCTGGGGGTGCTGCTACTGAGCCTACGGAGCCTCGGGTTACTGTGTCTGGGGGTGCTCCGGTTCGGGGTGCTGAGCAGTCTCTCACACCGCAGCAGCTTCGTGACTGGTACGTCCGACGCTTTCGCCGTCCTAGTGGCTCGGCTGGAGTTTGGGGTGCTGGAGCTGCTCGTCCTGGGGGTGCTCGTACTGGGGGTACTGGAGCTGCCGGGACTGGCTGTTCTGGGAGCACTGCGACTGGAGCTGCTGGAGCTGGGGACTCTGGCGCTGGCGGTGCTAGCGGAGTTGGAGCTGCCGACTCTGGGGGTGGTGCTGCTGCTGGTGCTGCGGACCCACCTGGTGGAGCTGCTGCTGGTGCTGAGGAGTCGGACGGTGGAGCTGCTGCTGGAGCTGGGGACCCGGCCGGTGGAGCTGCTGCTGGTGCTGTGGACCCGGACGCTGGAGCTCCTACTGGTGCTGAGGACCCGGCCGCTGGAGTCCCGTCTGCTTCTGGAGACGCTGCGCGGCCGCGACCGTACTTCGTACCGCTCCTTCAGCAGGTTCTTGGGCAGGCTCCTCCTCCTTGTCCTCCTCCCTCCGTAGAGTGTCCTCCGCCTGTCCAGCCGCAGTCACAGTTACCGCCTGCCTCGCCTCTCCCTGCTCCCTCTCCTTATACTGGTCCCACAGGAGGTCTTACAGAGCGTCGTGAGCCTGAGTCTCGTCCTGCGTCGCCTGTTCGTCCTGCTCGCACTGGTAGTCGTGTCCGTCGTGAGCGTCCTCCTCCTGTCCCAGGCACTCACTACATGACTCTGCGTCCCTCTACTGCTCCTCGGCGTGTCCCTCTACCGTCTCCTCCTGCGTCCTCTTTGCCTGCCGTTCCGGACCCTGAGTCTGACCGGTATCGCGCTGAGCACCCTACAGTCACGCGTCTCCTTGCTACTGTTGTCACTGACCCTACATTTGAGTCCTCGGCTGCGTCTGCTCTGGTCGCTGAGTTGGTTGACTTTGCTGCTGCCTGTCGTCTAGACTACGCTGCTAGCCTTGTCGCTGAGTCAGAGTCTGCGTCTGTCTGTCCTCCGTCCGTCGGGGGTGAGTGTGCTCTTGGCACGGACGTCCTTGAGGACAGGCAGGAGGACTTTGACTCTCTTGCGGCTGCTGTACCTCATCTCGTGGCCTGGTTGCTTGCCCCTGAGGGAGACCCGGATGCACTAGACATCCCCACTCCGCGCACTTACGCAGAGGCGATCTCGGGTCCCTGCTCCTCTCAGTGGCAGACAGCCATGGACGCAGAGATGGCATCCTGGAAGTCCACAGGCACCTACGTCGACGAGGTTCCCCCTCCTGGGGCGAACATCGTCGATGGCATGTGGATTTTCAGGGTGAAGCGGCCGCCAGGTTCTCCGCCTGTCTTCAAGGCTCGTTACGTTGCTAGAGGCTTCAGTCAGCGTCAGGGGGTCGACTTCTTCCAGACCTTCTCCCCCACCCCGAAGATGACCACTCTTCGGGTTCTGCTGCACGTTGCTGCTCAGCGTGACTACGAGCTTCACTCTCTTGACTTCAGCACAGCGTTCCTGCAGGGCAGCCTGCACGAGGAGATCTGGCTGCGCCGCCCACCTGGCTTTACTGGGTCGTTTCCCCCTGGTACCCAGTGGAGTCTCCGCCGGCCAGTCTACGGTCTCCGCCAGGCGCCACGTGAGTGGCACGACACACTGAGGACTACACTTGCGGCTCTTGGGTTCGCGCCGTCTACTGCTGACCCGTCGCTGTTTCTGCGCACAGACACGTCGCTGCCGCCGTTCTACATCCTCGTGTACGTCGACGACTTGGTCTTTGCTACTGCTGACACTGAGGCACTCGCTCGTGTGAAGTCGGAGCTGCAGAAGAGACACACCTGCACTGACCTGGGTGAACTGCGTAGCTACCTTGGCTTGCAGATCACCCGGGACAGAGCTCGCCGCACCATCACCCTGACTCAGTCACACATGGTGCAGCAGGTCCTTCAGCGCTTCGGCTTCCAGTTCTCCTCACCACAGGCCACACCTCTGGCTACCAGCCACTCGCTCTCAGCTCCACCTTCGGACGAGTCCGTAGAGCCGAGTGGCCCGTACCCAGAGCTTGTAGGCTGCCTCATGTACCTGATGACTTGCACGCGACCTGACCTCGCGTACCCTCTTAGCATCCTTGCTCGTTACGTTGCGCCTGGGAGACACAGGCGAGAGCACTGGGAGGCTGCTAAGAGGGTGCTGCGTTACCTGTGCAGTACATCAGGCATGGGGCTGGTGCTTGGAGGACGCGACAGAGTTGTCCTCACTGGTCACTCGGACGCCTCTTGGGTGGACGACCTGGCTACGCAGCGGTCGTCACAGGGTTACACCTTCAGCCTTGGCTCAGGTTCTGTCTCGTGGCGGTCCACCCGCTCTTCCTCTGTTCTCGGCTCTAGTTGTGAGGCTGAGATCTACGCCACAGCCATGGCTGCACAGGAGTTACGCTGGCTCACCTACCTGCTGACTGACTTGGGAGAGCGGCCTAGTTCTCCTCCAGTTCTGTACGGTGACAACAAGGCGGCTCTTGCCTTGTGTCAGGAGCACAGACTGGAGCACAGGACGAAGCACATTGCTCTTCGCTACTTTCTTGCTCGAGAGCTTCAGCAGCGCGGTCAGCTTCGGCTTGTGTACGTGGACTCGAAGGCCAACACTGCTGATATCTTCACCAAGGCGCTCCCGCCTAGTGATCATCAGCGGCACTGTACTTCTTTAGGCCTTGTGTCCACGTTTCCTCACTTGCTCACTGCTTGACATTCTTTGTACTGTACTTTATATATATCTTGTTGCTTGCCTGCTAGGTTTTGATCACTGTGTTGCTTGTCTTGTACTATATCTAGCACTGCATGTGAACTGGCCTTGTGGCCTTTACTTGTGCTCGGAGTGTGGTGACGTTGTGATCCACCCTGGGCTTTGCTTTGCTTTGCTGGACTGGTCTTGTGACCTTTTGTTCTCCCCCACTTTGCCTATGGGGGTGTGTTAAACTGTATTATGCTTGTAGGCTGTAGTGGGGTAGCCAATATGGGGTACAACCCCAACTAGGGTTTCATATTTGTACCCAAACTTCTGCTAGTTCATTCATTCTTGCCTAGTGATTCTGAAACATATATCAGTCGATGCCGTTGCCGGCGCGACAGACTCCTTCGATGCGGCAGATCGTTGTTCGAAGAAGCCTTCGTCACTATCGTCATCACTGGCCTCGGCCCCCAGTGGCACTCCACCCGAGCCATTCTCCGAGCCCATGAAAACATCTCCGAGGCAGCCCTCTGCGCCGAAATTCACGCCGAACAACAAGACATGGACCTGCATGAAGAACGTCACAAGAAAAGGGCATCAGCACCAGAGTTTGCCTTCCACACTCAACGGCGCTACAACAACAACAACCGACAGAACGAACATCACAGACGAAGACACGTACCACCATTCTCTCATCTCTGTCGAACATCTGGTCACTCCCGCATTCACTGCCCAAACCAGCAGCAGTCAACACCACCGCCAAGACAACTTCGACCTTCAAGCAACCAAGTAGCCTCCACGCAACTGCATCCTCCTAATCAGGTGCAATCTTCAACTTCAACGACACAACCTGCACGAGGTACAAGAAATATCGTGAGCTGCATGGCAAGAACGGACTCCTGCGTCACCGAATCACCACCGACTTACTCACTGGAAGAATTACTCGACGAACGCACTCTTTGCCGCGAATCACTGGAGCCGAATCCGACGTACGCAGCCGAATCCGAACCGTCCAAAGCAAACTGTCCGGGAAAGACACTTGGTTCTTGGACAGCTGCTGCGGACAACACATGTGTTCTTCGAGTCGCTTCGTTCAACGGGAACAACGTCGTAACCGCGAATTTGTAAACACCGTTGCCAACAACCAGAACCTGCGCACACAACGACAAGGGGTAGTTCAACCTCAATCCCGCGATACTAACGTCATCATGCAGATGTCAAAAGTTTTTATTGCAGAAGGAATTGGCTACAACCTACTCAGCATCAGTCAGCTCATGGCGAAGGGGATTCACCTTGAAGCCGACAACACCACCCATGAGTTCAAGCTGTACAACGGGAAGGGTGGACTCTACATCGAGAAGGAAGGCTTGAAGAACAATGCCTTCATCCTCGACTTCGTTCTAGATCAAGGCACCGCCGACAGCGACACGATAGAAAACTTCACCTCGTGGACACACGTGGCGGATCTCAACCCCGATTTCAACCCTGGAGGTTTCTGGACTCTCAGACTGTGCCTGAAGTAGAACGGACACGAGCATTAGCAACAAGTCGGCAGACAACAACGGCAGAAGCAGAAACAACACCGGCAGAAGCAGAGACAACAACGGCAGAAGCAAAGACAACACCAACAACACCAATTGCAGGTCCTTCAACCGCACCAGTTTCCACCGACAACTCTCCACCAACTCCCGCCCAGCAACTCCCTCTCGCTCCACGCGAAGTCCACAGAAGCGCCAACATCACCGCGAGCTTTGAGCTACTCCAACTCCGACCTGTACAGACAATCACCTGGACATCGCGCCAGCGAATCGCTATGGCATGAAAGGATGGGACATCCGAGCGACACGACACTGAACAACACAATAAGAGCAGGAGTTCTCGACAAGGACTCACTTCTTCTACCCGACGACAGAGAACTTTAACGAGTTCGTGGAACCTCCTTTACCTGCCCCGAAGCCGGCTTACCCCATCAGCCGTTCGTCTCTCACCACAACCCGAGCGCACCAGCATACGCACCACTAGAGAATGTTTACAGCGACATACTGTATGCTCGCGAAAGCCCTACAGCCTACCCTCGAACCGTCCCCCACGTCCCGGGGCGGAGTGGGAAGGTCCAGCAAAATTCTGCTTCCTGTTACCGTATAGTTCCGGCTAGAAGACCCGCCGGTAAGAATGTCCCCCGGGACTCTTGAACGGGTAGGGGGACTCTTATTGTGGCAGATATTGTGAGGACCCCCCTTGGCCTCTAATCATCATAAGACCCCCCTTTTATATCTAGTGTAGTTGTTATTGCTATTGTGAGTCAGTTTTTACTGCCAACTTTTGGAATTCTGACATGCATTTTGTGTCAGACTCGAATTCTGACACTTTGATTTTGTCAGACTCGAATTCTGACAGATTTCTGGCGCACCGCTCGCGCGAAATTTGCACGCGAAGGCTGTTTTTCGTTACGAATATAAGACCCTCCCCTCCCCAAATTGAACTGTACACCCTAAATCACAGATTGATATATGATAAATAAGTGTACCCCGGGTCTTAAAAATTTGCAACCGCCATGACGTCCACTCTAGCATTTTTCCAAGCAATTCTAGAGAGTCCCCTCCCCCGGGTCTTCTAGCCTGAACTATACGGTACCAGTCTCTGTCTCTCTGCTTGTCTTGCCTTGCTGTTTCTGTTACCGTATTCTCCTGGATAAAACACCCTAGGGTATTATGAAAACTACTGGGAAAAAATGGGGGGGGGGGTTCTCCTCAACGGAAAATCCTACATAATACCCGGGTCTTATAATATGGTATATTTTTTTATCAAGGGTCTGACTTCACTTCAAAATTGTTGATCAGTTCCGCAAAACCGAGTATACGAGGATACGGAGTTCCACTCCGTTGAGGCCTGAATCGCGCACGGTGGTGCGTTGTCATTGTACCAGTCACTTCTTGACTGGTTTGGTCGCGGCTCACGTTCCCGTGCCTCGTGTGGGAATGCGAGCTTTGCCTCTTGGGCCACTTCCAGGGGAAGATTCGCCAGCGTGGTGACAGAGAGATTGTAGGAGGGGGGAAATCTCGGCAGATTCGAAGTAAAAGGACATGCAAAATTTCATCTAGGGACGATTATCGCGAAATCCTCTCGTAAGAGATCCGGACTCGATAACAACTATAATATGAATCTATAAGAAAAGGGGGGTGTTATAGAAAATCACCCCAAAAGGGGGGGTATAGTACTAACGGGGTCGAATATAACACCCACCCCGCACAAGCTACCCGGGGGTGTACAATTAGGGGGGGGGGGTGTTTTTTCCGGGAGAATACGGTACCCGTGTTGGTGCAACCCTACGGTTTGCACTCGGCTTGTTGTCCGTGTGCGTGCATGCGTGTGTGCATGGAATGGTATGAGGGCATGAAATAATATATATTTCATGCTTATAATAGTGTGTGTATGATGGGTCATGATGTCGAGTGTGTGTGTCGAGTCAATAGCAAGTTATCGCTAGCCGCGTGTTAATGCGGACATTTGTGTGTCGCGCGCAGTTTCTATTTTGTTGTGTGTCTCGTACGCAGTTTCTATTTTGTACTGTGTCGAACGTTCGGCATCCCGCAGGTTTGTGCAGCAGACCCATTAAGAACTCAATGATGAGTTTGTGATGAAGAACCCTAGCCTTAATTTCTGTTAGAGACAAAGGACTGAGTCTATGAAGAACGTTTAGGGGCCGAAATATCACAAAATCGTTGGCTTATAACTCTGGACAGAAACCGCGACTTCACAAGAAACGTCGTCGCCGAAAAGTTCACCGTTAAAATCTCACAAGAACTGAGTATGTTGTAGCTCTAGACCGTGGCTACAATTCCCAAGTTGAATCACGTCAAATGGTGAACTAAATCGTGAGTTATGCGTTTCGGCGCACAGGGGGGTATGCTGCCACAGAAAATTTAACTCAATCAGATTTAACTCACAAAATTCCACAAGTTACACACAAGAGAGTTAGAGTAGGACTAAACCAGGTAGGAGGGGATGAGGAGGACGAGAGGGAAGGTCCCAAGGGAGTCTCCAACCAAGGAAACCCCATGCCACACAATTTCCCTCTCAACATGCAACCCAACTTTCACCCTTGTCATTTTCCCAACCTCCCAAATCCACCTCACTCCCACTTGGCCATACTTGCCAACCTGGTTTGGCTTCTCCCAACCACATGGCAGCATCTACAGTGATGGGTTCGAATTTCCCAACCCCAAAAGTCTATACCCCTTATGGAGCAAACCCCACAACTTCCCATAGTCGCCGCAACCAAAGTACAGAAAGCATACGAACTTCAACGTTCGTAACTTTCATGATCTTGCTCCGATCACGACGATTCTTGGCTCGTCGGAAAGCTCTTGAGCAGAGAAATCACTTCAGATATCTGCCCAAGTCAAATAACATTCACACACACTCTCAGTAAATTCAAACCACACAGAACAACATAAATTCTTGCACACGCTCACACCACGCATGAAACGCACAAACACTTGATGGGAGGCAGACAGACGTGAATGCGAATGATAGCATCACAACAAACTCCCCCTCTGGCTGCCAACCATCATCCCACATGCCTCAGCTCAAGCATGCACCCTCAATGCACACTCATCCCAGCAAGCTTCATGCCCTTCCAATGCTCAGGTTCTGCCAGGCGCTTGGTGAGAATGTCAGCTGCCTGCTGCTGGGTCTTCACAATCTCCAGCCGCACCTCCTTATCCAGGAGCCTCCTTGTCCAATGCCACTTAGGCCTGATGTGCTTTGTCAGGCCATGGAGACAAGCATTCTTGGCCACTGTTGACTCGTTGTCACAGAAAATCACAGTCGGCTCCTTCTGGCACACTCCGATCTCCTCCAACAAACGCCTCAGCCACACCACCTCCTTTGCCCCATGATGCAGGGCCATGTACTCAGTCTCACACGAGGACAGCCCCACCTCGTTCTGCTTCTTGCTGTGCCAGCTCACTGCACCACCTCCAAACAGGCACACGTAGCCTCCAATGCTGGTGCCATCCGACTTCACAGAGTTGAAGCTGGCGTCGGTGTAGCAAGTCAAGAGCATCTCCCCCTGACCTAAATCAGCAGCACCCCGCTGCTGCCTTGGCCTCACAGCACTGTACTCCAAGCCCACTGATGCCGTTGCACTCACATAGCGGACCCGCCTCTTGACCGCCAAAAGGGTACACCTCAAGATATTGAAGATAGTTACATTACAATGTGTAGTGTAACATTCTCTTTGGTGTAGGCCCTTGTGAAGGGTAGTTTCGAGACCCTTCTTGGTTGGGGTGAGTGTAGCACTGTTCCACATCACTGTACCTCGGCTCTTGGGGTTTGTAGGAGCTGGGAGTCATTCCCAATCCCGTAACTCTTCCTAGTTCTTCCAAATTATGTGCTCTAAGACTATGTTTCTGCCATAGTGCCGTTCATTTAAACTGACGTTGTGACGTCAGTTCGTAATGAAATCGTGCGAAATAAAATGTCTATTGTAGAGGACGTCAAAACGCTACAGATCCAAGTTGAATGAGATAAGTTGGAGCTGTGACCTGATCGCTATGAACATTAGAAGCCGCTATGCAGAAATCCGACTATGCACTCTATCCTTCGTTTTAGGCACATTGAAGCCTACTGTGACTATAACAAGTGGTATCAGAGCGCCTTGGAGCAGCTAAGATAATGGTTGGACCTGAAGAAAGGGGTAACAGAGATGCTAGAGGCAGTGGAGGACCCCAAGCACAAGGTCAACCTCGTAATTCAGCCATGGCGCCCGTGCTACCGACTCTTGGACCCTATAAGGATGAACCAAGAGTGTTCGGGCTTGACAAGTTCAACGGTGACAACTTTGCTGAATGGTCCTTCAGAATGGAGAACGTGTTTGACCACTATGATTTGCTGGAGGTGATAGAAGGAACAGAGAAGCGCCCCGAGAACGACCCGGAGAAGAGCCCGTGGGTGCGGAAGAGCGCACAAGGCTACCTCCTACTTGGGCAAGCGTTGGGGAGCAGCCAGATCCGTCACATCAAGCCATTCCAGCGTGAACCAGAGAAGGGACCAAAGGCATGGGCTGCTCTCAAGGGAATACGCGCTCCTGCAACAGCGGCTATATTTGTGGTGTTGGAACGGCAAATGGCGACGCTACGAATTGAAGAAGATGAACCCGTGGAAGAAGGGGTGCAGAAATTCTTCGACTTGTTGACGCGGCTTGAAGGAGCTGATTTGAACTACAGTGAGCTCCAAAAGAAGACCAAGTTGCTGGCCTTACTCCCAGAGTCATGGTCCTCGCTGATCATCAACCTCAATTGTGACTTGCCCCGCCTCTCGCTTGAAGACGTGAAGCGCGCAATCCTACAAGAGGACTTCCGCCGCCGTGAGTTGGCGAGTGCGGATGGCGCTGGGGCAGCGAGCATCGGCCGTGGATATGGTCGAGGAAGAGGCAGAGGACGACGAGGAGGATGGTTTGGCGGCAGCAACTTCGGCGGAGGCCGTGGAAATGGCGGATACGGCAGCGACGACAAGAGCTACTGTCGCATGTCACGGGTGATTCGACGGTGAATGTCCCTATTGACACAAGTCCGGACACATGTGGCACGATTGGTACAAACTCCCTGATGGATGGACCCCTGCTCAAGACCAAGAGGGTAGAGGAGCAGGTGGAGGGAGAGGAAGAGGTCGTGGAGGCCGTGGCGGTCACGGAGGCGGTGCTGCAAATATGAAGAACGGAGATAACGACAAGGACCCGAGCGACGATCGCTACTCGGGCCTTTTCTACTTCGTGTCAACACAAGTACCGGCTGGTCCAGAGAAGGATGAAGGCATTGAGGAGCCTGCTGCTGTGGGGAAGGTGACCCTACACCCCCTGGACTATTGGGTGATTGATAGTGGAGCCACCTATAGCATGACACCTCGCCCGGACTTGCTCACCGAACTTGAGCCGTCACCGGTGAAGCATGTCACATCGGCTTTGGGGCAGCGAGCAGAGGTGAAAGGCATGGGCAAGGCCATGTTCAAGGGTGCTGATGGAAAGATGGTGGGCCTCAAGAACGTGCTTTGGGTGCCCAGCCTTGCTGCGAACCTGATTTCCGTGCGGCGATTGGCAAAGGCCGGCATGGACACGAACTCGAAGGGAGCCAAGACCTGCACCGCGAGGATTGGCGACCGAATTCTATGGGACCTTCCCGACGATAGAGATGTGTACAACGAGATGTGGCAGATCCCTGTGGTCCCTATGCCTAAGGAGAGGCAAGTGGCAGCAAGCATCAGCACCAAGGGCGAAGTGGTTGGTAGCGGCGATGGCGCGAACGGCCGCGCTAAGGAGAATGGGCTCAAGAAGTGCAAACCTGGAATGGCCAGCAAGCTCGGCGACCCTAAGGAGAGTGGTGCAGCAGCCAAGGAGCAGCACAAGGGTGAGGAGAACCCCGAGGCAGCAGCGGAGGAGGACTACGGAGAGAGCATGTGGGGCGCTATTGCGAGCGCGGCATTCTCCAATCCGACTTCGGCTACGGGGGAGTGTGATTGGCTCACCTTGCATTGGCACATGGGGCATGTGGCCCTGCCCATCTTGCAGCAGCTAGTGAAGAACCAGATGGTTGCTGGCATGCGTGTGAAGGGGGGCCCCGATGAGGTGCTTGGCTGTCCAATGTGCATGCAAGCCAAGTTCACCCAGTTCCGTTCTCGAGCTCAGGGGTAACGACTAAGGCACCACTTGACGAGGTGGTGATGGACGTGGTGGGCCCCTTGAAGCTTGGGGCTACTGGAGCAGAGTACTTCCTCACTATTGTGAACGTCTACACCTGCATGACCTGGGTGTATGTGCTGACTAAGAAGAGCGACGTGGCTGAACCGTTGAAGACCGATTGGTTCTCGGTGGTGGAGCGGCAACAAGACCGACTAGTGAAGTCGATCCGCACCGATCGTGGGGGAGAGTTCCTGAGCAAGGAGTTCTTATTGTGGCTAAAGAAGAATGCGATAAGGCACTCCCTTACCATGTCATACTTCCCTGCAATGAACGGCATCGCCGAGCGAGCGAACCGCACAATCACGGAGGCGGCACGCGGGTTGCTCATTGAAGCCGGGCTACCCTATTACTTTTGGCCTGATGCGGTGCGGAGCGCGTGTGTGGCCAAGAACAGAGTTTTGACTCATGTGGGAGCAGACAAATGGGTGCCCTATGTGGAGTGGCTTGGCAGGAAGCCAAAGGTGGATATGCTTCGGGTGTTCGGGTGCATGTGCATGGCGCTCGTGCCTAAGCATCTTCGGCACAACAAGCTTGGTGCCAAGGCGGTGTGGGCCGTGCACTTGGGCATGGCTCAAAACAGCAAAGGGTGGCTTCTTTGGGACCCATTCACCAAGAAGTTCTTGGTGAGCAGGGACTGCAAGTTCATGGAGAACTTCATGTACAAGGATTGGAAGGCGGAGAATGAGGCGAAGATAGGCGTGCGGTTTGGGGAGGTGAAGAGTTCCGGCTTGGAGCACGTGGAGCTGCCTTTGGAGCTGAGCAGCGGCAGCACCACCACAAGGCAATCTTCCCTTGTGAATGGGGGAGAGGAGGCCAAGGATGCAGAGGAAGAAGAGGAGGAGGTGCAGCAAGTGAGCGAGCGTGCACCGACACACCCTTCCCGTGAGTACGGTTTTGTTGCGTGCCACTCCGATAGGCACCATCTTCCAGGTGTTCCTGTCTTCCAGCGCCTTTAACTCTCTGTCCATGGCTTCGCGCCATTTTTCCCTGTGCTCCCCCCCCAGAGCCTGCTGAATTGTGGTAGGCTCCTTTGGCGGCGACGTTCCGTGGACGGTGGTGATGAGTCCGAGGTTCTGCAGTCCACTCTGTGAGATTCGGGGTAGATTTGGGTCCTCGGGATAAACTGTTTCATCTCCCGCTTCAGGATCAGGTAAGAAATTGGGGCCTATGCGTTCAGAGATGTTGGTGTCGACTGGTTGGGGTGTAACGTAACCGTTGTCGGCGAAGTCGTAGTAGACTTCGGCGTTGATGCTTTCGCGAGGTCCATCGGACAGTAGGGAAGAGGTCCGGCTTCCTCCGATGCTCCATCCACGTTTTGCTCATCCCAGTACGCCTCATCTGCTGCCAAGGCCGGTTGCCATTGAAGCCGCTCGTGGGGTCTCGTTCTGCTGCCAAGTTGTCCAGGTACGTTGAGAGAGTGAGCCGTTCGTAGAAAATCACGTCACGTGCTGCTACTGTTTCCTTCGAGTGGACGTAAAAAATCTTCCATGCGTTGTAGTGTTTTTCGATGCACAAGTGTAGTCCCCACTGTGCGCGTTGGGAGAATCGGCCGGCTCGTGCAGTTGGGGTTCGGTACTGCGGAGATAACTACTACAACAGGAGCTAGACTACGGGCTGGGCACGGGGTGGGAGTGATTGTAGCGTTCGTTCACTTAGTCGTTCTCTAGCACTTGTGCATTTACAGGGCAAAACCGCAAGAGTTTCACTAGCAAAAGTTGAGAACAATGGTACAATGTGTTAGAGATTAAGGACTGAGTCTAGGAAGAATAGGGGCCGAAATAACTCAAAATCGTTGGACTAGATTTCTGAACAGAAACCGCGACTTCATAAAAACGTCGTCGACGAAAATTGCACTGTTGAAATCTCGCGAAAACCGAGTATGTTGTAGAACTAGACCGTGGCTACAAGTCCCAATTTGAATCACATGAAAAGGTGGAGTATTTCGCGAGATATTAATTTCGGCGCACTAGGGGGTATGCTGCCACAGAAAATTTAACTCAATCACAATTAACTCACAAGTTCAAGAGAGTTAGAGTAGCACTAAACCAGGTGGGAGGGAAGAGGAGGACGAGAGGGAAGGTCCCAAGGGAGTCCCCAACAAAGGAAACCCCATGCCACACCATTTCCCTCTCAATAGGCAACCCAACTTTCACCCTTGTCATTTTCCCAACCTCCCAAATCCACCTCACCCCACTTGGCCACACTTGCCAACCTGGTTTGGCTTCTCCCAACCACATGGCAGCATCTACAGTGATGGGTTCGAATTTCCCAACCCCAAAAGTCTATACCCCTTATGGAGCAAACCCCACAACTTCCCATAGTCGCCGCAACCAAAGTACAGAAAGCATACGAACTCCAACGTTCGTAACTTTCTTGATCTTGCTCCGATCGCGACGATTCTTGGTTCGTCGGAAAGCTCTTGAGCAGAGCAATCACTTCAGATATCTGCTCAAGCCAAATAACATTCACACACACTCAGAAAATCCAAACCGCACAAGCATATGATGGGAGGCAGACAGACGTGAATGCGAATGATAGCATCACAACACAGTGAAGTTGGCAAGACTAGACTAAATAAGAGCTAGCATGCAAGCAAGTCTACTGCCAGCGCAGCATGGTCGACCGCGTGCCAGCACGACTTGGTCGACCGCGCTCCAGCAGTGCAGAGTCGCGGCTTGCCAATGCTGCAAGTCGACGGCGTGCCAACGTCGCAGGTTGACGGCGTGCAAACGTTGCTCCCGCAGGACAGCAGCGCACCTGCTTCGCAGGTGCTCGCAGATGATTGGCGTGCAGTGCCTCGTCACCTGCACAGCGCACACACCACGTCAACTTCGTGCTGACGACTGCTTCTGATCAGCCACGTCAACCACCAAGGTCGGTCTCGCCAAAACCACCAGGGCGACCGTCGCACACCTCCGCATCACCTCATCTCCCAGGTAACCTGGTCGACCGGGCAACCACGTTGACCAGCTGCTCCAGTGCGTGCCCGTCGACCACCCAGGTCGACGACCACTCCCAGTCGACACAAAGGCAGTAACCCTGGTGTTACTAGAAGGTTCCGCGGGTCGCGAAGCGTCCCGAACGGGTCCTTCCCGAATTCGGTAGAAGGCAATTCGGTGGCAACCGAAAAGCCTAGAATTCGGTGCACTCAACCTAGTTCGGTGCCTATAACTATAATAAATATAGTAAGAGCAACGAACCTAGGAATTCTAGCAAAAGCAAGCAAAATAAAGCAAAGCTAAGCTAGATAATGCATAAGAAAGCATAATCAAGCTAGTATATCATAGCAAAGCCGTCGTACTCTCACACGTCCCCCCCTCAAAGCTGGGTGGCGTGAGATACACCCTGCTTGACAAGATAATCCTTGAGAGCACGGCGTGCGTTGCCCATATCAGCTTCTGCAACCCAACTGTCCTCCGACGGGTCATATCCCTTCCAGCGTATCAGGAACTCGAGCGTGTTGCCGCGTCTGCGTCGATGAGCGAGAACTTGTTCCACCTCGTACTCTGGTTCATCCTGTACGAGAACAGGTGGTGGTGGCGGTAGCTGTCGTCCTGTGAACTGCTGGTTGGGGTCCTTGTAGGGCTTCAGCAGCTGAACATGGAAAGCATTGTGAAGCTTCCACGTGGTAGGTAAGCGCAAGCGGAATGTAACTGGTGTCACCATCGCCTCAATGCGAAAGGGACCACAGAAGCGAGGCCGGAGCTTGGACGGAATGTGAGACAAGTCCAAGTTGCGTGTGTCAAGAAGCACCTGATCTCCGACTGCTACTGAGTGATCTCGTCGCTGTCGATCGGCATACTGCTTCTGGGAGTTTTGCATCGTGGTGAGACGTCGCCGAGTCTTCTCCCATAGCTGCTGCATGGTGGTGACGAAGTCGTGTGCGGCTTGGACGTGTGCCGGTGTAGTTGGCTGCTGTGGTGTAAGTGGTTCCCGTCCATAGCACAGGAAGAAAGGAGATTTCCCTGTGGCCGCATGTGAAGCGTTGTTGTAAGCGAACTCAAGCGTCGGTAACTGTTGATCCCAGTGGCTGATGTCGTCCTTGCAAGCTGTGCGCAGTAACTATTCAACCACCTGATTGAGTCGCTCAGTCTGTCCGTCAGTCTGGGGGTGGTATGCTGAAGACATTGCAAGCTTTGTCCCCAACAATCCCACCACACCCTCGGTCGACCAGCTCCAGGTCGACGTCCCTCCAGGTCGACCACCTCCAGGTCGACCAGCACTAGCCGACCACCAGAGTCGGCTACCCGAAGTCGGCGTCACCAAGTTGACGCCCTGCTACTCGACCCCCCAACTGCTCGGCGTCCTGAATCCCTCTGTCGAGGTCGACGTTGGCCCCTCCTTCGTCGACCACCATGTTCGGTCGACCACCAGATCGACCTCACGCCTGGTCGACCAACCACCAAGTCGACCAGCAGGCCTGGTCGACCAACCACCAGGTCGACCAGCAGTCCTGTCAGCCGACCACCCAAGTCGGCTGCCCCAAGTTGGCGTCACCAAGTCGACGCCCTCTGCAGGTCGACTTCCCAGGTCGACCTCCCTGAAGTCGGCGCCACCCTAAAGTCAGAGCCCACGCAGTGGCACCCGTGCAGGTCGACTTCCTCGTTGACCAGCTCGCCCACTGCTGCAGGTCGGCTGCACCCTACACCCAACCACGAAGTCGGCTCCGCCCAAGCGAGGACGGGGCCAACACACAACTCCCGTTGACAGGTACTGTACCATGCAGCCAAACATTCATCCTTAACATTTTTGTGCTGCCCAATTTTCCTGTCCACAGCAGATGCGGTGATGCGTTGTTTGGGAGCGATGTTGACGAGAGAAAGTTGTGCAGCAGCATAGCTTGGTTCATTGCCTCGGGCCACTGGTGGTTGGGTAGCCGCATGCCACGTAGCAGCTTGCGCATGGTGTTCTGGAGGGTTCATTCTTTCTGCCACGCCTTGCTGTTGATGGGCGTAGGGAAGGGAGATGAGTCGCTTGATGCCTCTCTCGGCCAAGTACTACTTGAACCTTTGTGACTGATATTCCCCTCCTCCGTCAGACTGGAAACTGTTCAGCTTCACTCCTGATTCTCTTTCTGCGACTGGAAGCCAAGTGACGTAGGCTTCGAAGGCCATGTCGCGACTCGGAAGGTTGAGGTGCCAGACATCTGGTGGCGGCGTCGATGAACGTGATGACGTAGTTGTATGTTGTGTGAGGGGGGCTGTGCTGTGCTGTGTGAGGAGGGCTGTGCTGTGTGGGGCGGGGGCGGGCTGTCTGTGGGGCTGTGAGGGGCGTCGAGGGGTAGGGGGGCCTGGGGGGGGCTGTGGTGGGGTGTTTTCTCCCTTCTCGTTACCGTAAAGTGCCACCTATAGGACCCGCTGGTAAGAGGGTCCCCGGGACCAGGGCTTTTTTTTCGTTTTAGAGTACACTGGTTTCCAGAGGCGTTTTTGGCATGACACTGAAATCCAGAGTGTTTGGTGAGCCTTTCTAATAGGTGTCAGTGTAACACAAGCTTTCAGGTTAAAAACTATGGCACCTCAGAGTAATTTTTCTCTGATGTGTATCTAGTGGGTGGCTGCCTGCGTAAGCTGGCATGCAATATGCCTTTCCGGTCGACACACGAGCGAAACACGAGTGATATCCCCTGCGCTTCGGTCAAAACCAGCAGCACGGGGATAAGGGGGAATGTGAGGGTTCGGGGGTACATGTATCCCCCTTACAGAGTAATCTCACTATCCGGGAACAAAACACTGGCGCTTCAGAGTGAGCTTTCACAAAAACCCTGACAGGTCAGAGAACAAGTAACTCTAAAAAAATTTACCCAGCATGTGAGGATCTGGTTCAGGAAAGATGAAACTAATGAATAATGCACCTGGGTACAAGGCGAGGCTATATATAGGCTCGACACAAAGGCAGTAACCCTGGTGTTACTAGAAGGTTCCGCGGGTCGCGAAGCGTCCCGAACGGGTCCTTCCCGAATTCGGTAGAAGGCAATTCGGTGGCAACCGAAAAGCCTAGAATTCGGTGCACTCAACCTAGTTCGGTGCCTATAACTATAATAAATATAGTAAGAGCAACGAACCTAGGAATTCTAGCAAAAGCAAGCAAAATAAAGCAAAGCTAAGCTAGATAATGCATAAGAAAGCATAATCAAGCTAGTATATCATAGCAAAGCCGTCGTACTCTCACACGTCCCCCCCTCAAAGCTGGGTGGCGTGAGATACACCCTGCTTGACAAGATAATCCTTGAGAGCACGGCGTGCGTTGCCCATATCAGCTTCTGCAACCCAACTGTCCTCCGACGGGTCATATCCCTTCCAGCGTATCAGGAACTCGAGCGTGTTGCCGCGTCTGCGTCGATGAGCGAGAACTTGTTCCACCTCGTACTCTGGTTCATCCTGTACGAGAACAGGTGGTGGTGGCGGTAGCTGTCGTCCTGTGAACTGCTGGTTGGGGTCCTTGTAGGGCTTCAGCAGCTGAACATGGAAAGCATTGTGAAGCTTCCACGTGGTAGGTAAGCGCAAGCGGAATGTAACTGGTGTCACCATCGCCTCAATGCGAAAGGGACCACAGAAGCGAGGCCGGAGCTTGGACGGAATGTGAGACAAGTCCAAGTTGCGTGTGTCAAGAAGCACCTGATCTCCGACTGCTACTGAGTGATCTCGTCGCTGTCGATCGGCATACTGCTTCTGGGAGTTTTGCATCGTGGTGAGACGTCGCCGAGTCTTCTCCCATAGCTGCTGCATGGTGGTGACGAAGTCGTGTGCGGCTTGGACGTGTGCCGGTGTAGTTGGCTGCTGTGGTGTAAGTGGTTCCCGTCCATAGCACAGGAAGAAAGGAGATTTCCCTGTGGCCGCATGTGAAGCGTTGTTGTAAGCGAACTCAAGCGTCGGTAACTGTTGATCCCAGTGGCTGATGTCGTCCTTGCAAGCTGTGCGCAGTAACTATTCAACCACCTGATTGAGTCGCTCAGTCTGTCCGTCAGTCTGGGGGTGGTATGCTGAAGACATTGCAAGCTTTGTCCCCAACAATCCCACCACACCCTCGGTCGACCAGCTCCAGGTCGACGTCCCTCCAGGTCGACCACCTCCAGGTCGACCAGCACTAGCCGACCACCAGAGTCGGCTACCCGAAGTCGGCGTCACCAAGTTGACGCCCTGCTACTCGACCCCCCAACTGCTCGGCGTCCTGAATCCCTCTGTCGAGGTCGACGTTGGCCCCTCCTTCGTCGACCACCATGTTCGGTCGACCACCAGATCGACCTCACGCCTGGTCGACCAACCACCAAGTCGACCAGCAGGCCTGGTCGACCAACCACCAGGTCGACCAGCAGTCCTGTCAGCCGACCACCCAAGTCGGCTGCCCCAAGTTGGCGTCACCAAGTCGACGCCCTCTGCAGGTCGACTTCCCAGGTCGACCTCCCTGAAGTCGGCGCCACCCTAAAGTCAGAGCCCACGCAGTGGCACCCGTGCAGGTCGACTTCCTCGTTGACCAGCTCGCCCACTGCTGCAGGTCGGCTGCACCCTACACCCAACCACGAAGTCGGCTCCGCCCAAGCGAGGACGGGGCCAACACACAACTCCCGTTGACAGGTACTGTACCATGCAGCCAAACATTCATCCTTAACATTTTTGTGCTGCCCAATTTTCCTGTCCACAGCAGATGCGGTGATGCGTTGTTTGGGAGCGATGTTGACGAGAGAAAGTTGTGCAGCAGCATAGCTTGGTTCATTGCCTCGGGCCACTGGTGGTTGGGTAGCCGCATGCCACGTAGCAGCTTGCGCATGGTGTTCTGGAGGGTTCATTCTTTCTGCCACGCCTTGCTGTTGATGGGCGTAGGGAAGGGAGATGAGTCGCTTGATGCCTCTCTCGGCCAAGTACTACTTGAACCTTTGTGACTGATATTCCCCTCCTCCGTCTGACTGGAAACTGTTCAGCTTCACTCCTGATTCTCTTTCTGCGACTGGAAGCCAAGTGACGTAGGCTTCGAAGGCCATGTCGCGACTCGGAAGGTTGAGGTGCCAGACATCTGGTGGCGGCGTCGATGAACGTGATGACGTAGTTGTATGTTGTGTGAGGGGGGCTGTGCTGTGCTGTGTGAGGAGGGCTGTGCTGTGTGGGGCGGGGGCGGGCTGTCTGTGGGGCTGTGAGGGGCGTCGAGGGGTAGGGGGGCCTGGGGGGGGCTGTGGTGGGGTGTTTTCTCCCTTCTCGTTACCGTAAAGTGCCACCTATAGGACCCGCTGGTAAGAGGGTCCCCGGGACCAGGGCTTTTTTTTCGTTTTAGAGTACACTGGTTTCCAGAGGCGTTTTTGGCATGACACTGAAATCCAGAGTGTTTGGTGAGCCTTTCTAATAGGTGTCAGTGTAACACAAGCTTTCAGGTTAAAAACTATGGCACCTCAGAGTAATTTTTCTCTGATGTGTATCTAGTGGGTGGCTGCCTGCGTAAGCTGGCATGCAATATGCCTTTCCGGTCGACACACGAGCGAAACACGAGTGATATCCCCTGCGCTTCGGTCAAAACCAGCAGCACGGGGATAAGGGGGAATGTGAGGGTTCGGGGGTACATGTATCCCCCTTACAGAGTAATCTCACTATCCGGGAACAAAACACTGGCGCTTCAGAGTGAGCTTTCACAAAAACCCTGACAGGTCAGAGAACAAGTAACTCTAAAAAAATTTACCCAGCATGTGAGGATCTGGTTCAGGAAAGATGAAACTAATGAATAATGCACCTGGGTACAAGGCGAGGCTATATATAGGCTCGACACAAAGGCAGTAACCCTGGTGTTACTAGAAGGTTCCGCGGGTCGCGAAGCGTCCCGAACGGGTCCTTCCCGAATTCGGTAGAAGGCAATTCGGTGGCAACCGAAAAGCCTAGAATTCGGTGCACTCAACCTAGTTCGGTGCCTATAACTATAATAAATATAGTAAGAGCAACGAACCTAGGAATTCTAGCAAAAGCAAGCAAAATAAAGCAAAGCTAAGCTAGATAATGCATAAGAAAGCATAATCAAGCTAGTATATCATAGCAAAGCCGTCGTACTCTCACACGTCCCCCCCTCAAAGCTGGGTGGCGTGAGATACACCCTGCTTGACAAGATAATCCTTGAGAGCACGGCGTGCGTTGCCCATATCAGCTTCTGCAACCCAACTGTCCTCCGACGGGTCATATCCCTTCCAGCGTATCAGGAACTCGAGCGTGTTGCCGCGTCTGCGTCGATGAGCGAGAACTTGTTCCACCTCGTACTCTGGTTCATCCTGTACGAGAACAGGTGGTGGTGGCGGTAGCTGTCGTCCTGTGAACTGCTGGTTGGGGTCCTTGTAGGGCTTCAGCAGCTGAACATGGAAAGCATTGTGAAGCTTCCACGTGGTAGGTAAGCGCAAGCGGAATGTAACTGGTGTCACCATCGCCTCAATGCGAAAGGGACCACAGAAGCGAGGCCGGAGCTTGGACGGAATGTGAGACAAGTCCAAGTTGCGTGTGTCAAGAAGCACCTGATCTCCGACTGCTACTGAGTGATCTCGTCGCTGTCGATCGGCATACTGCTTCTGGGAGTTTTGCATCGTGGTGAGACGTCGCCGAGTCTTCTCCCATAGCTGCTGCATGGTGGTGACGAAGTCGTGTGCGGCTTGGACGTGTGCCGGTGTAGTTGGCTGCTGTGGTGTAAGTGGTTCCCGTCCATAGCACAGGAAGAAAGGAGATTTCCCTGTGGCCGCATGTGAAGCGTTGTTGTAAGCGAACTCAAGCGTCGGTAACTGTTGATCCCAGTGGCTGATGTCGTCCTTGCAAGCTGTGCGCAGTAACTATTCAACCACCTGATTGAGTCGCTCAGTCTGTCCATCAGTCTGGGACATTGCAAGCTTTGTCCCCAACAATCCCATGAGTTCCCTCCAAAACTTACTAGTGAATTTTGGGTCTCTGTCTGAGATGAGTGTAGCGGGGATGCCATGGATGGTGATGATGCGGTCGAAGAAGAGGCGAGCAGTTGCTTCAGCTGTAGCCGTGGCGTTGGTCGGAATGAAGTGTCCCATTTTAGAGAACTTATCGATCACCACGAGTATAGCGTCATGCCCTCGTGAGGTCGAAGGAAGACCAGTGATGAAGTCTAGGCTAACGACTTGCCATGGCTGCTCCGGTACGGGTAGAGGCTGAAGTAATCCTGCTTTTTTCTGCTTGCTACTCTTCATCCGCTGGCACGTGTCGCATGAGGTGACGAACTGCTGCACGTCTGCTGCCATCCGGGGCCAGTAGTAATACTTTGCTATTCCCGCTAACGTCTTGTTGCTCCCGAAATGTCCCGCGTATGCCACATCGTGGAACTCCTCCAGTAAGATCTGTCGGAGCGGGGCATAGTTCGGTACCCAAATCTTCCCTGTTCCCTTTCTTACAGCTAAGTCATTCTCCCACTGTAAAAGCTTCTGTTTCTCTGCTATAGCAATCTCTGCGTCCAAAGAGTATCCATTTTGAAATAGACCCTTGAGCAGAGGGTTCATCCCGTCGAGCTGGATGCCTGCTACATGACCGGGGCGGCTCAACGCGTCAGCTTTGTTGTATAGCCCGGGCTTGTAGACGATGTCGTAGTGGAAGTGGGTCTCCAAGAAATCCACCCACCGCACCTGTCGTCGTGAGAGCGTCGGCTGCGACTTCAGGTATTTGAGACTGCAGTGGTCAGTATAGACTGTAGTCTTGGCTCCCTCTAGGTAACACCTCCACGCCTTGAAGGCTATGACTATCGCTAAGGCTTCCTTGTCATGGATGGGGTAGTTTAGTTCTGCTCCGTGTAGCTTCTTACTGAGATAGGCGATGGGTTGCAAACCGCGTCCGTGATCCTGCATGAGTATTGCTCCAACTGCTTGGTCACTAGCGTCTGCTTCCACCACGTAGTCTCTGTCTGGGTCCGGTAGGATGAGTACTGGCGCTGTAGTCAGTGCTGTCTGTAGCTGCTCCATGGCTTGCTGTTGAGGAGTATCCCATTTGTAGGGCGCATCCTCTTGCAGTAGGTTGGTCAGTGGCGCTGCTATCTTAGCATACTGCGGCACGAACCTGTTGTAGTAGTTGGCGAAGCCTAGGAACTGCTGCAACTCCTTCACGTTCTCTGGAACTTTCCACTTCTTGACGGCTTCGATCTTCCGCGGGTCCACGTGTACGCCCTCGGCACTCACCATGTGCCCAAGAAACTGCACCTTCTTCAGGGCGAAGTCGCTCTTCGACAGCTTCACGTAGAACTTGTTCTCTCGCAGAATCTCGAATACTTTCCGTAGATGCTCCACGTGCTCCTTCATGGTCTTAGAGTAGATCAGTATGTCGTCCAGGTACACCACCACGCATTCGTCCAGCAGGGGCCGTAAGATATGATTCATCTCCGCCTGGAACGTCGCTGGTGCGTTGCAGAGCCCGAACGGCATCACTAAATACTCACAGGAGCCGTATCTGGTACGGAACGCCGTCTTGTGGATTGAGTTGTCCGCCATCTTGATATGCCAGTAACCCGACCGTAGGTCCAGCTTCGAAAACACCGTCGCACCACGCAGTTGGTCTAGAAGATCGTCTATGCGCGGTATGGGGTATTTGTTCTTGACTGTCTGTTTGTTCAGTGCCCGGTAGTCGATGCACATCCGTAAACTACCGTCTGGCTTTGGAGTGAAGAGAACCGGTGCGCCGTAGGGAGAGGTGGATGGGCAGATCAGTTGTCTGTCCAGTAGATACTCAATCTGTTTGGTGCAACCCTACGGTTTGCACTCGGCTTGTTGTCCGTGTGCGTGTGCGTGCATGCGTGTGTGCATGGAGTGGTATGAGTGCATGAAATAAATATATATTTCATGCTTATAATGGTGTGTGAATGATGGGTCATGATGTCGAGTGTGTGTGTGTCAAGTCAATAGCGAATTATCGCTAGTCGCGTGCAACGCGGTCATTTTGTGTGTCCCGCGCGGTTTCTATTTTGTCGCTTGTCGAACGTTCGGCGTGTCGCAGGTGTGTGCAGCAGACCCATCAAGAACTCAAGGATGAGTTTTTGTGATGAAGAACCCGAGCCTTGGTTCAAGCTTCAAGTGTTTTCGAAGCTCACCAAAAAGCTACACCCCAAGATATTGAAGATAGTTACATTACAAAGTGTAGTGTAACATTCAAGTTGGTGTAGGCCCTTGTGAAGGGTAGTTTCGAGACCCTTCTTGGTTGGGGACAGTGTGGCACTGTTCCCCATCACTGTAGCTCGGTTCTTGGGGTTTGTAGGAGCTGGGAGTCCTTCCCAACTCGTAACTCTTCCTAGCTGTTCGTAACTTGTGTCCTAAGACTATGTTGCTGCCATAGTGCCGTTCGTTCAATCTGACGTTGTGTCGTCAATACTTGATGAAATCGTGCGACCTAAATTGAGTCTTGTAGAGGACTTAAAGAAGCTCCAGATCCAAGTTGAATGAGGTCAATTGGAGGTGTGAGCAGATCGCTATGATCGTTTGAAGCCGCTGTGCAGAAATCTGACTGCGCACTCAATCTTTGGTTCTAGGCACATTGAAGCCTATTGAAGCCTACTGTGACTATAACACCAGCTTGCAACACTTCCAATGCTGCTGCTCCACCAGCCTCTTGGTCATCATGTCAGCTGGCTGCCCCGTCGTCTTCACATAGCGCAATTCAACTTCACCTGCGGCCACCATGCTCCTCGTCCAATGCCACTTCACCCTCATGTGCTTGGTCAGGCCGTGTAACACAGGGTTCTTGGCTAGAGCTATGGCTCCCTGGCTGTCACAATAGAGAGGAGTAGGTCATTGCTGCTCCTCCCCTTATTCAGCCAACAAACGCCGCTGCCACACAATCTCCCGTACGGCACGGAAGAGTGCCATGTACTCGGATTCCACCGAGCTTAGAGCTTGGTCCACCTGCTTCTTGCTCTCCCAAGCAGTTGGGCCTCCACCAACACAGCAGATGCGCCAACACTTGTCATGTCCTCTGGTTCCGATGCATAGGATGCATCCGAGAAAGCGGTGAGGAACAAACGCCCGGGTTCCACACCATCCGCGCCCTTTTGGCGCCTTTGTGCCGCTGCCGAATATTGCAGCCCAACGGTCGGTGTTTGGCCAAGGTACTTGGCCACCCTCATTCCAGCTGATACCTGCTCCTCATTGGGGCATTGCACAACCCCTGACAGCTGCCCGATAGCGAACGCGACATCCGGTCGTGTGTTGACTGCCGCATACATGAGGCTGCCCACCAACGAGTGAAAACGGCGCCTCTCCTCTTCACCCACGCTCTCCTCCTCTGGTCCCTTCACACACTTGAACCCAGAAGGAAAGGGTGTAGCCACATGGCCTTCATTTTGCCCAAACTTGGCAGCCAAGGCCTCCAGGTACTTGCGTTGGTGCACCCGCATGCACCGCTTCTCCACATCACGCTCGATGTGAAGCCCGAGGTAGAAGTTCACGTCCCCAAGGGACTTGCACTTGAACTTGTCTTGAAGTTTCAGCATCACCTCCTTCACAAGGTCAGAGGAGGGTGAGAAGATCAGGATGTCGTCCACGTACACCACCATGAAGCTCCTCTGCTCCCCCTCGCCTAGCATGAACAGTGAGTGATCGACCGTTGGGGGAGTGAAGCCGATCTCCTCCAACACTTCGCGCAGCTTCAGGTACCACTGCCTAGGGGCCTGCTTCAGCCCATAGAGGGCCTTTTTCAGCTTCCACACTCTGCCGCTGCCATCGTCAAACCCCTCTGGCTGCGCCATAAAAATCTCCTCCTCGAGGATTCCGTTGAGGAACGCCGTTACGATGTCTAGCTGCTTCACCACCCAACCTTTGATCGCGGCTCCCGCGAGTAGGGTTCGCAGCGTCGTCGGCTTCACCATAGGAGCAAACAGCTCCTTGTAGTCCACATTCTCCTTCTGCTGGTACCCCTTGGCCACCAGCCTAGACTTGTAACACTCGATCTTGCCGTCAGCGTCGGAGTTGATTTTGAAGAGCCACTTGGACGTTATCGCCGTACGCCCCTCCGGTAGCTCCACCAACTCGTACGTGTCATTCTCCTCGATGCTCTTCAGCTCGCTCTCCATTGCCTTCTTCCACTCCTCAGCATCATCACTCTCCAAGGCCTCCTTGAGAGTTGCTGGTTCTCCCGGCATCTCCACCGGAGAGAAGAACGCGAAGGCACACTCCTCGTAGTCACTCTCCTCGTCGTCTCCGACCATCATTGCCGCTCCGGCCAGGGCCGTCTTGCCCGGCTCTCCCGGCGCATCATATGTCAGCCTCTTAGGGGGCTGAACTTTGGACTTTCCTCTTCACCCTTCCTTCCTCAGCTGCAGGGACTTGAAGGCCTTGGCGTTGGTGCAGTGTGACTCGGTTCCGTGGAGCACTCGTAGTGCGGGAAGGGAGTGTCGGTGCACGCTCGCTCACTTGCTGCACCTCCTCCTCCTCTTCCTCTGCATCCTTGGCCTCCTCTCCCCCATTCACAAGAGAAGATTGCCTTGTGGTGGTGCTGCCGCTGCTCAGCTCCAAAGGCAGCTCCACGTGCTCCAACCCGTAAGTCTTCACCTCTCCAAACCGCACGCCTATTTTCGCCTCATTCTCCGCCTTCCAATCCTTGTACATGAAGTTCTCCATGAACTTGCAGTCCCTGCTCACCATGAACTTCTTGGTGAATGGGTCCCAAAGAAGCCACCCCTTGCTGTTTTGAGCCATGCCCAAGTGCACGGCCCACACCGCCTTGGCACCAAGCTTGTTGTGCCGAAGATGCTTAGGTACGAGCGCCATGCACATGCACCCGAACACCCGAAGCATATCCACCTTTGGCTTCCTTCCAAGCCACTCCACATAGGGCACCCATTTGTCTGCTCCCACATGAGTCGAAACCCTGTTCTTGGCCACACACGCGCTCCGCACCGCATCAGGCCAGAAATAGTCGGGTAGCCCGGCTTCAATGAGCAACCCGCGTGCCGCCTCCGTGATCGTCCGGTTCGCTCGCTCAGCGATGCCGTTCATTGCAGGGGAGTATGGCATGGTGAGGGAGTGCCGAATACCATTCTTCTTCAGCCACAACCCAAACTCCTTGCTCAGGAACTCTCCCCCTCGATCGGTGCGGATCGACTTCACTAGTCGGTCTTGTTGCCGCTCCACCATCGGGAACCAATCGGTCTTCAACGTTTCAGCCACGTCGCTCTTCTTGGCCAGCACGTACACCCACGTCATGCGAGTGTAGACATCCACAATGGTGAGAAAGTACTCTGCTCCAGCAGCTCCAAGCTTCAGGGGGCCCACCACGTCCATCACCACCTCATCAAGCGGTGCCTTTGCCGTTGCCTCCGAGCTCGAGAACGGAAACCAGATGAACTTGGCTTGCAAGCACGTTGGGCAGCCAAGCACCTCATCGGGCTCCCCTTTCACACGTATACCAGCAACCATCTAGTTCTTCACTAGCTGCTGCAGGATGGGCAATGCCACGTGCCCCATTCGCCGATGCAAAGTGAGCCAATCACACTCCCCCGTAGCCGAAGTTGGATTGGAGAATGCCGCGCTCGCAATAGCGCCCTACATGCCCTCTCCGTTGTCTTTCTCCACTGCTGCCTCGAGGTTCTCCTCACCCTTGTGCTGCTCCTTGGCTGCTGCACCACTCTCCTTATGGTCACACAGCTTGCTGGTCACTCCAGGTTTGCTCTTCTTGAGCTCGTTCTCCTTTGCGCGACCGTTCGCGCCATCGCCGCTACCAACCGCTTCACCCTTGGTGCTGACGCTTGCTGCCACTTGCCTCTCCTTAGGCATGGGGACCACAGGGATCTACCACATCTCGTTGTAGACGTCCCTATCCTCGTGAAGGTCCCATAGGATCCGATCGCCAATCCTTGCGGTGTAGGTCTTGGCTCCCTTCGAGTTCGTGTCCATGCCGGCCTTTGCCAATTGCCGCACAGAAATCAGGTTCGCAGCAAGGCTGGGCACCCAAAGCACGTTCTTGAGGCCCACCATCTTCCCATCAGCACCCTTGAACATTGCCGTTCCCATGCCCTTCACCTCTGCTCGCTGCCCCAAAACCGAAGTCCCGGTGACGGCTCAAGTTCGGTGAGCAAGTCGGGGCGAGGTGTCATGCTATAGGTAGCGCCGCTGTCGATCACCCAAAAGTCCAGGGGGTGTAGGGTCACCTTCCCCACAGCTGCTGGCTCCTCAAGGTCTTCATCCTTCTCTGGACCAGCAGGTACTTGCGTCGACACGAAGTAGAATAGGCCCGGGTACCGATCACCGCTCGGGTCCTTGCCGTTATCTCCGCTCTTCATGTTCGCGGCTCCACCACCGCGACCGCCACGGCCTCCACGGCCTCTGCCTCTCCCTCCTCCTGCTCCTCTACCCTCTTGGTCTTGAGCAGGGGTCCATCCTTCAGGGAGTTTGAAGCAATCGCGCCACATATGTCCGCTCTTGTGGCAATAGTGGCATTCGCCGTCGAATCGGCCGCGACCGCGACCGTAGCTCTTGTCGTCGCTGCCGTATCCGCCATTCCCGCGGCCTCCACCGAAGTTGCTGCCTCCAAACCTTCCTCCCCCTCGTCCTCTGCCTCTTCCTCGGCCATATCCACGGCCGACGCTCGCTGCCCCAGCGCCATCCGCACTCGCCAACTCACGGCGGCGGAAGTCCTCTTGTAGGATCGCGCGCTTCACGTCTTCAAGCGAGAGACGGGGCAGATCACGGTTCAGGTTGATGATGAGCGAGGACCACGATTCGGGGAGTAGGGCCAGCAACTTGGTCTTCTTCTGGAGCTCACTGTAGTTCAAATCAGCTCCTTCAAGCCGCGTCAACAAGTCGAAGAATTTCTGCACCCCGTCTTCCACAGGTTCATCTTCCTCAATTCGTAGCGTCGCCATTTGCCGTTCCAACACCACAGCTACCGCCGCTATTGCAGGAGCGTGTACACCCTTGAGAGCAGCCCATGCCTTTGGTCCCTTCTCTGGATCACGCTGGAAAGGCTTGATGTGACGGATCTGGTTGCTCCCCAACGCTTGCCCAAGTAGGAGATAGCCTTGTGCGCTCTTCCGCACCCACGGGCTCTTCTCCGGGTCGTTCTCGGGACGCTTCTCCGTTCCTTCCATCACCTCCAGCAGGTCATAGTGGTCAAACACGTTCTCCATTCTGAAGGACCATTCAGCAAAGTTGTCGCCGTTGAACTTGTCAAGCCCGAACACTCTTGGCTCATCCCTTGAAGGCCCAAGAGTAGGTTGCACGGGCGCCACGGCTGAATCACGGGCTTGGCCTTGTGCTTGGGCTTCTCCATTGCCTCCAGCACCTCTGCCACCCCTTTCTTCAGGTCCAGCCATCGTCGTAGCTGCTCCAAGGGGCTCTGATACCACTTGTTATAGTCACAGTAGGCTTCAATGTGCCTAGAACGAAAGATAGAGTGCGCAGTCAGATTTCTGCACAGCAGCTTCAAACGTTCATAGCGATCTGGTCACAGCTCCAATTGACCTCATTCAACTTGGATCTGGAGCGTCTTAACGTTGCCTACAATAGGCAATTTAGATCGCATGATTTCATAAAAAATTAGCGACACAGCGTCGGTTTGAACGAACGGCACTATGGCAGCAACATAGTCTTAGAACACACAATTACGAACAGCCATGAAGAGTTACGAGTTGGGAAGGACTCTCAGCTCCTACAAAACCCCAAGAGCCGAGGTACAGTGATGGGGAACAGTGCCACACTGTCCCCAACCAAGAAGGGTCTCGAAACTACCCTCCAGAAGGGCCTACACCCATGGAAATATTACACTACACATTGTAATGTAACAATCTTCAATATCTTGAGGTGTACCCTTTCGGCGAGCTTCGAAATCACTTGAAGCTTGCAACCAAGGCTCGGGTTCTTCATCACAAAACTCATCCTTGAGTTCTTGATGGGTCTGCTGCACACACCTGCGACATGCCGAACGTTCGACAAGCGACAAAAATAGAAACCGCGCACGACAAAATAGAACCCGCGCGGGACACACAAAATGACCGCGTTACACGCGGCTAGCGATAACTCGCTATTGACTCGACACACACACACTCGATACATGACCCATCATGCACACACTATTATAAGCATGATATATATATTATTTCATGCCCTCATACCATTCCATGCACACATGCATGCACGCACACGGACAACAAGCCGAGTGCAAACCATAGGGTTGCACCAACATTGTGAAGGGTAGTTTCGAGACCCTTCTTGGTTGGGGACAGTGTGGCATTGTTCCCCATCACTGTACCTCGGTTCTTGGGGTTTCTAGGAGCTGGGAGTCCTTCCCAACTCGTAACTCTTCCTAGTTGTTCATAATAGTGTGTTCTAAGACTATGTTGCTGCCATAGTGCCGTTCGTTCAATCTGACGCTGTGTCGTCAATTCTTGATAAAATCGTGCGATCTAAATTGCCTATTGTAGGCGACGTTAAGACGCTCTAGATCCAAGTTGAATGAGGTCGTTTGGAGCTGTGACCAGATCGCTATGAATGGTTAAAGCCTCTGTGCAGAAAACTGACTGCGCACTCTATCTTTTGTTTTAGGCACATTGAAGCCTGTTGTGTTTATAAAAAGTGGTATCAGAGCCCCTTGGAGCAGCTACGACGATGGCTGGACCTGAAGAGAGGGGTGGCGGCGTTGCTGGAGGCAATGGAGAAGCCCAAGCACAAGGCCAAGCCCGTGATTCAGCCGTGGCGCCCGTGCAACCTACTCTTGGGCCTTCAAGGGATGAGCCAAGAGTGTTCGGGCTTGACAAGTTCAACGGCGACAACTTTGCTGAATGGTCCTTCAGAATGGAGAACGTGTTTGACCACTATGACCTGCTGGAGGTGATGGAAGGAACGGAGAAGCGTCCCGAGAACGACCCGGAGAAGAGCCCGTGGGTGCGGAAGAGCGCACAAGGCTATCTCCTACTTGGGCAAGCGTTGGGGAGCAACCAGATCCGTCACATCAAGCCTTTCCAGCGTGATCCAGAGAAGGGACCAAAGGCATGGGCTGCTCTCAAGGGTGTACACGCTCCTGCAATAGCGGCGGTAGCTGTGGTGTTGGAACGGCAAATGGCGACGCTACGAATTGAGGAAGATGAACCTGTGGAAGACGGGGTGCAGAAATTCTTCGACTTGTTGACGCGGCTTGAAGGAGCTGATTTGAACTACAGTGAGCTCCAGAAGAAGACCAAGTTGCTGGCCCTACTCCCCGAGTCATGGTCCTCGCTCATCATCAACCTGAACCGTGATCTGCCCCGTCTCTCGCTTGAAGACGTGAAGCGCGCGATCCTACAAGAGGACTTCCGCCGCCGTGAGTTGGCGAGTGCGGATGGCGCTGGGGCAGCGAGCGTCGGCCGTGGATATGGCCGAGGAAGAGGCAGAGGACGAGGGGGAGGAAGGTTTGGTGGCAGCAACTTCAGTGGAGGCCGCGGGAGTGGCGGTTACGGCAGCGACGACAAGAGCTACGGTCGCGGTCGCGGACGCTTTGACGGCGAATGTCACTATTGCGGCAAGAGCGGACATATGTGGCGCGATTGCTTCAAACTCCCTGAAGGATGGACCCCTGCTCAAGGCCAAGAGGGTAGAGGAGCAGGAGGAGGGAGAGGAAGAGGTCGTGGAGGCCGTGGCGGTCGCGGAGGTGGAGCCGCGAACATGAAGAGTGGAGATAACGACAAGGACCCGAGCGACGATCGGTACCCGGGTCTATTCTACTTCGTGTCGACGCAAGTACCGGCTGGTCCAGAGAAGGATGAAGACCTTGAGGAGCCAGCAGCTGTGGGGAAGGTGACCCTACACCCCCTGGACTTTTGGGTGATCGATAGTGGCGCTACCTATAGCATGACACCTCGCCCCGACTTGCTCACCGAACTCGAGCCGTCACCGGTGAAGCACGTCACATCGGCTTTGGGGCAGCGAGCAGAGGTGAAAGGCATGGGCAAGGCCATGTTCAAGGGTGCTGATGGGAAGATGGTGGGCCTCAAGAACGTGCTTTGGGTGCCCAGCCTTGCTGCGAACCTGATTTCCGTGCGGCGGTTGGCAAAGGCCGGCATGGACACGAACTCGAAGGGAGCCAAGACCTACACCGCAAGGATTGGCGACCGGATTCTTTGGGACCTTCATGAGGACAGGGATGTCTACAACAAGATGTGGCAGATCCCTGTGGTCCCCATGCCTAAGGAGAGGCAAGTGGCAGCAAGCGTCAGCACCAAGGGTGACGCGGTTGGTAGCGACTGTCAAAACATATGCATGTTAGTATCTAGGCTATATTGGGGCTAGCCTTAAGGGGTACACAAACTCACTCGACACTCTAGTCTTGTACCCCAACCTCCACCTAATCACACATACTCTTCTCATTCTAACATGGCATCAGAAGCCTAGGTTAGGAACCTAGGACCACCTTGTACTAAGGGCCCGCCCTTCCGCTAGCGCCCTCGAGCGCCTTCTTCCTTTCGTGCGCCCTCGCGCGCCTCGTTTCCTGGTCGCGTAGCCCGCTAGACGACCGCGCGCGGCCCCCTTTTTGCCCGCGCGCGGCCTCGTTTTTTGCCCGCTAGCAGCCTGCGCGCGGCCCGAATCGCGTGCGCGACGACCATAGGCCGCTCGCGCGGCTCGATCCGCCCACGAGCAGGTCGCTAGCCGCCCGTCGGCCCGCCCGTAGGGCTTCGCGTCGCCCGTAGGCCGCCGCCCCTGCTTTCGTAGCCGCTGCCTGCGCGCGAGTGCAGCCCACGCCCGACCGCTCGCCCCTAGGACGGCGCTCGTAACGCCGCCGCCCGCCCGCAGGTCGCAGCCCGCGCGCAGTGGCGATCGCGCGTCGGCTGCTGCAGCTCGCGCTTAGCTGCAGCTCGCGCTTAGCTGCAGCTCGTGCTTAGCTGCAGCAGGACCCCAGCCGCGGCCTGCACGCAACTGCAACCCTAGGCGCCGCCGCGCACCGTGCATAGGCCCGCCGTTGCGCTGCCCTACCTGCCCGAGCCGCGCCGCCCTGACTGAGCCTACTGTTTAGGGTTTAGGGTTTTGCAGCACCTACTGTCCCTGTTCCTGCTGTTACAGCTGTTCTTCTCACTACAGTTGTTCCTACTACTGCTCTTACTGCCGCTACTGCCACTATGGCTACACCCACAGTTCTCTCTTTCGATGCTGAGGGCCGTCCGCTCCAGTTTGATGCTTGGCTTGACGATCTCCACCTTTTCCTCCAGATCACCGCTAAGGATGACGTCTCGCTGTATGACCACGCGTCCGGAACCGCTCTCGCACCTGCTGACACTGCTGACAGTACAGCTCGCTCCCAGTGGCAGACTCGTGACGCCCACGCTCGCCTAGCCATTCGCAGCCACCTGCCGTTAGATGAGCGCGCACACTTTGGCCAGCACAAGACTGCTAAGGAGCTGTACGATGCAGTAGTCGCCCGCTACTCCTCACCTGCCTCCGCTACGATAGGCCGTCTCTCTCTGCCCTATCTTTTCCCCGATCTCGCCGCCTTTCCCACAGTCGCTGACCTCATTACACACCTCCGCACCAGTGACACTCGCTTCCGAGCCGCCCTCCCTGCTGAGTTTCTCGCCAAGAACCCCCCACCGATGTACCTCGTTCTCTACCACCTAGTCACCCGTCTCCCTGACTCTCTTCGCGCAGTCAGGGACCACTTTCTCGCCCTCTGCCCTACCGAGCTCACCATTGACCTGCTCGAGAAGCATCTGCTTGCAGCTGAGGCTAGTATAGTTGCTGTAGGTGCCTCTCGTGGCGACCCCCGCACGCCCTTCTTCGACGGGTGTTCCCCTTCCCCCCTTCTCCCCTCGGTTGCCTCTGCTGCCGCTGTCGACTTCCTCGGTGCTGAGGACGTCGGGGCTGCGTCTGCTCCTAGCTGGAGGCGCAAGAGCGGCAAGGGCAAGGGGGGCAAGGGTGGCGGCGGTACCAGTGGGGGAGGTGGGGGTGGCGGTGGAGGTGGAGGCGGTGGGGGTGGTGGCGGTGGTGGGGGTGGTGGCGGGGCTGGGGGGGTCAGTGGCAGCGGCGGGGGTGGCAGCGGCGGGGGTGGTGGCGGCAGTGGTGGTGGGGGAGGCTGGGGTGGAGGTGGTGGTGGTGGCGGCAGTGGGCGTGGTGGCGGCGGCTCGGGTGGTGGTCGGGGTGGACCAGCGCAGCGTGGAGGCTCGGGTGGTGCCCAGCGCCAGCAGCAGCGTCTTGGAGAGACCCCGTCGTCCCAGCAGCTTCGTGAGTGGTACTCTCAGCATGGGGGGTCTGGGGGTGGAGGCACCTGCACGTATGTCATCCGCACCGGTGACCGCGCTGGTCAGACGTGTGGGCGTTTCCACACGCCGCACCGCTGCTTCTTTCGTCTAGACGATGCCTGGCGTGCACAGTTCCCGGAGGCCTCTGAGCTGCCCCGCTGGGCTGATCTGCTTAAAAAGAACATTGATGTATTTGCACTTGACTTTGATGTTATTCTTGGAGCCATGTATGCATTGACTATTAGTGTTGAGGGTGACTGTTACTTGTGTGTGCCACCAGACCCAGGCATTGCGACCAGTGAGGCTGCCGCTCTAGGTGCTAGTGCGTCCGCTGCCCCAGGTCCTGGTGAGACAACTGCTCTAGGTGCAGGTGTGTCTGCTGCCCCAGGTGCTTGTGAGGCTGCGCCTTCAGGTACAGCGTCTACTGCGGCACTGCACACCTTCACCCTGGACTCAGGTGCTTCCCGCTGTTTCTTTCGCGACCGCACTGCCCTCGAGCAGCTTCCTAGACCGGTTGCTGTCTCCCTGGCTGACCCCTCCGGGGGTCCGGTTCTTGCGACCTCCTCCACTGTCCTCCCGTGTCCTGCGGTCCCGTCTGGCACCCTGTCAGGTCTTTACCTCCCCTCGTTCTCTACGAACTTGGTGGCGGGCTCTGCTCTACAGGACGGGGGTGTTCACCAGTTCACCCCTGCCTATGAGCGTGTGACCCACTGTACGTGTGCCCGGACGGGTCGCCACCTTGCTACCTTCACTAGGGAGCCGGGGTCGGACTTGTACACACTGACCACTGAGTCCCCTCAGGTCGCTGCGTCTGCGTCTGCGTCAGGTCAGCTGTCCGCCCCCTGCTTGTGTCGCTCCCTGTCCCACCAGACTGTCCTCTGGCACCACCGCCTTGGTCACCCGTCAGTGCAGCGCCTTCGCGGCATGCACCGTCGCCTCCTTGTCTCTGGTCTTCCCCGGGTTCTCCCTCCCCTCCCACCCTCGCCTGCGCCTCCCTGTCTTCCCTGTGTCGAGGGGCGGCAGCGCGCCGCTCCTCACTCCTCCGAGTTTCCCCCGACAGAGGCTCCTCTGCAGACACTCCACATGGACGTGTGGGGCCCCGCCCGCGTCCGTGGACAGGGCGGGGAGCGCTACTTTCTGCTGGTAGTTGACGACTACACGCGTTACACCACGGTCTTCCCCTTGCGCACCAAGGGTGAGGTCCCTGATGTCTTGATCCCTTGGATCCGCACTACCCGTCTCCAGCTGGAGAGGCGCTTTCGCTCGGACCTTCCAGTCCTGCGATTGCACTCTGATAGAGGTGGTGAGTTTTCCTCCGACCTCTTGAGAGCCTTCTGTCAGGGGGAGGGCATTGAGCAGACGTTCACGCTTCCGGCCTCTCCGCAGCAGAATGGGGTTGCTGAGCGCCGCATTGGCCTGGTCATGGAGGTCGCTCGTACCTCCTTGGTCCATGCGGCTGCCCCCCACTTTCTGTGGCCGTTTGCGGTACGGTACGCCGCGCATCAGCTCAACCTCTGGCCCCGTGTCTCTGACCCGGACACCTCGCCGACACTGCGTTGGACGGGAGAGGTTGGCGATGCGTCGGTGTTTCGAGTCTGGGGATCTCGTGCCTTTGTCCGCGATGCGTCCGCGGACAAGCTCTCCTCCCGTACCCTCCCCTGTGTCTTCCTTGGCTTTGTCCCTGACGCGTCTGGCTGGCAGTTTTACCACCCTGCCTCGCGCCGTGTCTTCCCTTCTCAGGACGTCACGTTTGACGAGTCGGTCCCCTTCTACCGTCTCTTCCCCTACCGCACTGCCCCGCTCCCCCCTCCGCCGCTCTTCCTCACTCCAGGTGCTGCTGTGGTAGACCCCCTGCCTCCCCAGGGTCCTGCAACCTCAGGTGTTTCCCAGGTAGACCCGGTCGAGCCTGTCGAGGTAGCTGTCGACTCTGGTCCTGCGCGAGGTACTGAGCCTGAGCGTGCCGAGCCTGGTGGTGCTGGGTCTGGTGGTACCGAGACTGGGGGTGCTGAGCCTGGGGGTGTGGAGACTGGGGGTGCTGAGCCTGGGGGTGCTGCCGCTGGGGGTGCTGGGCCTGAGGGTGCTGACACTGGGGGTGCTGCGCCTGGGGGTGCTGACACTGGGGGTACTGAGCCTGGGGGTGCTGTGCCTGGGGTTACTGAGCCTGGGGGTGCTGCGCCTAGAGGCACTCTTTCTTCCTTGGAGCTGCGTGAGTGGTACTCTCGGTACTGCCGCCGCCACAGTGGTACTGTGGGAGCTGGGAGTACTGTTGACACTGGAGCTGAGGGCGCTGGAGCTCCTGGTGCTGGTGTGGCTGCCGACCCTGGGGTTGGCGCTGGAGGTGCTGGAGCTGCTGGGCCTGGAGGTGCTGCTGGAGCTACTGGAGGAGCGAGTGCTGCTGGAGCTGGAGGTGCAGGTGCTGACGGTGCTGCTAGAGCTGGTGCTGAGTCTGGGGGTGTTGCTGCTGGGGACACTTCGACAGGAGACCCTGGGACTACAGGTGCCGGCTCTGGGGGTGCTCCTGCTAGTGACGCTGGTCCTGGAGGTGCTGGAGCTGCTGGAGGTGGTGGAGCTGCTGGTGCTGGGGGCACTGCGCAGCCACGACTGTTCTTTGCTCCGCCGTCTCCATCGTCTCTGCCACCGCCTGACGCTGCTCTTCGTCAGGTTCTTACCCTCCCGTCGTCTACTGGTCTTCCGTTACAGCCTGGCTCACCACTGCCTGCCCCTTCTCCTTACACTGAGCAGACAGGAGGTCTTGCTGAGCGTCGTGAGCCTGCGTCTCGTCCTGCGTCGCCCGTTCGCACTGCTCGCACTAGTCCTCGTGTCCCACGTCCGCGTCCTCCTCCTGTCCCTGGCACGCACCAGATGACACTTCGTCCGTCCACTGCTCCACTGCGTGTTCCACTGCCGTCCCCCCCTGCGTCTTCTCTGCCTGACGTTCCAGACCCTGAGTCTGACCGTGTACGTGCTGCTCACCCTACTGTCACGCGTCTCCTGGCCACTGTTGTCACTGACCCTTCCTTTGAGTCCGCTGCTGCGTCTGCCTTAGTTGCTGAGCTTGTCGACTTTGCTGCTCACTGTCGTCTAGACTACGCCGCGAGTCTAGTTGCTGAGTCTGAGTCTGTCTGTCCTCCGTCCGTCGGGGGTGAGTGTGCTCTTGGCACGGACGTCCTTGAGGACAGGCAGGAGGAGTTTGAGTGCTTTGCCGCTGCTGTACCTCATCTCGTGTCCATGCTGATTGCACCTGAGGGAGACCCGGATGCACCAGACATCCCCACCCCGCGCTCTTACGCTGAGGCGATCGCGGGTGAGTACTCCTCTCAGTGTCAGACAGCCATGGACGCAGAGATGGCATCCTGGAAGTCCACTGGCACTTACGTCGACGAGGTTCCCCCTCCTGGGGCGAACATCGTCAGTGGCATGTGGATTTTCAGGGTGAAGCGGCCGCCAGGTTCTCCGCCTGTCTTCAAGGCTCGTTACGTTGCTCGAGGCTTCAGTCAGCGAGAGGGAGTAGACTTCTTCCAGACCTTCTCCCCCACCCCGAAGATGACCACTCTTCGGGTGCTGCTGCACGTTGCCGCTCACCGTGACTACGAGCTTCACTCTCTTGACTTCAGCACAGATTTCTTGCAGGGCAGCCTGCACGAGGAGATCTGGCTGCGCCGCCCCCTGGGCTTCACTGGGTCGTTCCCTCCTGGTACCCAGTGGAGCCTCCGGCGGCCAGTCTACGGTCTCCGCCAGGCGCCTCGTGAGTGGCACGACACACTGAGGACTACACTTGCGGCACTTGGGTTTGCTCCCTCCACAGCTGACCCGTCGCTGTTTCTGCGCACCGACACTTCACTGCCGCCGTTCTACATCCTCGTGTACGTCGACGACTTGGTGTTTGCCACTGCGGACACTGAGGCTCTCGCCCACGTGAAGTCGGAGCTGCAGAAGAGACACACGTGCACAGACTTGGGTGAGCTGCGCAGCTACCTTGGCTTGCAGATCACCCGGGACAGAGCACGCCGCACCATCACCCTGACTCAGTCACACATGGTGCAGCAGGTCCTTCAGCGCTTTGGCTTCACCTGGTCCTCAGCACAGGCCACTCCTCTGGCTACAGGTCATTCGCTCTCAGCTCCACCTTCGGACGAGTCCGTAGAGCCGAGTGGTCCTTACCCAGAGCTAGTTGGCTGCCTCATGTACCTGATGACTTGCACTCGTCCTGACCTCGCGTACCCTCTTGGTCTTCTGGCTCGCTACGTGGCTCCTGGTCGGCACCGACCTGAGCACATGGCTGCTGCTAAGAGGGTACTGCGCTACTTGTGCAGCACATCAGGCATGGGGCTAGTGCTTGGAGGGACGAGCCCAGTTGTTCTCACTGGGCACTCAGACGCTTCTTGGGTTGACGACCAGGCTACTCAGCGGTCGTCACAGGGTTACACCTTCAGCCTTGGCTCTGGTTCAGTTTCGTGGCGTTCTACACGCTCGTCTTCAGTTCTCAGCTCCAGTTGTGAGGCTGAGATCTACGCCACAGCCATGGCTGCACAGGAGTTGCGCTGGCTCACCTACCTGCTGACTGACTTGGGAGAGCAGCCTCGTTCTCCTCCAGTGCTGTACGTCGACAACAAGGCCGCCATTGCCTTGTGTGAGGAGCACAGACTGGAGCACAGAACAAAGCACATCGCTCTGCGTTACTTCCTGGCTCGAGAGCTGCAGCAGCGTGGTCAGCTTCGTCTGCGTCACGTGGCCACTCGGGCCAACACTGCTGATATATTCACTAAGGCGCTTCCGTCTGGTGATCATCAGCGTTTCTGCACTTTGCTAGGGCTTGTGCCCACATTTCCTCACTTGCTGTAGGCCTTGCTTGTACTGTGATCTATATATATATATATATATACGTGCATGTTTGCATTGCTAGGTAGAGATCACTGTGCTGTTCTTGCTGCTTATATACCTCTGCATGTGGACTGGCCTTGTGGCCGTTTGTTTGTGCTCAGTGTGTGTGGTGACGTTGTGATCCACCCTGAGCCGTGTTTTGTTTCTTCTCTTGACTGGTCTTGTGACCATTGCTTGCTCTGGCTATCCCCCATTTCGCCTATGGGGGTGTGTCAAAACATATGCATGTTAGTATCTAGGCTATATTGGGGCTAGCCTTAAGGGGTACACAAACTCACTCGACACTCTAGTCTTGTACCCCAACCTCCACCTAATCACACATACTCTTCTCATTCTAACAGCGACGATAGCGCGGACGGACGCGCTAGGGAGAAGGAGTCCAAGTAGAGCAAACCTGGAGAAACCAGCAAGCTCGGTGACCACAAGGAGAGTGGTGCAGCAGCCAAGGAGCAGCACAAGGGTGAGGAGAACCCCGAGGCAGCAGCGAAGGAGGACTACGGAGAGAGTATGTGGGGCGCTATTGCGAGCGCGGCATTCTCCAATCCGACTTCGGCTACTGGGGCGTGTGATTGGCTCACCTTGCATCAGTGAATGGGGCATGTGGCCCTGCCTATCTTGCAGCAGCTAGTGAAGAACCAGATGGTTGCTGGCATACGTGTGAAGGGGGAGCCCGATGAGGTGCTTGGCTGCCCAACGTGCTTGCAAGCCAAGTTCACCCGTTTTCCGTTCTCGAGCTCGGAGACAACGGCTAAGGCACCACTTGATGAGGTGGTGATGGACGTGGTGGGCCCCCTGAAGCTTGGAGCTGCTGGAGCTGAATACTTCCTCACCATAGTGGATCGACGTTTACACCCGCATGACTTGGGTGTACGTGCTGGCCAAGAAGAGCGACGTGGCTGAAACGTTGAAGACCGATTGGTTCCCGATGGTGGAGCGGCAACAAGACCGACTAGTGAAGTCGATTCGCACCGATCAAGGGGGAGAGTTCCTGAGCAAGGAGTTTGGGTTGTGGCTGAAGAAGAATGGTATTCGGCACTCCCTCACCATGCCATACTCCCCTGCAATGAACGGCATCGCCGACCGTACGAACCGGACGATCACGGAGGCGGCACGCGGGTTGCTCATTGAAGCCGGGCTACCCGACTATTTCTGGCCTGATGCGGAGCGCGTGTGTGGCCAAGAACAGAGTTTTGACTCATGTGGGAACAGCTTGGAAGGAAACCAAAATTGGATACGCTTCGAGTGTTCGGGTGCATGTGCATGGCGCTCGTACCTAAGCATCTTCGGCACAACAAGCTTGGTGCCAAGGCGGTGTGGGCCGTGCACTTGGGCATGGCTCAAAACAGCAAGGGGTGGCTTCTTTGGGACCCATTCACCAAGAAGTTCATGGTGAGCAGGGACTGCAAGTTCATGGAGAACTTCATGTACAAGGATTGGAAGGCGGAGAATGAGGCGAAGATAGGCGTGCGGTTTGGGGAGGTGAAGAGTTCCGGCTTGGAGCATGTGGAGCTGCCTTTGGAGCTGAGCAGCGGCAGCACCACCACAAGGCAATCTTCCCTTGTGAATGGGGGAGAGGAGGCCAAGGATGCAGAGGAAGAGGAGGAGGAGGAGGTGCAGCAAGTGAGCGAGCGTGCACCGACACTCCCTTCCCGCACTACGAGTGCTCCACGGAACCGAGCTACACCGCAGCAACGCCAAGGCCTTCAAGTCCCTGCAGCTGAGGAGGAAGGAAGGGTCAAGAGGAAGATTCAAGCCCCTAATAGGCTGACCTACGATGCGCCGGGGAAGCAGGGCAAGACGGCCCTAGCTGGAGCGGCAATGATGGTCGGAGACGACGAGGAGAGTGACTACGAGGAGTGTGCCTTCGCATTCTTCTCTCCGGTGGAGATGCCGGGAGAACCAGCAACTCTCAAGGAGGCCTTGGAGAGTGGTGATGCTGAGGAGTGGAAGAAGGCAATGGAGAGTGAGCTGAAGAGCATTAAGGAGAACGACACGTACGAGTTGGTGGAGCTACCGGAGGGGCGTACGGCGATTACGTCCAAGTGGCTCTTCAAGATCAAGTCCGACGCCGACGGCAAGATCGAGCGTTACAAGTCTAGGCTGGTGGCCAAGGGGTACCAGCAGAAGGAGAATGTGGACTACAAGGAGTTGTTTGCTCCTATGGTGAAGCCGACAACGCTGCGAACCCTACTCGCGGGAGCCGCGATCAAAGGTTGGGTGGTGAAGCAGCTAGACATCGTAACGGCGTTCCTCAACGGAATCCTCGAGGAGGAGATTTTCATGGCGCAGCCAGAGGGGTTTGACGATGGCAGCGGCAGAGTGTGGAAGCTGAAGAAGGCCCTCTATGGGCTGAAGCAGGCCCCTAGGCAGTGGTACCTGAAGCTGCGCGAAGTGTTGGAGGAGATCGGCTTCACTCCCTCAACGGCCGATCACTCCTTGTTCATGCTTGGCGAGGGGGAGCAGAGGAGCTTCATGGTGGTGTACGTGGATGACATCCTCATCTTCTCGCCCTCCTCTGACCTTGTGAAGGAGGTGATGCTGAAACTTCAAGACAAGTTCAAGTGCAAGTCCCTTGGGGACGTGAGCTTCTAACTCGGACTTCACATCGAGCGTGATGTGGAGAAGCGGGGCATGTGGGTGCACCAACGGAAGTACTTGGAGGCATTGGCTGCCAAGTTTTGGCAGAATGAAGGCCATGGGGTTCAAGTGTGTGAAGGGACCAGAGGAGGAGAGCGTGGGTGAAGAGGAGAGGCGCCGATTTCACTCGTTGGTGGGCAGCCTCATGTATGCGGCGGTCAACACACGACCGGATGTCGCGTTCGCTACCGGGCAGCTGGCAAGGGTTGTGCAATGCCCTAATGAGGAGCAGGTAGCAGCTGGAATGAGGGTGGCCAAGTACCTTGGCCAAACACCGACCGTTGGGCTGCAATACTCGGCGGCGGCACAAAGGCGCCAAAAGGGCGCGGATGGTGTGGAACCCGGGCGTTTGTTCCTCACCGCATTCTCGGATGCCTCCTATGCATCAGAACCAGAGGACATGACAAGTGTGGGAGGCTTCATTTGCTGTGTTGGTGGAGGCCCAACTGCTTGGGAGAGCAAGAAGCAGGTGGACCAAGCATTGAGCTCGGTGGAGTCCGAGTACATGGCACTCTTCCGTGCGGTACGGGAGATTGTGTGGCAGCGGCGTTTGTTGGCTGAATTGGGGGAGGAGCAGCAAGGACCAACTCCTCTCTATTGTGACAGCCAGGGAGCCATTGCTCTAGCTTTGAACCCTGTGCTACACGGCCTGACCAAGCACATGAGGGTGAAGTGGCATTGGACGAGGAGCATGGTGGCCGCGGGTGAAGTTGAGTTGCGTTATGTGAAGACGACGGGGCAGCCAGCTGACATGATGACCAAGAGGCTGGTGGAGCAGCAGCATTGGAAGTGTTGCAAGCTGGCTGGGATGGCTCTGAACTGAGAGAGCAAGATCCTAAGGCCAACAACCCGAGGGGGAGTTTGTTGGTGCAACCCTACGGTTTGCACTCGGCTTGTTGTCCGTGTGCGTGTGCGTGCATGTGTGTGTGCATGGAGTGGTATGAGTGCATGAAATAAATATATATTTCATGCTTATAATGGTGTGTGAATGATGGGTCATGATGTCGAGTGTGTGTGTCAAGTCTATAGCGAATTATCGCTAGTAGTGTGTAACGTGATCATTTTGTGTGTCCCGCGCGGTTTCTATTTTGTCGTGCGCGGTTTCTATTTTGTCGCTTGTCGAACGTTCGGCGTATCGCAGGTGTGTGCAGCAGACCCATCAAGAACTCAAGGATGAGTTTGTGATGAAGAACCCGAGCCTTGGTTGCAAGCTTCAAGTGATTTCGAAGCTCGCCAAAAAGGGTACACCTCAAGATATCAAGATTCGTTACATTACAATGTGTAGTGTAACATTTCACTTGGTGTAGGCCCTTGTGAAGGGTAGTTTCGAGACCCTTCTTGGTTGGGGACAGTGTGGCATTGTTCCCCATCACTGTACCTCGGCTCTTGGGGTTTGTAGGAGCTGGGAGTCCTTCCCAACTCGTAACTCTTCCTAGTTGTTCACAATAGTGTGTCTCTAAGACTATGTTGCTCCCAGTAGTGCCGTTCGTTCAATCTGACGCTGTGTCGTCAATTCTTGATGAAATCATGCGATCTAAATTGCCTATTGTAGGCCACGTTAAGAAGCTCCAGATCCAAGTTGAATGAGGTCGTTTGGAGCTGTGACCAGATCGCTATGAACGTTTAAAGCCGCTGTGCAGAAATCTGACTGCGCACTCTATCTTTCGTTTTAGGCACATTGAAGCCTGTTGTGTTTATAACATTTCTTGCTTGCTGTCCCACCGAGCTCGCTGTCGACCTCCTAGAGGAGCACCTCCTTGCAGTAGAGAAGAGCATAGTCGCTGTAGGTGCTGCTCGTGGCGCTCCTCGCACCCCCATATTTGAGGGGTGCTCCCACTCCCCTCGCCCCCTCCTTCGCTACTGCTGCTGCTGTTGACTTCCTTGGTGCTGAGTCTGCTGGTGCTGCTTCTGCTCCTAGTGGGAGGCGCTGCAACGGCAAAGGAAAGGGAGCCAAGGGTAGCGGAGGTGGCACTGGAGGGGGGTGGTGGTGGAGGAGGTGGAGGAGGCAGAGGTGGCGGAGGGGCTGGTGGCGGGAGTGCTGGCGGGAGTGGTAGCGTCGGTAGCGGCGGTGGAGGCAGTGGCGGCGGAGTGGGTGCCGGCGGCGGTGGCGGCGGCGGTGGTGGCCGGGGCGGTGGTGGCGGCGGTGGTGGCAGTCGGGGTGGAGGCAGTGGCGCTGGCCAGAGACAGCAGTAGCAGCAGCGTCCCCAGACGTCCCAGCAGCTTCGTGAGTGGCTTGCTTAGCGAGGGAAGTCTAGGGGTGGTGGTCGCTGCCCTTATGTCATTCGCACAGGTGACCGCAAGGGTCAGACATGCGGGAAGTTCCACACCCAGCACCGCTGCTTCTCCCGCCTTGACGACGCTTGGCGTGAGGAGATGGGCGAGGAGTATGAGCGCTCTCGCTGGCATAAGCTGCTTAAGGCTGGTGTAGACATTTTTGCTCTTGACTTTGATGCTATTATCTCTGCTATGTATGCATTGGAAGTTAGTGCTGACGGTGACTGTTACTTGTGTATGCCACCTGACCTAGGTATAAAGGCTGCTACCTTAAATGCAAGTGAGTCTGCTCACCCATATTCAGAGGCTGCTGCCTTAGGTGCGAGCGAGTCTGCTCTCTCAGGTACTGCGCCTGCTGAGGCCTTGCACACCTTCACGCTTGACTCAGGTGCTTCCCGAAATTTCTTTCGTAACAGTACCGCACTAACACCACTCCGTGCACCTGTTACAGTCTCACTGGCTGACCCCTCAGAGGGCCCAGTTCTTCCACGGTCCACCACCGTTCTTCCGTGCCCGGCGGTCCCGTCTGGCTCATTGTCAGGTCTCCACCTCCCCTCGTTCTCGACGAACTTGGTGAGAACGCAGTCATCCAGGATCATTGGGTTAACACTTTTACCCCTGGAGGACAGCGTGTGGCGATCTGTACGTGCTCCAGGACTGGCCGTCACCTGGCCACGTTCACTCGTCGGCCAGGGTCGAGTCTTTACACACTGATGACTGTGTCTCCCCAGGCAACTGCTGTTGGTCAGGTGTCTGCGTCAGGTCTGGTAGCCTCCCCTTGTGAGTGTCGCTCCCTGTCGCACCAGACTCTTCTCTGGCACCACCGCCTGGGTCACCCCTCCTTGCCACGTCTCCGTGGCATGCACCGTCGCCTCCTTGTGTCTGGTCTTCCCAGGTCTCTCCCTCCCCTCCCTGCCTCGCCTGCGCCGCCTTGCCTTCCTTGCGTCGAGGGGCGGCAGCGCGCCACTCCTCACTCCTCCTCGTTTTCCACGACAGAGGCTCCTCTGCAGACCCTCCACCTGGACGTGTGGGGCCCAGCCCGCGTTCGTGGACAGGGCGGTGAGCGGTACTTTCTGCTGGTTGTCGACGACTACTCGCATTACACCACGGTCTTCCCCTTGCGCACCAAGGGTGAGGTCCCTGCTGTCCTGATCCCTTGGATCCGAGCAGTTTGTCTCCAGCTCCACCGGAGATTCCGTACGGACCTTCCTCTCCTGCGTCTGCACTCTGACAGAGGTGATGAGTTCTCCTCCGACCTCTTGCGGGCCTTCTGTCAGGGGGAGGGCATCGAGCAGTCGTTCACGCTTCCGGGCTCACCGCAGCAAAATGGGGTTGCTGAGCGCCGCATTGGCTTGGTCATGGAGATCACACGTACCTCCTTGATCCATGAGGCGGCTCCCGATTTTCTGTGGTCGTTTGTGGTCTGGTACGCCGCGCAGCAGCTCAACCTCTGGCCCCGTGTCTCTTTGCCGGAGACCTCGCCCACACTGCGTTGGACGGGGGAGGTTGGTGATGCGTCGCGTTTCCGAGTCTGCTCGTGCCCTTGTCTGCGATACGTCCGCGGACAAGCTCTCCTCTCGCACCATTCCCTGTGTCTTCCTTGGCTTTGTCCCTGACGTGCCTGGCTAGCAGTCTTACCAACCCACCTCGCGCCGTGTCTTCCCCTCTCAGGACGTCACCTTTGACGAGTCGGTTCCTTTCTACCGTCTCTTCCCCTACCGCACTGCCCCTCTCCCTCCCCCGCCGATTTTCCTCACTCCAGGTTTGGTAGACCCCCTCCCCCCTCAGGGTCCTGCTCCTTCAGGTGTGTCTCAGGTAGGCCCCCTCTCTTTAGCTGAGCATGTCGAGGTCACTAGCGACTCACGTGCTGGGGGGTGCTGCGTCTGGGGGTGCTGAGCCTGTGCGTGAGGTGCTGGGGGTGCGGAGCCTGGGGGTGCGGAGCTTGAGAGTGTGGAGCCTGGAGGTGCTGAGCCTGCGGAGCCTGGGGGTGCTGAGCCTGCGGAGCCTGGGGGTGCTGAGCCTGCGAATCCGGAGCTTGGGGGTGCAGAGCCTACGAGTGCGGTGCCTGGGGGTGCTGAGCCGGAGTGTGAGAGTACGACGGCTTATGCCAGCCATGCATGCTTGCTTTTACTTTATTACGCTATGACTAGCTTAGGTATATTTTATGCACGCATGAATTGCTTGATCTCATAAGCTAGATGCTTTCCTATATTTTATTATAGTTATAGCACCGAGCTAGGTTGCGTACACCGAATTCTGGGCTATTCGGTTGCCACCGAATTGCCTTCTACCGAATTCGAGAAGGGTCTGTTCGGGACGCTTCGCGACCCTCGGAACCTTCGCGTAACACCTGGTTACAGGGCCTTGTGTCAAGCCTATATATAGCCTCGTGTTGTACCCAGGTGATTCATTCAATTCACATTCTCTTTTCTGAGCTCGATTCTAGATCCTCACACGGAGGGTGCTGAGTCGGGAGGTGCTAAGCCTGCTGGCGTTCTTATGGGTCTCGTTTCACAACGCGGGCCTCTCTCACCACAGCAGCTTCGAGAGTGGCTTGTGTCGCGTACCCGCCTGAGGAGTCGTGCTGCTGGAGCTAGAGGCCCTGCTGCTGGAGGTACGGCTGCTCGAGGTGCTGCGGTTGGAGCTGCTGGAGCTGCTCGTCGTAGAGACACTGGGAGTGCTGGTGTTTCTGGTTCTGGAGGTGCTCGTACTGGAGGTACTGGAGCTGCCAGGACTAGTGGTGCTCCTGGAGTTGGAGGTGCCGGTTCTGGGGTGCTGCTGCAGGAGGCACTAGAACTGGAGACCCTGGAGCTGGTGCTGTCGACTCTGGAGTTGGAGACCCTGGAGCTGGAGGTGCCGGTTCCGGGAGTGCTGGTGATGGAGGCACTGGAGCTGAAAACCCTGGGGCTGGAGGTGCCGGTTCTAGGGGTGCTGCTGCTGGAGGCACTGGAGCTGGAGGCCCTGGAGCTGGTGCTGTCGACCCTGGAGTTGGAGACCATGGAGCTGGAGGTGCCGGTTCTAGGGGTGCTGCGGCTGCTGGCCCCGCCCTCGCTTGGGCAACGCCGACGACTTGGTCGGATGTACGGGAGTAGCAGCCGACCGTTCACAGTGGGAGAGCTGCTCGACAGGCTACGTCGAGCTGCAGGGGACCGCTGTGGTGTTGCTGTCGACCAGGGAGCTCGACAGCTGCAACTGACTGGCCTGGGCGACGGGTGGGCCGTCCGGGAGGTCCACGGAGCAGTCCGTCGACCTGCAGTTCGACGAAGAGGTCTGCGGAGCATCCCGTCGACCTGCAGCTCGACCGGGAGGTCAGCGGGGCATCCCGTCGACCTGCAGCTCGACCAGGGTCCGCGGGGCATCCCGTCGACCTGCAGCTCGACCGGGAGGTCCGCGGGGCATCCCGTCGACCTGCAGCTCGACCGGGAGGTCGACGGAGCAGTTCTGGTCGACGGAAGGGGTCCGTCGACCAGGGGGTAGCTCGACGGGAGCTGTGGTCGACCAGAGGCACCAGGTGGTCGACCGGAGACACTGGTGGTCGACCGGGGCACCTGGTGGTGTCCAGGTCGACCGGGTAACCTGCTCGACGAGTTCTGCGGAGGCACGCGAACGTCATCGAGATCGCGATGATGAAGGCGACTTTGGGCTGGTATCCCGAAGTCGATGTGGCTTGTCAGGCGCAGACAACAGCCGACGGATGCACAGCAATGCAAGTCGGGCCAATCGTCTGCGCGCACCTGCGAGCATGCGCACTGCTGTCTTCTACGGGGCAACGCTGGACAGCCGCACTGCTGCAGCGTTGGCACGCCGTCGACCTGCAATGTTGGCAGGTCGCCTTTCTGCAGTGCTGGCGCGGCTCCTCTACGCAACGCTGGCAGGCGGTCGACCAAGCTGTGCTGGCGGTCGACCAGGCTAGCTGTATGGTTGCTAGGTGCCTGATGTAGTCATTGTTGTCATTGCTTGTTCAATCATTCTGTAATTCCAACTTTGCTAGTGGAAACTCTTGCCAATCTCTCCCGTGAATGCGCAAGTGCTAAGGAACCAAGCAAAGCTACGATCACTCCTAGTAGTTCGTGCCAACCCCCATAGTCTAGCTCACTACCGTTGTAGAGTTTATCTCCGCAGTCCCTCGTCCCCTGTTCCCGTCACTGACCTTCGTACTGCCCTCTTTCGTTCTAGTCCGCCTCGTTCGTCTCCGTCTGTGCTTCCGTCTCCTCCTGAGTCGGCCCTCACTGCTTCCCTCTCTACTCCTGTCACTGACTACTACCGCACGTACCGTCCTGTTCTCTCTCGTGTTCTCGCCTCTCTTGTTATCGACCCTCGTGCCTCTGTGCCCTCTTTCTCAGCTCTTACTGCCGCAGTCACTGAGTTTGCCTCTACTCGTCACCTTGACTACGCCACCAGTCTTGTGGCTGCTCCTCCTACCAGTCCTCTGGCCGTCGGGGGTGAGTCTGCCCTTGGCTGTGACGCCCTAGAGGACAGGCAGTTCGAGCTAGAGTTCCTGACAGCCGCTTCCCCTCATCTCTGTGCCATGCTGCTCGCCCCAGAGAGAGACCCCGACGCCCTTGACATACCAACTCCTCGCACTTATGCTGAGGCAGTGTCAGGGCCTTGGACCTCTCAGTGGAGAGCTGCCATGGACGCAGAGATGGCCTCCTACAGATCCACAGGCACCTACGTCGACGAGGTTCCCCCCCTTGGGGCGAACGTAGTCGATGGCATGTGGATCTACAGGGTGAAGCGGCCATCGGGATCTCCTCCGGTCTTCAAGGCGCGCTATGTGGCTAGAGGTTTTAGTCAGCGCGAGGGAGTTGACTTCTTTCAGACCTTCGCGCCTACCCCGAAGATGACCACTCTTTGGGTGTTACTACACGTAGCAGCACAAAGAGACTACGGGTTACACTCTCTCGACATTTCCATTGCTTTCCTTCAGGGTAGCCTACACGAGGAGGTCTGGCTGCGTCGTCCCTCTGCCTTCACTGGCACTTTCCCTCCTGGGACCCAGTGGAGGCTGAGGCGACCTGTCTACGGTCTCCGTCAGGCTCCTCGTGAGTGGCACGACACCCTTCGTTCGACCCGCTCTGACCTTGGTTTCCTGCTATCTTCTGCCGACCCGTCGCTGTTCGTTCGTCGTGGCTCCAGACCTTTCTTTGTTCTGGTCTACGCCGACGACCTGGTTATTGCCACTGCTCACAGGGTTACCTTGGCAGACGTAAAGTCCGAACTGCAGAAGAGACACACGTGCACTGACCTTGGTGAGCTGCGCCACTACCTTGGCCTGCAGATCACCAGGGACAGAGTTGCTCGCACCATTACACTCTCACAGACACACATTGTGAGGATCTAGGATCGAGCTCAGAAAAGAGAGTTTGAATTGAATGAATCACCTGGGTACAACACGAGGCTATATATAGGCTCGACACAAGGGGCAGTAACCAGGTGTTACGTGAAGGTTCCGAGGGTCGCGAAGCGTCCCGAACAGACCCTTCCCGAATTCGGTAGAAGGCAATTCGGTGGCAACCGAATAGCCCAAATTTTGACATACGCAACCTAGCTCGGTGCTAGAACTATAATAAAATATAGGAAAACACCTAACCTAGGTCTTGCCGCTGCGGCGCTGGCCGATGAGTGAGAACGCGCTCGATCTCGTACTCTGGTTCATCCTGTACGAGTACAGGTGGTGGTGGCGGTAGCTGCCATCCCTGGAACTGTTGGTTGGGGTCCTTGTAGGGTTTCAGTAGCTGAACATGGAAAGCATTGTGAAGCTTCCACGTGTCTAGCAAGCGGAATGTAACTGGTGTCACCTGCGTCTCCACCAGAAAAGGACCACAGAAGCGAGGTCGGAGTTTGGATGGTAGGTGAGACAGGTTCAAGTTGCGCGTTTCAAGAAGCACCCTATCTTCGACTGCTACTGAGTGATCACGTAGTTGACGATCGGCATACTGCTTCTAGGAGTTCTGCATCGTGGTGAGACGTCGCTGAGTCTTCTCCCATAGCTGCTGCATGGTGGTGACGAAGTCGTGTGCGGCTTGGACGTGTGCCGGTGTGGTTGGTTGCTGTGGTGTGAGTGGTTCCCGTCCATAGCACAGGAAGAAAGGGGTTTTTCCTGTGGCCGCATGCGAGGCGTTGTTGTAAGCGAACTCTAAGGTCGGTAACTGTGTGTCCCAGTGGCTGATGTCGTCTTTGCAAGCTGTGCGCAGTAACTGTTCAACCACTTGATTGAGTCGCTCCGTCTGTCCGTCAGTCTGGGGATGGTACGCTGAAAAATCGCAAGCTTAGTCCCCAACAGTCCCATGAGCTCCTTCCAGAACTTACTCGTGAATTTGGGATCTCGGTCTTAGATGAGTGTAGCGGGGATGTCGTGGATGGTGATGATGCGGTCGAAGAAGAGTCGAGCAGTTGCTTCAGCTGTAGCTGTGGCGTTGGTCGGTATAAAGTGACCCATTTTGGAGAACTTATCGATCACTACGAGGATGGAATCATGTCCCCGTGAGGTCGAGGGATGTCCTGTGACGAAGTCGAGGCTAACTGTGAGGAGATAGGATCGAGCTCAGAAAAGAGAATGTGAATTGAATGTTTCACCTGGGTACAAGACGAGGCTATATATAGGCTCGACACAAGGCAGGTAACCAGGTGTTACGCGAAGGTTCCGAGGGTCGCGAAGCGTCCCGAACAGACCCTTCCCGAATTCGGTAGAAGGCAATTCGGTGGCAACCGAAAAGCCTAGAATTCGGTGCACTCAACCTAGTTCGGTGCCTATAACTATAATAAATATAGTAAAAGCAACGAACCTAGGAAATCTAGCGAAACCAAGCAAAATAAAGCAAAGCTAAGCTAGATAATGCATAATAAAGTAAAGGCAAGCTAGCAAAGCCAGCATAAGCCGTCGTACTCTCACACGTCCCCCCCTCAAAGCTGGGTGGCGTGAGATACACCCTGCTTGACAAGATAGTCCTTGAGAGCACGGCGTGCGTTGCCCATATCAGCTTCTGCAACCCAACTGTCCTCAGTGGGGTCGTATCCCTTCCAACGTATCAGGAACTCAACGGTCTTGCCGCCGCGATGAGTGAGAACACGCTCGATCTTGTTCTCTGGTTCATCCTGTACGAGTACAGGTGGTGGTGGCGGTAGCTGCCGTCCCTGGAACTGTTGGTTGGGGTCCTTGTAGGGTTTCAGTAGCTGAACATGGAAAGCATTGTGAAGCTTCCACGTATCTGGTAAGCGCAAGCGGAATGTAACTGGTGTCACCTGTGCCTCCACGAGAAAAGGACCACAGAAGCGAGGCCAGAGTTTGGATGGTAGGTGAGACAGGTTCAAGTTGCGCGTGTCAAGAAGCACCTGATCTCCGACTGCTACTGAGTGATCTCGTCGTTGGCGATCGGCATACTGCTTCTGGGAGTTCTGCATCGTGGTGAGACGTCGCTGAGTCTTCTCCCATAGCTGCTGCATGGTGGTGACGAAGTCGTGTACAACTTAGACGTGTGCCTGTGTGGTTGGCCGCTTTGGTGTGAGTGGTTCTCGTCCGTAACACAGGAAGAAAGGAGTTTTCCCTGTGGCCGCATGCGAGGCGTTGTTGTAGGCGAACTCTAAGGTCGGTAACTGTGTGTCCCAGTGGCTGATGTCGTCTTTGCAAGCTGTGCGCAGTAACTGTTCAACCACCTGATTGAGTCGCTCCGTCTGTCTGTCAGTCTGGGGATGGTATGCTGAAGACATCGCAAGCTTAGTCCCCAACAGTCCCATAAGCTCCTTCCAGAACTTACTCGTGAATTTTGGGTCTCTGTCTGAAAAGAGTGTTGCGGGGATGCCGTGGATGGTGATGATGCGGTCGAAGAAGAGTCGAGCAGTTGCTTCAGCTGTGGCTGTGGCGTTGGTCGGTATGAAGTGACCCATTTTGGAGAACTTATCGATGACTACGAGGATGGAATCGTGTCCCCGTGAGGTCGAGGGAAGTCCTGTGATGAAGTCAAGACTAACGACCTGCCATGGCTGCTCCGGTACGGGTAGAGGCTGAAGTAACCCTGCTTTCTTCTGCTTGCTACTCTTCATCCGCTGGCACGTGTCGCAGGAGGTGACGAACTGCTGCACGTCTGCTGCCATCCGAGGCCAGTAGTAATACTTCGCTATTCCAGCTAACGTCTTGTTGCTCCCAAAGTGTCCCGCGTATGGTACGTCATGAAACTCCTCCAATAGGATCTGCCGTAGCGGGGCGTAATTTGGTACCCAAATCTTTCCTGAATCCTTCCTTACCGCTTTGTCTTTCTCCCACTGTAACAGCTTCTGTTTCTCTGCTGTCGCGATCTGTGCGTCCACGGAATAGCCATGTTGGAATAGACCCTTAAGCAGAGGGTTCATCCCGTCGAGCTGGATGCCTGCTACATGACCGGGGCGGCTCAACGCGTCTGCCTTGTTGTGTAGCCCGGGCTTGTAGACGATGTCGTAGTGGAAGTGAGTCTCCAAGAAATCCACCCACCGCACCTGTCGTTGTGAGAGGTTGCGACTTCATGTATTTGAGGTTGCAGTGGTCAATATAGATTGTGGTCTTGGCTCCCTCTAGGTAACACCTCCATGCCTTGAAGGCTACGACGATGGCTAAGGCTTCCTTGTCGTGAATGGGGTAGTTCAGTTCTGATCTGTGTAACTTCTTACTGAGGTAGGCGATAGGCTGTAAACCGTTCCCGTGATCCTGCATTAGTACTGCTCCGACTGCCTGGTCACTAGCGTCTGCTTCAACTACGTAGTCCTTCTCGGGGTCCGGTAGGATGAGTACTGGTGCTATGGTCAGTGCTGTCTGTAGCTGTTCCATGGCTTGCTGATGAGGAGCACCCCATTTGAAGGGCGTGTCCTTTTTCAGTAGGTCGGTCAGTGGCGCTGCTATCTTAGCGTACTATGGCACGAACCTGTTGTAGTAGTTGGCGAAGCCTAGGAACTGCTGCAACTCTTTCACGTTCTCCGGAACTTTCCATTTCTTAACGGCTTCGATCTTCTGCGGGTCCACGTGTACGCCCTCGGCACTCACCATGTGCCCGAGAAACTGCACTTTCTTCAGTGCGAAGTTGCTCTTCAACAGCTTCACGTAGAATTTGTTTTTCCGCAGGATCTTGAACAATTTCCGCAGATGCTCCACGTGCTCCTTCATGTTTTTGGAGTAGATGAGAATGTTGTCTAGGTACACTACTACGCACTCGTCCAGCAGGGGCCGTAGGATGTGGTTCATCTCCGCCTGGAACGTCGCTGGTGTGTTGCAGAGTCCGAACGGCATCACCAAGTATTCGTAGGAGCCGTATCTCGTACGGAACGCCGTTTTGTGGATCGAGTTGTCCACATCTTGATATTGTCAAACATTGTATGTTTATATTGTGTAGGCTGTAGTGGGTTACACCTTAGGGGGTACACAAAGTTAGGGTTTCCTACTTGTACCAAACTCTGAGCTAGTTCATTCATTGCTCGTTCAGTCATTCTAACATGGTTTCAGAGCAGGTCCTTCGCTAGGACCTAAGTTTTTTTTCGGGCCCACCTCTACTACCTACCTACCTACCTACTTTCGGAGAGCTGCGTTAGCGCCTCCCCCTCAGCGCCCTCGTGCGCCCTAGTGTACGGCCCCTTAGTGGCCCCGTCGCACCCCGCGCGCTCCCCGATTCCGGCCCGCTCGGCCCCGTCGACCTACCCTAGAGGCCCCGCGGCCCCGTGCGCACCCCGTGTAGCGGCCCCCGCGGCCCCGTCGACCTACCCTAGAGGCCCCGCGGCCCCGTGCGCACCCCGTGTAGCGGCCCCCGCGGCCCCGTCGACCCACCCTAGAGGCCCCGCGGCCCCGTCGACCTACCCTAGAGGCCCCGCGGCCCCGTGCGCACCCCGTGTAGCGGCCCCCGCGGCCCCGTCGACCCACCCTAGAGGCCCCGCGGCCCCGCACGCGCCCCGTTTAACGGCCCCGCGGCCCCATCGACCCTCCCCTAGAGGCCCCGCGGCCCCGCGCGCACCCCGTTTAGCGGCCCCGTGGCCCCGTCGCCCGCCACCTCACGGCCCCGCGACCCTGCTGCGCCCCGCTTAGCGGCCCCTCGGCCAGGCTTACAGCTCCGCGCAACCGAACCGAGCCGCGCCGCCCTACCTGAACCGAGCCGCGCCGCCCGACCGAGCCGCGCCGCCCGTACTGAGCAGCCCCGTCGATACTGCTGCTCCTCCTATTTCTTCTACGGCTACTACTACTGTTCCTACTGCTACTACTGCTGCCACTATGGCTAGTCCTCCCGTACTTGCTTTCGATGCTGAGGGCCGCCCAGTGAAATTTGACACCTGGCTAGATGACCTGCACCTCTTCCTACAGCTCACTGCCAAGGAGGATATTTCGCTGTACGATCATGCCCTCGGTCACGCTACTGCCCCTCCTACCACTGCAGACAGCACTCAGCGCTCACAGTGGCAGACTCGTGACGCTCACGCTCGCTTCGCTATTCGCAACTCCCTGCCACTCGATGAGCGCGAGCACTTTGGCCAGCACAAGACTGCTAAGGACCTGTACACTGCTGTCGTTGCTCGTTACTCCTCACCTGCCTCTGCCGCACTAGGCCGCCTCACCCTCCCCTACCTGTTCCCCGACCTGGCCTCCTTCAGCACAGTCGCTGACCTCATCACCCACCTCAGGACCAGTGAGGCCCGCTTTCGCGCTGCTATGCCTGACGAGTTCCTTGCCGCCAACCCCCCCCCCGCTCTGGATCACTCTCTACCACATAGTCACCCGCCTCCCCGACTCCCTGCGCACAGTCAGGGACCACTTCCTCTCTCGCTCCCCCACTGAGCTCACCATTGCCCTCCTCGAGAAGGAATTGCTTGCAGCTGAGGCGAGCATCGTCGCTGTAGGCACCTCTCGTGGCGACCCCCGCACCCCGTTCTTTGAGGGGTGTTCCCCTTCCCCTCTCCTCCCCTCTGTCGCCTCTGCTGCTGCTGTCGACCTCCTTGGTGCTGAGAAGGTCGGGGCTGCGTCTGCTCCGAGCGGGCGCCGCAGGGGCAAAGGGGGCAAGGGTGGAGGTGGCGGCGGGGGCGGCGGGAGTGGTGGTTGTGGGGGTGGCGGTGGGACAGGGGAGGCTAGTGGCGGCAGTGGGGGTGGTGACAGCAGCGGCGGGAGTGGTGGCAGGGGCGGAGGCGACAGCGGAGGCGGAGGTGGTCGTGGCGGCGGCAGGGGTGGAGGTGGCCGGGGCGGTGGCGGCGGCGGTGGTGGTCGTGGAGGCGCTGGCGGTGGACAGAGTCAGCAGCCCGCCCCGTCGCTTCAGGCCGCCCGTGAGTGGTATGCGCAGCGTGGCTTTACCTGCACGTACGTCATTCGCACTGGTGACCGCACTGGTCAGCAGTGTGGGAGGCCGCATCCCACACAGCGCTGTTTCGCACGCCTTACTGACGCGTGGCGTGCCCAGTTTCCTGATGCCACTGACCTGCCCCACTGGGCTGATCTGGAGAAGAAGGGAGTTGATATCTGGGCTTTAGACTTTGATGCTATTCTCACTGCCATGTATGCGATGTTTACTAGTGGAGAGGGTGCTCAGTACTTGCGTGTTCCGCCCGACCCGGGCATTCAGACCAGTCCGGCTGCCGCTCTAGGTGCTAGTGCGTCTGCTGCCCCAGGTCCTGGTGAGGCTGCTGCTCTGGGTGCTAGTGCGTCCGTGCCCGCTGGTACTGAGTCGACTGCAGCACTGCACACCTTCACATTGGACTCAGGTGCTTCTCGCTGTTTCTTTCGTGACCGCACTGTCCTTGAGCCACTCGCTCGGCCAGTTGCTGTCTCCCTCGCTGACCCCTCTGGGGGTCCGGTCGTTGCAACCTCCTCCACTGTCCTTCCTTGTCCTGCGGTCCCGTCAGGCACGCTGTCAGGTCTCTACCTCCCCTCGTTCTCTACGAACTTGGTGGCAGGTAGTGCGCTCCAGGACGGGGGTGTCCACCAGTTCACCCCTGCTTACGAGCGCGTGACCCACTGCACGTGTGCTCGGACGGGCCGTCACCTGGCTACCTTCACTCGGCAGCCGGGGTCGGACCTGTACACACTGACCACTGAGTCCCCTCAGGTAGCTGCGTCCGCGTCTGCGTCTGCGTCAGGTCAGCTGTCCGCCCCCTGCTCGTGTCGCTCTCTGGCGCATGAGACTGTCCTTTGGCACCACCGCCTTGGTCACCCGTCTGTGCAGCGCCTTCGGGCCATGCACAAACGGTACCTTGTCTCTGGTCTTCCCAGGGTTCTCCCTCCCCTGCCACCCTCGCCTGCTCCTCCCTGCCTTCCCTGTGTCGAGGGGCGGCAGCGCGCCGCTCCTCACTCCTCCTCCTTCCCCCCGACGACTGCTCCTTTGCAGACGCTCCACATGGACGTGTGGGGCCCAGCCCGCGTCCGTGGTCAGGGTCAGGAGAGGTACTTCCTGATTGTTGTTGATGACTTCTCGCGCTACACCACGGTCTTCCCCTTGCACGTCCCTGATGTCTTGATCCCTTAGATCCGCAGATCTCGTCTCCAGCTCAGTGAGCGTTTCCGCTCCGACTTCCCTGTCCTGCGTCTGCACTCTGACAGAGGTGGGGAGTTTTCCTCTGGCCTCTTGGAGGCCTTCTGTCAGCAGGAGGGCATTGAGCAGTCGTTCACGCTTCCGGCCTCTCCACAGCAGAATGGGGTTGCTGAGCGCCGCATTAGCTTGGTCATGGAGGTCGCTCGTACCTCCTTGGTTCATGCGGCTGCCCCCCACTTTCTGTGGCCGTTTGCAGTCCGATACGCTGCGCATCAGCTCAACCTCTGGCCCCGTGTCTCCTTACCGGAGACTTCTCCGACACTGCGTTGGACGGGAGAGGCTGGCGATGCGTCGCGTTTTCGGGTCTGGGGATCCCGAGCTTTTGTTCGCGACACGTCCGCGGACAAGCTCTCCCGTCGAGCTGTCCCCTGTGTTTTCCTTGGCTTTGTCCCGGACGCGCCTGGTTGGCAGTTCTACCACGCCACCTCGCGTCGGGTCCTTGCCTCTCAGGACGTCACTTTTGACGAGTCCGTCCCCTACTACCGCCTCTTCCCCTACCGCACTGCCCCGCTCCCCCCCCCGCCTCTCTTCCTCGCTCCAGGTGCTGAGGTCCCAGACCCCCTCCCCCCTCAGGGTGCCGCTCCCTCATGTGTGTCCCAGGTAGACCCGGTTGAGCCTGCTGAGGTAGCTGTTGACTCTCGTCCTGCTGGGGGTGCTGAGCCTGACCGTGAGGAGTCTGAGGGTGCGGAGCCTGGGGGTGCGGAGTCTGGGGGTGCTGAGCCTGGAGGTGCTGCGTCTGGGGGTGCTGAGCCTGGAGGTGCGGAGTCTGGAGGTGCTGAGCCTGGGGGTGCTGCGTCTGGGGGTGCTGTGTCTGGAGGTGCTGAGCCTGAGCGTGCTACACCTGGAGGAGCCCTCTCCTCCCAGCAGCTGCAGGAGAGGTACCTACAGTACTGCCGCCTCCGGAGAGGTGCTACTGGAGCTCGTTCCGGTACTTCCCCTCGTGCCCCGGAGCTCCCCCCCATTCAGCAGATCCGAGAGTGGTACACGCGGCGCTGCAGTCTTCGGAGTGGTGCTCCTGGTGCTGCGGACCCTGGGGGTGGCGCTGCTGCTGGTGCTGAGGACCCGGGCGTTGGAGCTGCTGCTGGAGCTGGGGACCCGAGCGGTGGAGCTGCTGCTGGAGCTGAGGACCCGGCTGGTGGAGTTCCTGCTGGTGCTGCGGACCCGAGCGGTGGCGCTGCTGCTGGTGCTGCGGATCCGGACATTGGAGCTACTACTGGAGCTGAGGACCCGGACGGTGGAGCTGCTGCTGGTGCTGAGGACCCGGACGTTGGAGCTGCTGCTGGTGCTGAGGACCCTGCTGCTGGTGTCTCTGCTGGTTCTGGAGACGCTGCGCGGCCGCGACCGCGACCGTACTTCGTCCCGCTTCTTCAGCAGGTTCTTGGTCAGGCTCCTCCTCCTTGTCCTCCTCCCTCCGTCGAGTGTCCTCTGCCTGTCCAGTCGCAGTCACAGTTCCCGCCTGCCTCGCCTCTCCCTGGTCCCTCTCCTTACACTGGTCCCACAGGAGGTCTTACAGAGCGTCGTGAGCCTGAGTCTCGTCCTGCGTCGCCTGTTCGTACTGCTCGCACTGGTCGTCGTGTCCCACGTGAGCGTCCTCCTCCTGTCCCTGGCACTCACTACATGACTCTGCGTCCCTCCACTGCTCCTCAGCGTGTCCCGCTGCCGTCTCCTCCTGCGTCCTCTCTGCCTACTCTTCCTGATCCGGAGTCTGACTCCCGTCGTGCTGCCAGTCCCACTGTCACCCGTCTCCTCGCTACTGTTGTCACTGACCCTACCTTTGAGTCCTCTGCTGCGTCTTCTCTGGTCGCTGAGTTAGTTGACTTTGCTGCTGCCTGTCGTCTAGACTACGCCACTAGCCTCGTTGCTGAGTCTGAGTCTGAGTCTGTCTGTCCTCCGTCCGTCGGGGGTGAGTGTGCTCTTGGCATGGACGTCCTTGAGGACAGACAGGAGGAGTTCCAGTGCTTTGCTGCTGCTTTACCCCACCTCGTGTCCATGCTAGTTGCCCCTGAGGGAGACCCGGATGCACCAGACATCCCGACCCCGCGCACTTACGCTGAGGCGATGGCGGGTCCCTACTCCTCTCAGTGGCAGACAGCCATGGACGCAGAGATGGCTTCCTGGAAGTCCACACGCACCTACGTCGACGAGGTTCCCCCACCTGGGGCGAACATCGTCAGTGGCATGCGGATTTTCAGGGTGAAGCGGCCGCCGGGTTCTCCTCCTGTCTTCAAGGCGCGCTACGTGGCTCGAGGCTTCAGTCAGCGAGAGGGAGTTGACTTCTTTCAGACCTTCTCCCCCACCCCGAAGATGACTACTCTTCGGGTGCTGCTGCACATAGCCGCTCAGCGCGACTACGAGCTTCACTCACTTGACTTCAGCACTGCTTTCTTGCAGGGCAGCCTGCACGAGGAGATCTGGCTGCGCCGCCCTCCTGGCTTCACTGGGTCGGTTCCTCCTGGTACCCAGTGGAGACTTCAGCGGCCGGTCTATGGTCTCCGCCAGGCACCGCGTGAGTGGCACGACACACTGAGGACGACACTTGCGGCTCTTGGGTTCGCTCCCTCCACTGCTGACCCGTCACTGTTTCTACGCACAGACACCTCGCTGCCGCCGTTCTACATCCTCGTGTACGTCGACGACTTGGTCTTTGCCACTGCTGACACCGCGGCACTCGCCCACGTGAAGTCGGAGCTGCAGAGGAGACACACGTGCACAGACCTGGGTGAACTGACAAGCTATCTTGGCTTGCGGATCACTCGGGACAGAGCACGGCGCACCATCACCTTGACTCAGTCACACATGGTGCAGCAGATCCTTCAGCGCTTCCGCTTCACGTACTCCTCGCCTCAGTCCACTCCTCTGCCTACCGGTCACTCGCTCTCAGCTCTGCCTTCGGATGAGTCCGTAGAGCCGAGTGGCCCGTATCGAGAGCTTGTGGGCTGCCTCATGTACCTGATGACCTGCACTCGACCTGACCTTGCATACCCTCTTAGCATCCTTGCACGCTATGTCGCTCCTGGCCGTCACAGGAAGGAGCACATGGATGCCGCTAAAAGGGTGTTGCGCTACTTGTGCAGTACGTCGGGCATGGGGCTAGTGCTTGGAGGGCGAGACCGTGTTGTACTTACTGGACACTCAGACGCTTCTTGGGCGGACGACCAGGCTACTCAGCGGTCGTCTCAGGGTTACACCTTCAGCCTTGGCTCCGGCTCAGTTTCTTGGCGTTCTACACGCTCTTCGTCTGTTCTCAGCTCCAGTTGTGAGGCTGAGATCTACGCCACAGCCATGGCTGCCCAGGAGCTACGCTGGCTGACCTACCTGCTGACCGACTTGGGAGAGCGGCCTCGTTCTCCTCCATTGCTGTACGTCGACAACCAGGCTGCCATTGCCTTGTGTGAGGAGCACAGACTGGAGCACAGAACGAAGCACATCGCCCTACGGTACTTCCTTGCTCGAGAGCTGCAGCAGCGTGGTCAGCTTCGTCTGCGTTACGTGGCCACTGAGGCCAACCTTGCGGATGTGTTCACCAAGGCGCTTCAGCCTTGTGACCATCAGCGTTTCTGTACTCTTCTAGGCCTTGTGCCTGCTGGACCTCACTTGCTTACTTCTTGACTCTGCTTGTACTGTGATCTTATATATATATATACCTGCATGTTTACACTTGCTAGGTTGTGATCATTGTATCTCTTGCTATATTATGAAACTGCATGTGAACTGGTCTTGTGACCACTTGCTTGTGCTCAGAATTTGTGTGGTATCCTTGAGATCCACCCTGAGCTTGCTTTGCTTTGCTTTGACTGGTCTCATGACCCTGTGGTTGTCTCCCACTGCGCCTATGGGGGTGTGTCAAACATTGTATGTTTATATTGTGTAGGCTGTAGTGGGTTACACCTTAGGGGGTACACAAAGTTAGGGTTTCCTACTTGTACCAAACTCTGAGCTAGTTCATTCATTCCTCGTTCAGTCATTCTAACAGATATGCCAGTAACCCGACCGTAGGTCCAGCTTCGAAAAGATTGTTGCACCACGCAGTTGGTCCAGTAGGTCGTCTATGCGCGGTATGGGATATTTGTTTTTAACTGTCTGTTTGTTCAGTGCGCGGTAGTCGATGCACATCCGTAAACTGCCGTCTGGTTTTGGGGTGAAGAGAACTAGTGCTCTGTAGGGAGAGGTGGATGGTCGGATCAGTTGTCTGTCCAGTAAATACTCGATCTGTTTTTTCATGTCTGTTAGTTCGGTCGGACTCAGTCGGTAAGGTGCACGTGAGACGGGTTTCGCACCTGGTTCCTCCACGATCTCGTGCTCGTGGGTGCGTCTGGAGGTATGCCTGCAAGTAGGCATTATGTCCTTGTACTGCTCCAAGACCTCCTTCACTGCTGCAGGAAGCTCCGAACTCGGCTTCTCCTCCTCTGCTGCTGCCATGACCAGTGCTAGATAACCCGTGTTACTCTCGTTCACCGTCCGTTCGAACCGTGCCAGTGTCGTTTCAGGAACGTCCCCTGTATCCGTCCAGCTTCGTAGCTCTATCCGCTTCCCGTTGTTGTAGATGCACGCCTTCCGATTGACCCAGTCAATCTCGGGGTTGAACTGCTTCAGGAAATCTCGCCCCAAGATGAAATCTAATCCCTTGATGTTCGTGATCGGCAACGTCGGCTTCCATCTCAACGCACCTATATGCAGCTGCAATGATGCTTCGCCGTGGATGGGAAGCTTCGTACTGTCCACCATCGTTGCTGAAAATTGGGTCTTCTCCGCTTTCTCTCCAACTTTCTCCAATGTCTTGCGGTCACACACCGAGTCGGATGCACCGCTGTCCACCATCGCCTGGAGGCGTCGCCCGTTGCAGATCACCTCGAGAAGTAGTGGCTGCTAAATGCCGCTCCGAGTAGCCGTAGATGGTCTCGCTTATAGGATCATAGGGTACGTCGAATAGATCATCCATAGGTTCCGCGCTCGAAGCTGCTGACTCCATATCAGTTTTCAACTGAGCAGGGTTAGAAGGATTTATCCGCGGCCGATTCAGCTTCGTCTTGGCCTGGAACCTTCCCCTATGTCGTTGCAGCTGTGTAGGCTTCTCCTGTGGGCAATGGGGAGCCTTAACATTGTGTTGCGGGGAGAGAAAATTCTCCTTGGAGCGCACGACCCTTATCAACGCTCCGGAGTGGTTTGCCCAACTTCTCAGGTACCTGAATAATATCTGAGGGCTTTTTCTCAGCCTCAAGTCTCCCCTGAAGGCTTGAAAATCACGAGAGGTAATCTTCTTAGTTAAAGTATCTTTATAGGATAACTTTAACGAATTCTTACTTTCGTGAGTGTTTGGCTGGAGTTTCCCGGTCGGTGCAGAGTCTTGTTTCGCGGAGCCTCCATTTGTCTCGGCGATTTCCCCTGTTGCCGGCCGGTCGTGGCGTTTTAAATTCGCGCCATCATGTCCTCCTTTTTTCGCCCGCTCCGAAGTCGCCACGTATTTTTACTTTGGAGGTGCTGCACTGTCGTTGCCCTGTAGCGCTGCTCGTGCTTTCTGTTAAACTGTAGCATGCTTGTAGGCTGTAGTGGGGTAGCCAATATGGGGTACAACCCCAACTAGGGTTTCATATTTGTACCCAAAACTTCTGCTAGTTCATCATTCTTGCCTAGTGATTCTGACATGGTATTCAGAGCAGGAGGTCCCTAGGACCTACCGATCGTTTTTTTTTTAGGGCCCACCACCGCTCGCATGCGGTTACCACGCTACCCCGTTCCCTAGCCTCGTAGCGCCCTCGTGCGCCCTCGTTAGCGCCCTCGCGCGCACCCTCGTTAGCGCCCTCGCGCGCACCCACGTCAGCGCCCTCGCGCGCCCCTTCGTTAGCGCCCTCGCGCGCCCCTTTGCTAGCGCCCTCGCGCGCCCCTTGCTAGCGCCCTCGCGCGCCCCTCACTAGCGCCCTCGCGCGCCCCTCACTAGCGCCCTCGCGCGCCCCTCGCCGAGCCGCCCGCTCGCAGCCCGCCCGCCCGCTCGCTGCCCGCTTCGCGGCCCGCTCGCTACGCAGCCCGCCCGCCCGCTCGCTGCCCGCTTCGCGGCCCGCCCGCTTCGCAGCCCGCTCGCTCGCTGCCCGCTTCGCGGCCCGCCCGCTTCGCAGCCCGCTCGCTCGCTGCCCGCTTCGCGGCCCGCCACTTCGCAGCCCGCCCGCCCGCTCGCTGCCCGCTTCGCGGCCCGCCCGCCTCGCAGCCCGCTCGCCCCGCTGCCCGCTTCGCGGCCCGCCCACTTCGCAGCCCGCCCGCCCGCTCGCTGCCCACTTCGCGGCCCGCTCGCATCGCAGCCCGCCCGCCCGCTGCCCGCTTTGCGGCCCGCCCGCCTCGCAGCGTCGCCCGCCCACCGTGCTGCCCGCTTGCAGCGCCGCCTGCCCGCCGCGCTGCCCGCTTCCCGGCCCGTCCGCCGCGCTGCCCGCTCGCAGCGTCGCCCTCCCGTCGCACTGACCGCTTGCAGCGCCGCCTGCCCGTAGCGCCAGCCTCGCCCGCTGCTCTCTATCCGTGCACAGTCGTCTTCCCCTGCTGCGGCAGCTTGCGTTACTCTGTCACACTGTCGCTATGGCTTCCATTCGCGTGCTGTCGTTCGATGCTGAGGGCCGCCCTGTGCGTTTCACCGCTTGGCTAGATGACCTGCAGCTGTTTCTCCTGAGCGATAGCAAGGAGCATGTGTCGCTCTATGACTACGCGTCTGGTGCTGCGCCTGCCCCTCCTGCCACAGCTGAGCTTAGTGTTCGTTCCCACTGGCAGACTCGTGACGCAGCTGCTCGCCTAGCCATTCGCAGTCACCTGCCGTTAGCTGAGCTAGAGCATTTTGGCGACTGCAAATCCGCTAAGGCCCTGTACGACGCTGTCGTCGCTCGCTACTCCTCGCCTGCCACAGCCGAGCTTAGCCGCCTCATGCTGCCGTACCTGTTCCCCGATCTGTCCACCTTTACTACAGTCGCCGATCTTATCACCCACCTTCGCACTAGTGATGCTCGCCTGCGTGCCGCCCTTCCCACCGAGTTCTGCGCTAAGAACCCCCCTCCACTGTACTGGACACTCCACTTCATAGTCACCCGTCTCCCTGACACCCTCCGCTCAGTTCGAGACCACTTCCTTGCTCGCTGTCCCACTGAGCTCACAGTCGCCCTCCTAGAGGAGCACCTGCTCGCGGCCGAAAAGAGCATTGTAGCTGTCGGTGCTGCTCGTGGCGCTCCTCGCACCCCCATCTTTGAGGGGTGTTCTCCCTCTCCCCTCGCTCCCTCCTACGCTGCTGCTGCTGCTGTTGACTTCCTTGGTGCTGAGTCTGTTGGCGCTGCTTCTACTCCTGGTGGGAGGCGCCGCACCGGCAAGGGCAAGGGGGGCAAGGGTGGTGGTGGTGGCGCTGGGGGGGGAGGAGGTGGGGGAGGTGGGGGGGGAGGCGGTGCTGGAGGGAGCGGTGGCGGGAGCGCTGGTGGGAGTGGGGTCGGTGGTGGAGACGGGGGCGGCGGAGGGAGCAGTGGCAGTAGTGGCGGCGGCGGCGGTGGCGGCGGTGGCGGTGGCGGTGGCGGTGGTGGCGGTGGCGGTCGGAGCGGTGGTAGTGGTGGCGGCGGAGGTCGGAGTGGAGGCACTGGCTCTGGCCAGAGCTCCCAGCAGCAGCAGCGTCCCCAGACGACCCAGCAGCTTCGTGAGTGGCTTGCTCAGCGTGGGACGTCGGGGGCCAGTGCCCGCTGTTCTTATGTCATTCGCACAGGTGACCGCAAGGGACAGACGTGTGGGAGGTTCCACACCCCGTACCGCTGCTTCTCCCGCCTTGACGACGCTTGGCGTGAGGAGATGGGTGCGGATGTTGAGCGCCCCCGCTGGGCTGAGCTCATGAGGGCTGGTGTTGATGTCTTTGCTCTTGACTATGATGCTATTATTGCTGCCATGTATGCATTGACTGTTAGTGCCGAGGGAGACTGTTACTTGTGTGTGCCGCCTGACCCAGGTATAGAGCCCGCTGCCCTGGGTACTAGTGAGTCTGCTCTCTCTGGTATGGTGCCCCCTGTACTTGCTCCCTCCAGTGCTGTCCCGACTGGTTTCGAGTCTGCTCTCTCAGGTACAGCACCCACAGAGACTGCTCTCTCAGGTACCGCACCGGCTGAGGCCTGTCACACCTTCACCCTTGACTCAGGTGCTTCCCGTTGCTTCTTTCGTGACAGTACTGAGCTCACACCGCTTCCTGCACCGGTCCCAGTCTCCTTGGCTGACCCCTCTGGGGGCCCAGTCCTTGCCCAGTCCACCACTGTCCTCCCTTGTCCGGCGGTTCCGTCTGGCTCGTTGTCGGGTTTCCACCTCCCCTCGTTCTCGACGAACCTGGTGAGCAACGCTGTCCTCCAGGATCAGTGGGTTGACACCTTTACCCCTGGCGGACAGCGTGTGGCGATCTGCACGTGCTCCAGGACTGGCCGTCACCTGGCTACGTTCACCCGTCGGCCGGGGTCGAGTCTCTACACACTGACCACTGCGTCTCCCCAGGTAGCTGCTGTCGGTCAGGTGTCTGCGTCAGGTCTGGTGGCCCACGCCTGTGAGTGTCGTTCCCTGTCGCACCAGACTCTTCTCTGGCACCACCGCCTGGGTCACCCCTCCTTGCCACGCCTTCGTGGCATGCACCGTCGCCTCCTTGTGTCCGGTCTTCCCAGGTCCCTCCCTCCCCTCCCTGCCTCGCCTGCGCCGCCCTGCCTTCCTTGCGTCGAGGGGCGGCAGCGCGCCGCTCCTCACTCCTCCTCGTTCCCCCCGACAGAGGCTCCTCTGGAGACCCTCCACCTGGACGTGTGGGGCCCAGCCCGCGTTCGTGGTCAGGGCGGTGAGCGGTATTTTTTGCTGGTTGTCGACGACTACTCGCGTTACACCACGGTCTTCCCCTTGCGCACCAAGGGTGAGGTCCCTGCTGTTCTGATCCCTTGGATCCGCACGGTTCGTCTCCAGCTCCGCCGCCGTTTCCGGACGGATCTTCCTGTCCTGCGTCTGCACTCTGACAGAGGTGGTGAGTTTTCCTCCGACCTCTTGAGGACCTTCTGTCAGGCGGAGGGCATCGAGCAGACCTTCACGCTTCCGGACTCCCCACAGCAGAATGGGGTTGCTGAGCGTCGCATTGGCCTGGTCATGGAGGTCGCTCGTACCTCCTTGGTCCACGCGGCGGCTCCCCATTTTCTGTGGCCGTTTGCGGTCCGGTACGTCGCGCATCAGCTCAACCTCTGGCCCCGTGTCTCCTTGCCGGAGACCTCGCCCACACTGCGTTGGACGGGGGAGGTTGGCGATGCGTCGCGCTTCCGGGTGTGGGGTGCTCGTGCCCTTGTCCGCGATACGTCTGCGGACAAGCTCTCCTCCCGCACGCTTCCCTGTGTCTTCCTTGGCTTTGTCCCTGACGCGCCTGGCTGGCAGTTTTACCACCCCACCTCGCGCCGGGTCTTCGCCTCTCAGGATGTCACCTTTGACGAGTCGGTCCCCTTTTACCGTCTCTTCCCCTACCGCACTGCCCCCCTCCCTCCCCCGCCACTTTTCCTTGCTCCTGGTCCCCCTCCGGTAGACCCCCTTCCCCCTCAGGGTCCTGCTCCTTCAGGTGTCTCTCAGGTAGACCCTCCTCCCGTCGCTGAGCCTGTCGAGGTCACAGGTGACTCAGGTGCTGCTGCGGGTGGTGCTGCTGGGAGTGCTGAGCCTGGGGGTGCTGAGCCTGGGGGTGCTGGGCCTGGGGGTGCTGGGGCTGCAGGTGCTGGGACTGAGGGTGCTGGAGCTGAGGGTACGGTGCCTGAGAGTACGGAGCCTGGGGGTGCTGCGACTGGGGGTGCTGAGCCTGCGGGTACTGAGCCTGCGGGTACTGAGCCTGGGGGTGCTGCTACTGAGCCTACGGAGCCTCGGGTTACTGTGTCTGGGGGTGCTCCGGTTCGGGGTGCTGAGCAGTCTCTCACACCGCAGCAGCTTCGTGACTGGTACGTCCGACGCTTTCGCCGTCCTAGTGGCTCGGCTGGAGTTTGGGGTGCTGGAGCTGCTCGTCCTGGGGGTGCTCGTACTGGGGGTACTGGAGCTGCCGGGACTGGCTGTTCTGGGAGCACTGCGACTGGAGCTGCTGGAGCTGGGGACTCTGGCGCTGGCGGTGCTAGCGGAGTTGGAGCTGCCGACTCTGGGGGTGGCGCTGCTGCTGGTGCTGCGGACCCACCTGGTGGAGCTGCTGCTGGTGCTGAGGAGTCGGACGGTGGAGCTGCTGCTGGAGCTGGGGACCCGGCCGGTGGAGCTGCTGCTGGTGCTGTGGACCCGGACGCTGGAGCTCCTACTGGTGCTGAGGACCCGGCCGCTGGAGTCCCTTCTGCTTCTGGAGACGCTGCGCGGCCGCGACCGTACTTCGTACCGCTCCTTCAGCAGGTTCTTGGGCAGGCTCCTCCTCCTTGTCCTCCTCCCTCCGTAGAGTGTCCTCCGCCTGTCCAGCCGCAGTCACAGTTACCGCCTGCCTCGCCTCTCCCTGCTCCCTCTCCTTATACTGGTCCCACAGGAGGTCTTACAGAGCGTCGTGAGCCTGAGTCTCGTCCTGCGTCGCCTGTTCGTCCTGCTCGCACTGGTAGTCGTGTCCGTCGTGAGCGTCCTCCTCCTGTCCCAGGCACTCACTACATGACTCTGCGTCCCTCTACTGCTCCTCGGCGTGTCCCTCTACCGTCTCCTCCTGCGTCCTCTTTGCCTGCCGTTCCGGACCCTGAGTCTGACCGGTATCGCGCTGAGCACCCTACAGTCACGCGTCTCCTCGCTACTGTTGTCACTGACCCTACCTTTGAGTCCTCGGCTGCGTCTGCTCTGGTCGCTGAGTTGGTTGACTTTGCTGCTGCCTGTCGTCTAGACTACGCTGCTAGCCTTGTTGCTGAGTCAGAGTCTGCGTCTGTCTGTCCTCCGTCCGTCGGGGGTGAGTGTGCTCTTGGCACGGACGTCCTTGAGGACAGGCAGGAGGACTTTGACTCTCTTGCGGCTGCTGTACCTCATCTCGTGGCCTGGTTGCTTGCCCCTGAGGGAGACCCGGATGCACTAGACATCCCCACTCCGCGCACTTACGCAGAGGCGATCTCGGGTCCCTACTCCTCTCAGTGGCAGACAGCCATGGACGCAGAGATGGCATCCTGGAAGTCCACAGGCACCTACGTCGACGAGGTTCCCCCTCCTGGGGCGAACATCGTCGATGGCATGTGGATTTTCAGGGTGAAGCGGCCGCCAGGTTCTCCGCCTGTCTTCAAGGCTCGTTACGTTGCTAGAGGCTTCAGTCAGCGTCAGGGGGTCGACTTCTTCCAGACCTTCTCCCCCACCCCGAAGATGACCACTCTTCGGGTTCTGCTGCACGTTGCTGCTCAGCGTGACTACGAGCTTCACTCTCTTGACTTCAGCACAGCGTTCCTGCAGGGCAGCCTGCACGAGGAGATCTGGCTGCGCCGCCCACCTGGCTTTACTGGGTCGTTTCCCCCTGGTACCCAGTGGAGTCTCCGCCGGCCAGTCTACGGTCTCCGCCAGGCGCCACGTGAGTGGCACGACACACTGAGGACTACTCTTGCGGCTCTTGGGTTCGCGCCGTCTACTGCTGACCCGTCGCTGTTTCTGCGCACAGACACGTCGCTGCCGCCGTTCTACATTCTCGTGTACGTCGACGACTTGGTCTTTGCTACTGCTGACACTGAGGCACTCGCTCGTGTGAAGTCGGAGCTGCAGAAGAGACACACCTGCACTGACCTGGGTGAACTGCGTAGCTACCTTGGCTTGCAGATCACCCGGGACAGAGCTCGCCGCACCATCACCCTGACTCAGTCACACATGGTGCAGCAGGTCCTTCAGCGCTTCGGCTTCCAGTTCTCCTCACCACAGGCCACACCTCTGGCTACCAGCCACTCGCTCTCAGCTCCACCTTCGGACGAGTCCGTAGAGCCGAGTGGCCCGTACCCAGAGCTTGTAGGCTGCCTCATGTACCTGATGACTTGCACGCGACCTGACCTCGCGTACCCTCTTAGCATCCTTGCTCGTTACGTTGCGCCTGGGAGACACAGGCGAGAGCACTGGGAGGCTGCTAAGAGGGTGCTGCGTTACCTGTGCAGTACATCAGGCATGGGGCTGGTGCTTGGAGGACGCGACAGAGTTGTCCTCACTGGTCACTCGGACGCCTCTTGGGTGGACGACCTGGCTACGCAGCGGTCGTCACAGGGTTACACCTTCAGCCTTGGCTCAGGTTCTGTCTCGTGGCGGTCCACCCGCTCTTCCTCTGTTCTCGGCTCTAGTTGTGAGGCTGAGATCTACGCCACAGCCATGGCTGCACAGGAGTTACGCTGGCTCACCTATCTGCTGACTGACTTGGGAGAGCGGCCTAGTTCTCCTCCAGTTCTGTACGGTGACAACAAGGCGGCTCTTGCCTTGTGTCAGGAGCACAGACTGGAGCACAGGACGAAGCACATTGCTCTTCGCTACTTTCTTGCTCGAGAGCTTCAGCAGCGCGGTCAGCTTCGGCTTGTGTACGTGGACTCGAAGGCCAACACTGCTGATATCTTCACCAAGGCGCTCCCGCCTAGTGATCATCAGCGGCACTGTACTTCTTTAGGCCTTGTGTCCACGTTTCCTCACTTGCTCACTGCTTGACATTCTTTGTACTGTACTTTATATATATCTTGTTGCTTGCTTGCTAGGTTTTGATCACTGTGTTGTTTGTCTTGTACTATATCTAGCACTGCATGTGAACTGGCCTTGTGGCCTTTACTTGTGCTCGGAGTGTGGTGACGTTGTGATCCACCCTGGGCGTTGCTTTGCTTTGCTGGACTGGTCTTGTGACCCTTTGTTCTCCCCCACTTTGCCTATGGGGGTGTGTTAAACTGTAGTATGCTTGTAGGCTGTAGTGGGGTAGCCAATATGGGGTACAACCCCAACTAGGGTTTCATATTTGTACCCAAAACTTCTGCTAGTTCATCATTCTTGCCTAGTGATTCTGACACTTTCTTCATTTTCCAACACGCCAAGAGTCGATGTCCCGCTGCGCCGCAAAATTCGCATTTTGTCGGCTGCTGCTTCGCGTCGATCTTGTCGATATCCATCGGGTCGGCGGTCGTGGGTGGTGCCGATCGCTTCGTGTCGAATGATCTGTTCGGCACGTGGCGTCGTGTCTCGGGTTGACCTCGCGTCAGCGCATCAAATCTCTCTGCTGCACACACCATGTCGCGGTAGTTGTTGTAGTTCGCGGCAATCACCTGTCGGCGGACTTCCATTTTTAGCCCCTCAGTATACGCTTGGATTTTTTCCCCTTCGGTCAGGTCGGTAATTCGATTGAAGAGGCTCTCCATCTGCTGCGTGTACTGTGTTACACTGCCGTACTGCTTATGCCGATGAATCTGCTGCCGCGCCATGTAGCTGGAATTGATCGGTTCGAAACGTTGAATTAAAGCTGCCCGAAACTGCGTCCATGACCCCTCGCCTCGGATCTCCTTACTGTTGTAAATCCACTCGAGCGCCGGGCCTCGCAACAGTGTTGCTACGAGCCGAATTCGCATTGCATCGTGTGTTGGGTTCGTGCAGCCAACGGCCTAGAAGTAAATTTCGAGTGTCGCAATGAATCGACGGACGTCGGCGTCTCTCGCATTCGGATTGAACGTCTCCAGTAGCCTCGGACGAGCCGCCTCAAGGTTCACTGTATCCGCTGCCGCTGCTGCTGGGTGAAGTGTCGGTGTCGCTGCTGCTGCTGCTACCGTCGCTGCTGCATTCGCTGCTACGTATGCTGCTGCTGTGGCGGCTGCCGACTCATTCGCGAGAAGCTTATCTACTCGCTGGAGTGCCGCTCGCATCTGGTCCAGGTTGGTGCGTAACTCCGTAATTTTTTGTACTGAATTATCACCGTTTTCCTCCATTTGGCGATTTACAGGAAGATTTGCGACAGAAATAATAAAAAACTATGTGTTGGTGAACGTACTGCGAATCGAATCGACTGTAGAAATGTTGAGCGCTGTTTCTGCTAGTCGCCAAATTCTCCCTTAGCCGAAATTCGCGTCAGATCTCGGCCGTTGAGCTGAAATTCGATCCGACGCCCCAAATTCCAACTTTTTTGGGCGAAATTCTCAGGGCGATTGATGTACGAATCGATCCGACGGCTGAAATTCCAACTTTTTTGCCACTGAACCTAAGGAAATTCAAAAAACCGGTTCGAGGGGGACGTTAAAAAATAGCGCGGAACTGGTTTACGTACCCGAAATCGGCGCTTCCGTCGTCGCCCCCGTGGTTTTAATAGCTACGATTTAGCGGCCGAAAAACTCGCGTGTAAACGGTCTCTAGTAACCAAGTGTGAGGATCTAGGATCGAGCTCAGAAAAGAGAATGTGAATTGAATGTTTCACCTGGGTGCAAGACGAGGCTTAATATAGGCTCGACACAAGGCAGGTAACCAGGTGTTACGCGAAGGTTCCGAGGGTCGTGAAGCGTCCCGAACAGACCCTTCCTGAATTCGGTAGAAGGCAATTCAGTGGCAACCGAAAAGCCTAGAATTCGGTGCACTCAACCTAGTTCGGTGCCTATAACTATAATAAATATAGTAAAAGCAACGAACCTAGGAAATCTAGCAAAACCAAGCAAAATAGAGCAAAGATAAGCTAGATAATGCATAATAAATTAAATAAAGGCAAGCTAGCAAAGCCAGCATAAGCCGTCGTACACTCACACTAACGACCTGCCATGGCTGCTCTGGTACGGGTAGAGGCTGAAGTAACCCTGCTTTCTTCTGCTTGCTACTCTTCATCCGCTGGCACGTGTCGCAGGAGGTGACGAACTGCTGCACGTCTGCTGCCATCCGAGGCCAGTAGTAATACTTTGCTCACGTATGCTGCCATCCGAGGCCAGTAGTAATACTTTGCTATTCCTGCTAACGTCTTGTTACTCCCGAAATTTCCCGCGTATGGTACGTCGTGAAATTCCTGTAATAGGATCTGCCTTAGTGGGGCGTAGTTCGGTACCCAAATCTTTCCTAAACCCTTCCGTACCGCTAAGTCTCTCTCACACTGTAACAGCTTCTGTTTCTCTGCCGTTGCTATCTCGCCGTCCACGGAGTACCCATGTTGGAATAGACCCTTGAGCAGAGGGTTCATCCCGTTGAGCTGGATGCCTGCTACATGACCGGGGCGGCTCAACGCGTCGGCTTTGTTGTGGAGCCCTTGTCTGTAGACAATGTCGTAGTGTAAGTGGGTTTCCAAGAAATCCACCCACCGCACCTGTCGTCGTGAGAGCGTCGGCTGCGACTTCAGGTATTTAAGGCTGCAGTGGTCCGTATATACTGTGGTCTTGGCTCCCTCTAGATAACACCTCCACGCCTTGAAGGCTACGACTATAGCTAAGGCTTCCTTGTTGTGAATGGGGCAGTTCAGTTTTGCTCCGTGTAGCTTCTTACTGAGGTAGGCGATAGGTTGTAAACCGTTCCCGTGATCCTGCATCAGTACTGCTCCGACTGCCTGGTCACTAGCGTCTGCTTCAACTACGTAGTCCTTCTCGGGGTCCGGTAGGATGAGTACTGGCGCTGTGGTCAGTGCTGTCTGTAGCTGTTCCATGGCTTGCTAATGAGGAGTACCCCATTTGAAGCGCGTATAATTTTTCAGTAGGTCGGTCAGTACGAACCTGTTGTAGTAGTTGGCGAAGCCTAGGAACTGCTGCAACTCTTTCACGTTCTCCGGAACTTTCCACTTCTAAACGGCTTCGATTTTCGGAGGGTCCACGTGTACGCCCTCGGCACTCACCATGTGCCCGAGAAACTGCACCTTCTTCAGTACGAAGTCGCTCTTCAACAGCTTCACGTATAATTTGTTTTTCCGCAGGATCTCGAACACTTTCCGCAGATGCTCCACGTGCTCCTTCATGTTCTTGGAGTAGATGAGAATGTCGTCCAGGTATACTACTACGCACTCGTCCAACAAGGGCCGTAAGATGTGATTCATCTCTGCCTGGAACGTCGCTGGTGCGTTGCAGAGTCCGAACGGCATCACCAAGTATTCGTATGAGCTGTATCTTGTACAGAACGCCATCTTGATCTGCCAGTAACCCGACCATAGGTCTAGCTTTGAAAAAACTGTTGCACCACGCAGTTGGTCCAGTAGGTCGTCTATGCGCGGTATGGGATATTTGTTTTTGACTGTCTGTTTGTTCAGTGCGCGGTAGTCGATGCACATCCGTAGACTGCCGTCTGGTTTTGGGGTGAAGAGAACTGGTGCTCCGTAGGGAGAGGTGGATGGGCGGATCAGTTGTCTGTCCAGTAAATATTCTATCTATTTTGTCATGTCTGTCAGTTCTGTCGGACTCAATCGATATGGTGCACATGAGACGGGTTTCGCACCTGGTTCCTCCACGATCTCGTGCTCGTGGGTGCGTGCTGGAGGTACGCCTGCAGGTAGGTCGTCGGGCATTATGTCTTTGTACTGCTCCAAGACCTCCTTCACTGCTGCAGGAAGCTCCGAACTCGGCTTCTCCTCCTCTGCTGCTGCCATGACCAGTGCTAAGTAACCCGTGTTGCTCTCGTTCACCGTCTGTTCGAACCGTGCCAGTGTCGTTTCAGGAATGTCCCCTGTATCCGTCCAGCTTCGTAGCTCTATCCGTTTCCCGTTGTTGTAGATGCACACCTTGCTGTTGACCCAATCGATCTCGGGGTTGAACCGCTTCAGGAAATCTCGCCCCAAGATAACTAATCCTTTGATGTTGGTGACTGGTAGCTTCGGCTTCCACCTCAACGCACCTATATGCAGCTGTAGTGATGCTTCGCTGTGGATGGGAAGCTTCGTACCGTCCACCATTGTCGCTCCGAATTGGGTCTCCTCCGCCTTCTCTCCAATTTTCTCCAATGTTCCGCGGTCACACACCGAGTGAGATGTGTCAACGGGAGTTGTGTGTTGGCCCCGTCCTCGCTTGGGCGGAGCCGACTTCGTGGTCGGGTGTAAGGGTACAGCCGACCTGCAGCAGTGGGCGAGCTGGTCGACGAGGTTGGTCGACCTGCACGAGGAGCCACTTCATGGGCGCCAACTTCGGGAGGGCGCTAACTTCGGGTGGTCGACCTGGGAAGTCGACCTGCAGAGGGCGTCGACCTGGTGACGCCATCTTGGGGCAGCCGACTTGGGTGGTCGGCTAACGGAGCTGCTGGTCGACTTGGTTGGTCGACCAGACCTGCTGGTCGACTTGGTGGGTCGACCTGGTCTGCTGGTCGACTTGGTGGCTGGTCGACCAGGCGTGAGGTCGACCTGGTGGTCGACCGAACGTGGTAGTCGACGAGGGAAGGGGCCGACGTCGACCTCGACAGAGGGATACAGGACGCCAAACAGCTGGGCGTCGAGTATCAGTGCGTCAACGTGTTGACGCCGACTTCGGGTAGCCGACTCTGGTGGTCGGCTAGTGCTGGTCGACCTGGAGGTGGTCGACCTGGAGGGACGTCGACCTGGAGCTGGTCGACCGAGGGTGTGGACGACTTGGTGAGGTCGACTTGGAGTGGTCGTCGACCTGGGTGGTCGACGGGCATGCACGGGAGCGGCTGGTTGACGTGGTTGCCTGGTCGACCAGGTTACCTGGGTGACGAAGTTCTGCGGAGGCACGCGACGGTCGCCCAGGCGACGTTGGCGAGGATGACCTCGGTGGTAGTATCCCGAGGTCGACGTGGCTGATCAGAAGCTGTCGTCAGCACGAAGTTGATTTGGTGTATACGGTGTGCAGATGACATGGCACTGCACGCCAATCATCTGCGAGCACCTGCGAAGCTGGTGCGCTGCTGTCCTGCGGGAGCAACGTTGGCACGCCGTCAACCTGCGACGTTGGCCCGACGTCGACTTGCAGCGTTGGCAAGCCGCGACTCTACACTGCTGGAGCGCGGTCGACCAAGTCGTGCTGGCACGCGGTCGACCGTGCTGCGCTGGCAGAAGACCTGCTTGCATCCTAGCTCTGATGTAGTCTAGCCTTGCCAACTTCATTGTATCATTGTTGTCAACTTTCTCTAGTGAAACTCTTGCCAATTTGTCCTGTGAACTAGCAAGCAGTGTGTGCACTAGGAAAACGACTAAGGAACAAGGAACGCAGAGATCACACGAGCACCCGTGCCTAGTCCGTAGTCTAGCTCCCGTTGTAGTAGTTATCTCCGCATGGTGCGGTGAGCGTGGACGGCACCCGACTTACCTTTCAGTCTAGTCGACTTAGTAGGCACCTTACCTAAGTTGTTCGTAGGCCGGCAGCTGTGCGGTAGTCACTATGGTAGGCGCCGTAGGTGACACGGGGGTGGTGGACACCCTGGAGGCACGGGTGGAGAGCACGACGAGACGCCATGAGGCGAAGGAGTTCGGCGACATCCCTTGGGCGGTCGTCGACGCTGGCATCCGTTCCGTGTGGGCGACGGAGCACCCTTCTCGGCCTGCGTCTCCTCGACCGGTGAACGACGAAGGCGGCGTCGACGTGGGCGTCAACGCCGGGGGCGACCAAGTCGGCAGCAGTGCGGGAGGCACGTCGTCAAGGCAGTGTGGTGTGATTCACGCAGATGAAGTCGGCGGCGTTCGGGTGCGAAGGATGCGGTCTTCATCGGCTGCAGGCTCCTCGCAGGGTGACGTCGGAGGTCGACGAAGTGGATCTTTGCTGATGTCGGTGACCCAGGTGACAGCAGGCGGAATTGCACCGAGCTACGGCTACTTCAAGTTTACGTTTGATAGGATCTTGGTTACCCCTCTGCTGGTCGGTCGACCTAACATTCTTACCTGGAAGGAAGCCATCGAGCCCCAGCTGGAGATGGCCGGGCTGATCAACTTTGCTCGCGGTACCGTGGCGACGCCGGATGACCCCGACTTGCATGCAGAGTTTCACGCCATGCAGCTGCTAACCTTTACGGTCATCTCGCCGGGCGTGCAAATCGCCCTGAAGTCGTGCAGGGAGCACATCGACGCCGGCCACCGGGCGTGGCACTTCATCGAGTCGACTTACCAAGTCACCGACGACTTGTTCATCGCCCAGCTTGAAGGGCAGCTGACGCACCTGCGTATGGGCGACCAGGAGACGGCGACGAACTACTGCAACGTGCTCGGCGGATTCTTGCCACCATCAGGATGGCCGGCGCGGAGTACTCGACGGCGTCGTACGTCACCCATGTCATGCAGGGACTCCCAAGCAGCTACAACCTGCTGAAGCGGCTGTCGATGGCGCTGAGCTCGCGGGCGACGCTCAACGAGGACACGTGAACCTCGTACATCCTTCACTGGCACTTTCCCTCCTGGGACCCAGTGGAGGCTGAGGCGACCTATCTACGGTCTCCGTCAGTCTCCTCGTGAGTGGCACGACACCATTCGTTCTACCCTCTCTGACATTGGTTTCCAGCCGTCTTCTGTCGACCCGCCGCTGTTCGTTCGTCATGGCTCCAGACCTTTCTTTGTTCTGGTCTACGCTGACGACCTGGTTATTGCCACTGCTCACAGGGTTACCTTGGCAGACGTAAAGTCCGAACTGCAGAAGAGACACACGTGCACTGATCTTGGTGAGCTGCGCCACTACCTTGGCCTGCAGATCACCAGGGACAGAGTTGCTCGCACCATTACACTCTCACAGTCACACATTGTGAGGATCTAGGATCGAGCTCAGAAAAGAGAGTTTGAATTGAATGAATCACCTGGGTACAACACGAGGCTATATATAGGCTCGACACAAGGGGCCTTAACCAGGTGTTACGTGAAGGTTCCGAGGGTCGCGAAGCGTCCCGAACAGACCCTTCCCGAATTCGGTAGAAGGCAATTTGGTGGCAACGAATAGCCCAAATTTCGGCGTACGCAACCTAGCTCGGTGCTATAACTATAATAAAATATAGGAAAGCACCTAGCCTAGGAAATCAAGCAATTCATGCATGCATAAAATAAACCTAAGCTAGTAATAGCGTAATAAGATAAAAGCAAGCATGCATGGCTGGCATAAGCCGTCGTACTCTCACACGTCCCCCCCTCAAAGCTGGGTGGCGTGAGATACACCCTGCTTGACAAGATAGTCCTTGAGAGCATGGCGTGCGTTGCCCATATCAGCTTCTGCAACCCAACTGTCCTCAGTGGGGTCATATCCCTTCCAGCGGATCAGGAACTCGAGGGTCTTGCCGCCGCGGCGCCGATGAGTGAGAACGCGCTCGATCTCGTACTCTGGTTCATCCTGTACGAGTACAGGTGGTGGTGGCGGTAGCTGCCGTCCCTGGAACTGTTGGTTGGGGTCCTTGTAGGGTTTCAGTAGCTGAACATGGAAAGCATTGTGAAGCTTCCACGTGTCTGGTAAGCGCAAGCAGAATGTAACTGGTGTGACCTGCGTCTCCACCAGAAAAGGACCACAGAAGCGAGGTCGGAGTTTGGATGGTAGGTGAGACAGGTTCAAGTTGCGCGTGTGAAGAAGCACCCTATCTTCGATTGCTACTGGGTGATCACGTAGTTGACGATCGGCATACTGCTTCTAGGAGTTCTGCATCGTGGTGAGACGTCGCTGAGTCTTCTCCCATAGCTGCTGCATGGTGGTGACGAAGTCGTGTGCGGCTTGGACGTGTGCCGGTGTGGTTGGTTGCTGTGGTGTGAGTGGTTCCCGTCCATAGCACAGGAAGAAAGGGGTTTTTCCTGTGGCCGCATGCGAGGCGTTGTTGTAAGCGAACTCTAAGGTCGGTAACTGTGTGTCCCAGTGGCTGATGTCGTCTTTGCAAGCTGTGCGCAGTAACTGTTCAACCACTTGATTGAGTCGCTCCGTCTGTCCGTCATGTTAGAGATTAAGGATCGAGTCTATGAAGATTAGGTGCCCAAATAACTCAAAATCGTTGGCTTAGAATTCTGGACAGAAACCGCGATTTCACAAGAAACGCCGTCGACGAAAAACTAACTGTTAGAATTCCGTCAAACTCGAGTATGTTGTAGCTCTAGACCGTGGCTACAATTCCCAATTTGAATCACCTCAAAAAAAGGAGCATATCTCGAGTTATGTTTTTCGGCGCACTAGGGGGTATGCTGCCACACAGAAACTTAACTCACTCACAATAGTTCTCACAAATTCACAAGTTTTCACGAGTTCACAAGTGTTTTACACACAAGAGTTAGAGTAGCACTAAACCAGGTGGGAGGGAAGAGGAGGACAAGAGGGAAGGTCCCAAGGAGTCCCCAACCAAGGAAACCCCATGCCACACAATTCCCCTCTCCATAGGCAACCCCACTTTCACATTTGTCACTTTCCCAACTCATGCCATCCACCTCAACCCACTTGGCCACACTTGCCAACCTGGTTTGGCTTCTCCCAACCACATGGCAGCAATCTACAGTGATGGGTTCGAATGTCCCAACCCCAAAAGTCTGTACCCCATATTGAGTCACTCCCACAACTCCCCAAAGTCGCCACAACCAAAGTACAGAAAGCATACGAACTCCAATGTTCGTAACTTTCTTGATATTGCTCCGATTGCGACGATTCTTGGTTCGTCGGAAAGCTCTCGAGCAGAGCAATCACTTCAGACATCTGCACAAGTCAAATAACATTCACACACACTCAGAAAATCCAAACCGCGCAAAAACACAAATTCTTGCACACGCTCACAATACGCATGCAACACACGAACACATGATGGGAGGCAGACAGACGTGAATGCGAATGATAGCATCACACAACACGTCAGTCTGGGGATGGTATGCTGAAGACATCGCAAGCTTAGTCCCCAACAGTCCCATGAGCTCCTTCCAGAACTTACTCGTGAATTTGGGATCTCAGTCTTAGATGAGTGTAGCGGGGATGTCGTGGATGGTGATGATGCGGTCGAAGAAGAGTCGAGCAGTTGCTTCAGCTGTAGCTTTGGCGTTGGTCGGTATGAACTGACCCAGTTTTGAGAACTTATCGATCACTACGAGGATGGAATCATGTCCCCGTGAGGTCGAGGGATGTCCTGTGACGAAGTCGAGGCTAACTGTGAGGAGATAGGATCGAGCTCAGAAAAGACGAGGCTATATATAGGCTCGACACAAGGCAGGTAACCAGGTGTTACGCGAAGGTTCCGAGGGTCGCGAAGCGTCCCGAACAGACCCTTCCCGAATTCGGTAGAAGGCAATTCGGTGGCAACCGAAAAGCCTAGAATTCGGTGCACTCAACCTAGTTCGGTGCCTATAACTATAATAAATATAGTAAAAGCAACGAACCTAGGAAATCTAGCGAAACCAAGCAAAATAAAGCAAAGCTAAGCTAGATAATGCATAATAAAGTAAAGGCAAGCTAGCAAAGCCAGCATAAGCCTTCGTACTCTCACACGTCCCCCCTCAAAGCTGGGTGGCGTGAGATACACCCTGCTTGACAAGATAGTCCTTGAGAGCACGGCGTGCGTTGCCCATATCAGCTTCTGCAACCCAACTGTCCTCAGTGGGGTCGTATCCCTTCCAGCGTATCAGGAACTCGACGGTCTTGCCGCCGCGATGAGTGAGAACACGCTCGATCTCGTACTCTGGTTCATCCTGTACGAGTACAGGTGGTGGTGGCGGTAGCTGCCGTCCCTGGAACTGTTGGTTGGGGTCCTTGTAGGGTTTCAGTAGCTGAACATGGAAAGCATTGTGAAGCTTCCACGTATCTGGTAAGCGCAAGCGGAATGTAACTGGTGTCACCTGTGCCTCCACGAGAAAAGGACCACAGAAGCGAGGCCAGAGTTTGGATGGTAGGTGAGACAGGTTCAAGTTGCGCGTGTCAAGAAGCACCTGATCTCCGACTGCTACTGAGTGATCTCGTCGTTGGCGATCGGCATACTGCTTCTGGGAGTTCTGCATCGTGGTGAGACGTCGCTGAGTCTTCTCCCATAGCTGCTGCATGGTGGTGACGAAGTCGTGTACAACTTAGACGTGTGCCTGTGTGGTTGGCCGCTTTGGTGTGAGTGGTTCTCGTCCGTAACACAGGAAGAAAGGAGTTTTCCCTGTGGCCGCATGCGAGGCGTTGTTGTAGGCGAACTCTAAGGTCGGTAACTGTGTGTCCCAGTGGCTGATGTCGTCTTTGCAAGCTGTGCGCAGTAACTGTTCAACCACCTGATTGAGTCGCTCCGTCTGTCTGTCAGTCTGGGGATGGTATGCTGAAGACATCGCAAGCTTAGTCCCCAACAGTCCCATAAGCTCCTTCCAGAACTTACTCGTGAATTTTGGGTCTCTGTCTGAAAAGAGTGTAGCGGGGATGCCGTGGATGGTGATGATGCGGTCGAAGAAGAGTCGAGCAGTTGCTTCAGCTGTGGCTGTGGCGTTGGTCGGTATGAAGTGACCCATTTTGGAGAACTTATCGATGACTACGAGGATGGAATCGTGTCCCCGTGAGGTCGAGGGAAGTCCTGTGATGAAGTCAAGACTAACGACCTGCCATGGCTGCTCCGGTACAGGTAGAGGCTGAAGTAACCCTGCTTTCTTCTGCTTGCTACTCTTCATCCGCTGGCACGTGTCGCATGAGGTGACGAACTGCTGCACGTCTGCTGCCATCCGAGGCCAGTAGTAATACTTCGCTATTCCAGCTAACGTCTTGTTGCTCCCAAAGTGTCCCGCGTATGGTACGTCATGAAACTCCTCCAATAGGATCTGCCGTAGCGGGGCGTAATTTGGTACCCAAATCTTTCCTGAATCCTTCCTTACCGCTTTGTCTTTCTCCCACTGTAACAGCTTCTGTTTCTCTGCTGTCGCAATCTGTGCGTCCACGGAATAGCCATGTTGGAATAGACCCTTAAGCAGAGGGTTCATCCCATCGAGCTGGATGCCTGCTACATGACCGGGGCGGCTCAACGCGTCTGCCTTGTTGTGTAGCCCGGGCTTGTAGACGATGTCGTAGTGGAAGTGAGTCTCCAAGAAATCCACCCACCGAACTTGTCGTTGTGAGAGCGTCGGTTGCGACTTCATGTATTTGAGGTTGCAGTGGTCAATATAGATTGTGGTCTTGGCTCCCTCTAGGTAACACCTCCATGCCTTGAAGGCTACGACGATGGCTAAGGCTTCCTTGTCGTGAATGGGGTAGTTCAGTTCTTCTCTGTGTAACTTCTTACTGAGGTAGGCGATAGGCTGTAAACCGTTCCCGTGATCCTGCATTAGTACTGCTCCGACTGCCTGGTCACTAGCGTCTGCTTCAACTACGTAGTCCTTCTCGGGGTCCGGTAGGATGAGTACTGGTGCGATGGTCAGTGCTGTCTGTAGCTGTTCCATGGCTTGCTGATGAGGAGCACCCCATTTGAAGGGCGTGTCCTTTTTCAGTAGGTCGATCAGTGGCGCTGCTATCTTAGCGTACTATGGCACGAACCTGTTGTAGTAGTTGGTGAAGCCTAGGAACTGCTGCAACTCTTTCACGTTCTCCGGAACTTTCCACTTCTTAACGGCTTCGATTTTCCGCGGGTCCACGTGTACGCCCTCGGCACTCACCATGTGCCCGAGAAACTGCACCTTCTTCAGTGCGAAGTCGCTCTTCGACAGCTTCACGTAGAATTTGTTTTTCCGCAGGATCTTGAACAATTTCCGCAGATGCTCCACGTGCTCCTTCATGTTCTTGGAGTAAATGAGAATGTTGTCTAGGTACACTACTACGCATTCGTCCAGCAGGGGCCGTAGGATGTGGTTCATCTCCGCCTGGAACGTCGCTGGTGTGTTGCAGAGTCCGAACGGCATCACCAAGTATTCGTAGGAGCCGTATCTCGTACGGAACGCCGTTTTGTGGATCGAGTTGTCCGCCATCTTGATCTGCTAGTAACCCGACCGTAGGTCCAGCTTCGAAAAGATTGTTGCACCACGTAGTTGGTCCGCAGTCTGGTATTGGGGTGAAGAGAACTAGTACTCCGTAGGGAGAGGTGGATGGTCGGATCAGTTGTCTGTCCAGTAAATACTCGATCTGTTTTTTCATGTCTGTTAGTTCGGTCGGACTCAGTCGGTAAGGTGCACGTGAGACGGGTTTCGCACCTGGTTCCTCCACAATCTCGTGCTCGTAGGTGCGTGCTGGAGGTACGCCTGCAGGTAGGTCGTCGGGCATTATGTCCTTGTACTGCTCCAAGACCTCCTTCACTGCTGCAGGAAGCTCCGAACTCGGCTTCTCCTCCTCTGCTGCTGCCATGACCAGTGCTAGATAACCCGTGTTACTCTCGTTCTCTGTCCGTTCGAACCGTGCCAGTGTCGTTTCAGGAACGTCCCCTGTATCCGTCCAGCTTCGTAGCTCTATCCGCTTCCCGTTGTTGTAGATGCACGCCTTCCGATTGACCCAGTCAATCTCGGGGTTGAACTGCTTCAGGAAATCTCGCCCCAAGATGAAATCTAATCCCTTGATGTTCGTGATCGGCAACGTCGGCTTCCATCTCAACGCACCTATATGCAGCTGCAATGATGCTTCGCCGTGGATGGGAAGCTTCGTACCGTCCACCATCGTTGCTGAAAATTGGGTCTTCTCCGCTTTCTCTCCAACTTTCTCCAACGTCTTGCTGTCACACACCGAGTGGGACGCACCGCTGTCCACCATCGCCTGGAGGCGTCGCCCGTTGCAGATCACCTCGAGGAGTAGTGGATGCTGCCACTCCGAGTAGCCGTAGATGGTCTCGCTTATAGGATCATAGGGTACGTCGAATAGATCATCCCTAGGTCCTGCGCTCGAAGCTGCTGACTCCATATCAGTTTTCAACTGAGCAGGGTTAGAAGGATTTATCCGCGGCCGATTCAGCTTCGTCTTGGCCTGGAACCCTCCCCTAAGTCATTGCAGCTGTGTAGGCTTCTCCTGTGGGCAATGGGGAGCCTTAACACTGCGCTGCGGGGAGAGAAAATTCTCCTTGGAGCGCACGACCCTTATCAACGCTCCGGAGTGGTTTGCCCAACTTCTCAGGTACCTGAATAATATCTGAGGGCTTTTTCTCAGCCTCAAGTCTCCCCTGAAGGCTTGAAAATCACGAGAAGTAATATTCTTAGTTAAAGTATCTTTATAGGATAACTTTAACGAATTCTTACTTTTGTGGGTGTTCGGCTGGAGTTTCCCGGTCGGTGCAGAGTCTTGTTTCGCGGAGCCTCCATTTGTCTTGGCGATTTCCGCGGTTGCCGGCCGGTCGTGACGTTTTAAAATCGCACCGTCATGTACTCCTTTTTTCGCCCGCTCCGAAGTCGCCACGTATTTTTACTTTGGGGGTGCTGCACTGTTGTTGCCCTGTAGCGCTGCTCGTGCTTTCTTCATTTTCCAACACGCCAAGAGTCGATGTCCCGCTGCGCCGCAAAATTCGCATTTTGTCGGCTGCTGCTTCGCGTCGATCTTGTCGATATCCATCGGGTCGGCGGTCGTGGGTGGTGCCGATCGCTTCGTGTCGAATGATCTGTGACGTGGCGTCGTGTCTCGGGTTGACCTCGCGTCAGCGCATCAAATCTCTCTGCTGCACACACCATGTCGCGGTAGTTGTTGTAGTTCGCGGCAATCACCTGTCGGCGGACTTCCATTTTAAGCCCTTCAGTATACGCTTGGATTTTTTCCCCTTCGGTCAGGTCGGTAATTCGATTGAAGAGGCTCTCCATCTGCTGCGTGTACTGTGTTACACTGCCGTACTGCTTATGCCGATGAATCTGCTGCCGCGCCATGTAGCTGGAATTGATCGGTTCGAAACGTTGAATTAAAGCTGCCCGAAACTGCGTCCATGACCCCTCGCCTCGGATCTCCTCGTAACAGTGTTGCTGCGAGCCGAATCCGCACTGCATCGTGTGTTGGGTTCGTGCAGCTAACGACCTCGAAGTAAAATTCGAGTGTCGCAATGAATCGACGGACGTCGGTGTCTCTTGCATTCGGATTGAACGTCTCTGGTAGCCTCGGAGGAGCCGCCTCAAGATTCACTGTATCCGCTGCCGCTGCTGCTGGGTGAAGTGTCGGTGTCGCTGCTGCTGCTGCTACCGTCGCTGCTGCATTCGCTGCTACGTATGCTGCTGCTGTGGCGGCTGCCGACTGGTTCGCGACAAGCTTATCTACTCGCTGGAGTGCCGCTCGCATCTGGTCCAGGTCAGTGCATAACTCAGTATTTTTTCGTACGGAATTATCACCGTTTTCCTCCATTTGGCGATTTACAGGAAGTTTTGCGACAGAAATAATTAAAACCTATGCGCTGGTGAACGTACTGCGAATCGAATCGGTTGTAGAAATGTTGAGCGTTGTTTCTGCTAGTCGCAAAATTCTCCCTTAACCGAAATTCGCGTCAGATCTTGGCCGTTGATATGAAATTCGATCCGACGCCCCAAATTCCAACTTTTTTGGGCGAAATTCTCAGGGCGGTTGATGTACGAATCGATCCGACGGCTGAAATTCCAAATTTTTTGCCACTGAACCTGAGGAGTGTTCGAAAACCGGTTCGAGGGGGACGTTAAAAAATAGCGCGGAACTGGTTTACGTACCCGAAATCGGCGCTTCCGTCGTCGCCCCCGCGGTTTTAAAAGCTACGATTTAGCGGTCGAAAAAACTTCGCGTGTAAACGGGCTCTGATTACCAAGTGTGAGGATCTAGGATCGAGCTCAGAAAAGAGAATGTGAATTGAGTGTTACACCTGGATATAAGACGAGGCTATATATAGGCTCGACACAAGGCAGGTACCAGGTGTTACGCGAAGATCCGAGGGTCGCGAAGCGTCCCGAACAGACCCTTCCCGAATTCGGTCTACGGCAATTCAGTGGCAACCGAAAAGCCTAGAATTCGGTGCACTCAACCTAGTTCGGTGCCTATAACTATAATAAATATAGTAAAAGCAACGAACCTAGGAAATCTAGCAAAAGCAAGCAAAATAAAGCAAAGCTAAGCTAGATAATGCATAATAAATTAAATAAAGGCAAGCTAGCAAAGCCAGCATAAGCCGTCGTACTCTCACACTAACAACCTGCCATGGCTGCTCCGGTACGGGTAGAGGCTGAAGTAACCCTGCTTTCTTCTGCTTGCTACTCTTCATCCGCTGGCACGTGTCGCATGAGGTGACGAACTGCTGCACGTCTGCTGCCATCCGAGGCCAGTAGTAATACTTTGCTATTCCTGCTAATGTCTTGTTACTTCCGAAATTTCCCGCGTATGGTACGTCGTGAAACTCCTGTAATAGGATCTCCCTTAGCGGGGCGTAGTTCGGTACCCAAATCTTTCCTAAACCCTTCCGTACCGCTAAGTCTCTCTCACACTGTAACAGCTTCTGTTTCTCTGCCGTTGCTATTTCGCCGTCCACGGAGTACCCATGTTGGAATAGACCCTTGAGCAGAGGGTTCATCCCGTTGAGCTGGATGCCTGCTACATGACCGGGGCGGCTCAACGCGTCGGCTTTGTTGTGGAGCCCTGGTCTGTAGACAATGTCGTAGTGTAAGTTGGTTTCCGAGAAATCCACCCACCGCACCTGTCGTCGTGAGAGCGTCGGCTGCGACTTCAGGTATTTAAGGCTGCAGTGGTCCGTATGTACTGTTGTCTTGGCTCCCTCTAGATAACACCTCCACGCCTTGAAGGCTACGACTATAGCTAAGGCTTCCTTGTTGTGAATGGGGTAGTTCAAATTTGCTCCGTGTAGCTTCTTACTGAGGTAGGCGATAGGTTGTAAACCGTTCCCGTGATCCTGCATCAGTACTGCTCCGACTGTCTGGTCACTAGCGTCTGCTTCAACTACGTAGTCCTTCTCGGGGTCCGGTAGGATGAGTACTGGCGCTGTGGTCAGTGCTGTCTGTAGCTGTTCCATGGCTTGCTGATGAGGAGTACCCCATTTGAAGCGCGTATCATTTTTCAGTAGGTCAGTACGAACCTGTTGTAGTAGTTGGCGAAGCCTAGGAACTGCTGCAACTCTTTCACGTTCTCCGGAACTTTCCACTTTTTAATGGCTTCGATCTTCCGCGGGTCCACGTGTATGCCCTCGGCACTCACCATGTGCCCGAGAAACTGCACCTTCTTCAGTGCGAAGTCGCTCTTCGACAGCTTCACGTAGAATTTGTTTTTCCGCAGGATCTCGAACACTTTCCGCAGATGCTCCACGTGCTCCTTCATGTTCTTAGAGTAGATGAGAATGTCGTCCAGGTATACTACTACGCACTCGTCCAACAAGGGCCGTAAGATGTGATTCATCTCTGCCTGGAACGTCGCTGGTGCGTTGCAGAGTCCGAACGGCATCACCAAGTATTCGTAGGAGCTGTATCTTGTACGGAACGCCATCTTGATCTGACAGTAACCCGACCATAGGTCTAGCTTTGAGAAAACTGTTGCACCACGCAGTTGATCCAGAAGGTCGTCTATGCGCGGTATGTCAAACATTATATATGTTGTATTTGTGTAGGCTGTAGTGGGTTAGCCTATAGGGGGGTCACAACATTAGGGTTTCATATTTGTACTCCCAATCCTTGCTAGTCCATCATTCCAGTCCGTTATTTCTGACATGGTTTCAGAGCAGGTCCTTCGCTAGGACCGTTCTTAGGGCCCACCGTTACCTACATACCTACCTACCTACCGCGCCCTCGTGCGCCTCCTACCTACCGCGCGCGCGCAGCCCGCCAGCCGCCCGCGCGCGACTCGACTTTTTTTAGCGCGCGTATCCCGCTAGCCGCCCGCGCGCGGTCGATTTCGCTGCGCGCGCCCCGCTAGCCGCACGCGCGCGGCTGTTTTCTTTACGCGCGGCCCCGCACGCTGCCCGCGCGCTGCCTGTGCGCCTCGCTGACGCGCCCGCTGCTGCAGCCGCCCGTCGCCCGCTCGCGCACACCCCGCCGTGGCCCCGCAGGCCCGCAGCTCGCCGCCGCAGCTGCCGCACGCCCGTTGCCCGCAGCCGCCCGTCCGCCGACGCCGCTGCCGCCCGTGCACCGACGCCGCTGCCACCCGTGCGCTGCTGCCGCTGCTGCTTGCGCACCGCTCGCTGCTGCAGCCGCCCGTGCGCTGTCGGCGCTGCTGCCCGTGCGTATAAGCCCGTCGCCTGCTCGCGCACGCCCCGCTGCCCGCAGCCGCTCGTACGCCGCTGCTTCCGCTGCTGCTTGCGCACTGCTGCCTGCTTCCTACTACTACTGTTACTACTGCTACTACTGCTACTGCTACTGTCGCTATGGCTAGTCCGCCAGTTCTAGCTTTCGATGCCGAGGGCCGTCCAGTGAAGTTCGAAACCTGGCTAGATGACCTGCACCTGTTCCTACAGCTCACTGCCAAGGAAGATATCTCACTGTACGACCACGCCCTAGGCCATGCCACTGCCCCTGACTCGTCTGCTGACAGCACTCTGCGTTCTCAGTGGCAGACCCGTGATGCGCACGCTCGCTTTGCTATTCGCAACTCCCTGCCGCTAGACGAGCGCGAGCACTTTGGCCAGTGCAAGACTGCTAAGGACCTCTACACCGCTGTAGTTGCCCGCTACTCCTCACCCGCTTCTGCCACGCTAGGCCGCCTCACTCTCCCCTACCTGTTCCCTGACCTAGCCTCCTTTCACACTGTCGCAGACCTCATCACCCACCTTAAGACTAGTGAGGCCCGCTTTCGCGCTGCTATGCCTGCCGAGTTTCTCACTAGCAACCCCCCCCCGCTCTGGATCACTCTCTACCACATCGTCACCCGCCTCCCTGACTCTCTGCGCGCAGTCAGGGACCACTTCCTCTCTCGCTCCCCCACTGAGCTCACTGTTGCCCTCCTCGAGAAGGAACTGCTTGCAGCTGAGGCGAGCATCGTCGCTGTAGGCACCTCTCGTGGCGACCCCCGCACCCCGTTCTTTGAGGGGTGTTCCCCTTCCCCCCTCCTCCCCTCTGTCGCCTCTGCTGCTGCTGTCGACCTTCTTGGTGCTGAGAAGGTCGGGACCGCGTCTGCTTCGAGCGGGCGCCGCAGGAACAAGGGGGGCAGGGGTGGGGGTGGCGGCGGAGGAGGTGGGGGTGGAGGCGGTGGGAGTGGAGGCGCGGCTGGGGAGACTAGTGGCGGCAGTGGGGGAGGAGACAGCGGCGGTGGGAGTGGTGGTGGAGGCGGCAGCGGAGGCGGAGGTGGTCGTGGCGGCGGCAGGGGTGGAGGTGGCCGGGGCGGCGGCGGTGGGGGTGGTGGTCGTGGAGGCACTGGCGGAGGGCAGAGTCAGCAGCCCGCCCCGACGCTTCAGGCCGCCCGTGAGTGGTATGCGCAGCGTAGCGTTACCTGCACGTACGTCATTCGCACAGGTGACCGCAGCGGCCAGCAGTGTGGGAGGCCGCACCCCACGCAGCGCTGCTTCGCGCGCCTTAACGACGCGTGGCGCACTCAGTTTCCTGCTGCCACTGAGCTGCCGCGCTGGGCTGATCTGGAAAAGAGGGGTGTTGATATTTGGGCTTTAGACTTTGATGCTATTCTCACTGCCATGTATGCGATGTCTATTAGTGGAGAGGGTGCTCAGTACTTGCGTGTTCCGCCCGACCCGGGCATTCAGGCCAGTCCGGCTGCCGCTCTAGGTGCTAGTGCGTCTGCTCCCACAGGTCCGGGTGAGGCTGCAGCCCTAGGTGCTCGTGCGTCCGTGCCCCCTGGTACTGAGTCGACTGCAGCACTGCACACCTTCACACTGGACTCAGGTGCTTCTCGCTCCTTCTTTCGTGACCGCACTGTCCTTGAGCCACTCGCTCGGCCAGTTGCTGTCTCCCTTGCTGACCCCTCTGGGGGTCCGGTCATTGCGACCTCCTCCACTGTCCTTCCTTGTCCGGCGGTCCCGTCCGGCACGCTGTCAGGTCTCTACCTCCCCTCGTTCTCTACGAACTTGGTGGCAGGTAGTGCGCTCCAGGACGGGGGTGTTCACCAGTTCACCCCTGCCTACGAGCGCGTGACACACTGCACGTGTGCTCGGACGGGTCGCCACCTGGCTACCTTCACTCGGGAGCCGGGGTCGGACCTTTACACACTGACCACTGAGTCCCCTCAGGTAGCTGCGTCTGCGTCTGTGTCTGCGTCAGGTCAGCTGTCCGCCCCCTGCTCGTGTCGCTCTCTGGCGCATGAGACTGTCCTTTGGCACCACCGCCTTGGTCACCCGTCTGTGCAGCGCCTTCGGGCCATGCACAAACGGGACCTTGTTGCTGGTCTTCCCAGGGTGCTCCCTCCCCTTCCCGACTCGCCTGCTCCTCCCTGTATTCCCTGTGTCGAGGGACGGCAGCGCGCCGTTCCTCACTCCTCCTCCTTTCCCCCGACGACTGCTCCCTTGCAGACGCTCCACATGGACGTGTGGGGCCCAGCCCGCGTCCGTGGTCAGGGTCAGGAGAGGTACTTTCTGATTGTTGTTGACGACTTCTTGCGCTACACCACGGTCTTCCCCTTGCGCGCCAAGGGTGACGTCCCTGATGTCTTGATCCCTTGGATCCGCAGATCTCGTCTCCAGCTCCGTGAGCGTTTCCGCTCCGACTTCCCTGTCCTGCGTCTGCACTCTGACAGAGGTGGGGAGTTTTCCTCTGGCCTATTGGAGGCCTTCTGTCAGCAGGAGGGCATTGAGCAGTCGTACACGCTTCCGGCCTCTCCACAGCAGAATGGGGTTGCTGAGCGCCGCATTGGTCTGGTCATGGAGGTCGCTCGTACCTCCTTGAGCCATGCGGCTGCCCCCCATTTTCTGTGGCCGTTTGCAGTCTGATACGCTGCGCATCAGCTCAACCTCTGGCCCCGTGTCTCCTTGCCCGAGACTTCTCCGACACTGCGTTGGACGGGAGAGGCTGGCGATGCGTCGCGTTTTCGGGTCTGGGGATCCCGAGCTTTTGTCCGCGACACGTCCGCGGACAAGCTCTCCCGTCGCGCTGTCCCCTGCGTCTTCCTTGGCTTTGTCCCGGACGCCCCTGGCTGGCAGTTCTACCACCCCACCTCGCGTCGTGTCCTGGCCTCTCAGGACGTCACCTTTGACGAGTCCGTCCCCTACTACCGCCTCTTCCCCTACCGCACTGCCCCGCTCCCCCCCCCCGCCTCTCTTCCTCGCTCCAGGTGCTGAGGTACCAGACCCCCTCCCCTTTCAGGGTGCTGCTCCCTCAGGTGTGTCCCAGGTAGACCCGGGTGAGCCTGTCGAGGTAGCTGTTGACTCTCGTCCTGCTAGGGGTGCTGAGCCTGGGGGTGCTGCGTCTGGGGGTGCTGAGCCTGGGAGTGCTGAGTCTGGGGGTGCGGAGCCTGGGGGTGCTGAGCCAGGAGGTGCGGAGCCTGGAGGTGCTGCGTCTGGGGGTGCTGAGTCTGGGGGTGCTGAGCCTGAGCGTGCTACACCTGGAGGAGCCCTCTCCTCCCAGCAGCTGCAGGAGAGGTACCTCGAGTACTGCCGCCTCCGGAGAGGTACTGCTGGAGCTCGTCCCGGTACTTCCCCTCCTACCCAGGAGCTCCCCCCCATTCAGCAGATCCGCGAGTGGTACACACGGCGCTGCAGTCTTCGGAGTGGTGCTCCTGGTGCTGCGGACCCTGGAGGTGGCGCTGCTGCTGGTGCTGAGGACCCGGACGTGGGAGCTGCTGCTGGTGCTGCGGACCCGCCTGGTGGAGCTGCTGCTGGTGCTGAGGACCCGGGTGTTGGAGCTGCTGCTGGTGCTGAGGACCCGGACGGTGGAGCTGCTGCTGGTGCTGAGGACTCGGACGGTGGAGCTGCTGCTGGAGCTGAGGACCCGAGCGGTGGCACTGCTGCTGCTGCTGAGGACCCGGGCGTTGGAGCTACTACTGGTGCTGAGGACCCGGCCGGTGGAGCTGCTGCTGGTGCTGTGGACCCGGACGCTGGAGCTCCTACTGGTACTGCGGACCCGGCCGCTGGAGTCTCCTCTGCTTCCGGAGACGCTGCACGGCCGCGACCGTACTTCGTACCACTTCTTCAGCAGGTTCTTGGGCAGGCTCCTCCTCCTTGTCCTCCTCCCTCCGTAGAGTGTCCTCCGCCTGTCCGGCCGCAGTCACAGTTACCACCTACCTCGCCTCTCCCTGCTCCCTCTCCTTACACTGGTCCCACAGGAGGTCTTACAGAGCGTCGTGAGCCTGAGTCTCGTCCAGCGTCGCCTGTTCGTCCTGCTCGCACTGGTAGTCGTGTCCGTCGTGAGCGTCCTCCTCCTGTCCCAGGCACTCACTACATGACTCTGCGTCCCTCTACTGCTCCTCAGCGTGTCCCTCTACCGTCTCCTCCTGCGTCCTCTTTGCCTGACGTTCCGGACCCTGAGTCTGACCGGTATCGTACTGAGCACCCTACTGTCACGCGTCTCCTTGCTACTGTTGTCACTGACCCTACCTTTGAGTCCTCGGCTGCGTCTGCTCTGGTCGCTGAGTTGGTTGACTTTGCTGCTGCCTGTCGTCTAGACTACGCTGCTAGCCTTGTTGCTGAGTCTGAGTCTGTCTGTCCTCCGTCCGTCGGGGGTGAGTGTGCTCTTGGCACGGACGTCCTTGAGGACAGACAGGAGGAGTTCCAGTGTCTTGCTGCTGCTTTGCCCCGTCTCGTGTCCTTGCTAGTTGCCCCTGAGGGAGACCCGGATGCACCAGACATCCCGACCCCGCGCACTTACGCTGAGGCGATGGCGGGTCCCTACTCCTCTCAGTGGCAGACAGCCATGGACGCCGAGATGGCCTCCTGGAAGTCCACACGCACCTACGTAGACGAGGTTCCCCCTCCTGGGGCGAACATCGTCAGTGGCATGTGGATTTTCAGGGTGAAGCGGCCGCCGGGTTCTCCGCCTGTCTTCAAGGCGCGTTACGTGGCTCGAGGCTTCAGTCAGCGAGAGGGAGTTGACTTCTTCCAGACCTTCTCCCCCACCCCGAAGATGACTACTCTTCGGGTGCTGCTGCACATAGCCGCTCACCGCGACTACGAGCTTCACTCACTTGACTTCAGCACTGCTTTCTTGCAGGGCAGCCTGCACGAGGAGATCTGGCTGCGCCGCCCACCTGGCTTCACTGGGTCGTTTCCTCCTGGTACCCAGTGGAGGCTTCAGCGGCCGGTCTACGGTCTCCGCCAGGCTCCGCGTGAGTGGCACGACACACTGAGGACTACACTTGCGGCTCTTGGGTTCGCGCCTTCTACAGCTGACCCGTCGCTGTTCCTGCGCACCGACACTTCGCTGCCGCCGTTCTACATCCTCGTGTACGTCGACGACTTGGTCTTTGCCACTGCTGACACTGCAGGACTCGCCTACGTGAAGTCGGAGCTGCAGAGGAGATACACGTGCACAGACCTGGGTGAGCTGACAAGCTATCTTGGCTTGCGGATCACCCGGGACAGAGCACGGCGCACCATCACCCTGACTCAGTCACACATGGTGCAGCAGGTTCTCCAGCGCTTCCGCTTCACGTACTCCTCGCCTCAGTCCACTCCTCTGCCTACCGGTCACTCGCTCTCAGCTCTGCCTTCGGATGAGTCCGTAGAGCCGAGTGGCCCGTATCCAGAGCTTGTGGGCTGCCTCATGTACCTGATGACCTGCACTCGACCTGACCTTGCATACCCTCTTAGCATCCTTGCACGCTATGTCGCTCCTGGCCGTCACAGGAAGGAGCACATGGATGCCGCTAAGAGGGTGTTGCGCTACTTGTGCAGTACGTCGGGCATGGGGCTTGTGCTTGGAGGGCGAGACCGAGTTGTTCTCACAGGGCACTCAGACGCTTCTTGGGCAGACGACCAGGCCACTCAGCGGTCGTCTCAGGGTTACACCTTCAGCCTTGGCTCTGGCTCAGTTTCTTGGCGCTCTACATGCTCTTCTTCTGTTCTCGGCTCCAGTTGTGAGGCTGAGATCTACGCTACAGCCATGGCTGCCCAGGAGCTACGCTGGCTGACCTACCTGCTGACTGACCTCGGAGAGCGGCCTCGTTCTCCTCCAGTACTGTACGTCGACAACAAGGCTGCCATTGCCTTGTGTGAGGAGCACAGACTGGAGCACAGAACGAAGCACATCGCCCTGCGGTACTTCCTTGCTCGTGAGCTGCAGCAGCGCGGTCAGCTTTGTATTCGCTACGTGGCCACTGAGGCCAACACTGCTGATGTGTTCACCAAGGCGCTTCTGCACTCTACTAGGCCTTGTGCCTACTGGACCTCACTTGCTTACCTCTTGACTTTGCTTGTACTGTGATCACTATATATATCTATACCTGCATGTTTCCTCTTGCTAGGTTGTGATCACTGTATCTCTTGCTCTGTTATAAACTTGCATGTGAACTGGTCTTGTGACCACTAGCTTGTGCTCGGAATTTGTGTGGAATCCTTGAGGTCCACCCTAACTTGTTGTTGCCTTGTTTTGCCTTGACTGGTCTTGTGACCCCTAGGACTCCCCCACTTTGCCTATGGGGGTGTGTCAAACATTATATATGTTGTATTTGTGTAGGCTGTAGTGGGTTAGCCTATAAGGGGGTCACAACATTAGGGTTTCATATTTGTACTCCCAATCCTTGCTAGTCCATCATTCCAGTCCGTTATTTCTGACACGGTACGGGATATTTGTTTTTTACTGTCTGTTTGTTCAGTGCGCGGTATTCAATGCACATCCGTAGACTGCCGTCTGGTTTTGGGGTGAAGAGAACTGGTGCTCCGTAGGGAGAGGTGGATGGGCGGATCAGTTGTTTGTCCAGTAAATATTCTATCTATTTTTTCATGTCTGTCAGTTCTGTCGGACTCAGTCGGTAAGGTGCACGTGAGACGGGTTTCGCACCTGGTTCCTCCACGATCTCGTGCTCGTGGGTGCGTGCTGGAGGTACGCCTGCAGGTAGGTCGTCGGGCATTATGTCTTTGTACTGCTCCAAGACCTCCTTCACTGCTGCAGGAAGCTCCGAACTCGGCTTCTCCTCCTCTGCTGCTGCCATGACCAGTGCTAAGTAACCCGTGTTGCTCTCGTTCACCGTCTGTTCGAACCGTGCCAGTGTCGTTTCAAGAATGTCCCCTATATCTGTCCTGCTTCGTAGCTCTATCCGCTTCCCGTTGTTGTAGATGCACACTTTACTGTTGACCCAATCAATCTCGGGGTTGAACCGCTTCAGGAAATCTCGCCCCAAGATAACTAATCCTTTGATGTTGGTGACTGGTAGCTTCGGCTTCCACCTCAACGCACCTATATGCAGCTGTAGTGATGCTTCGCCGTGGATGGGAAGCTTCGTACCGTCCACCATTGTTGCTGCGAATTGGGTCTCCTCCGCCTTCTCTCCAATTTTCTCCAATGTTCCGCGGTCACACACCGAGTGAGATGTGTCAACGGGAGTTGTGTGTTGGCCCGTTCTCGCTTGGGCGGAGCCGACTTCGTGGTCGGGTGTAAGGGTACAGCCGACCTGCAGCAGTGGGCGAGCTGGTCGACGAGGTTGGTCGACCTGCATGGGAGCCACTGCATGGGCGCCAACTTCGGGAGGGCGCTAACTTCGGGTGGTCGACCTGGGAAGTCGACCTGCAGAGGGCGTCGACTTGGTGACGCCAACTTGGGGCAGCCGACTTGGGTGGTCGGCTAACGGAGCTTCTGGTCGACTTGGTTGGTCAACCAGACCAGCTGGTCGACTTGGTTGGTCGACCAGGCCTGCTGGTCGACTTGGTGGCTGGTCGACCAGGCGTGAGGTCGACCTGGTGGTCAACCGAACGTGGTAGTCGACGAGGGAATGGGCCGACGTCGACCTCGACAGAGGGATACAGGACGCCGAACAGCTTGGCGTCGAGTATCAGGGCGTCAACGTGTTGACGCCGACTTCGGGTAGCCGACTCTGGTGGTCGGCTAGTGCTGGTCGACCTGGAGGTGGTCGACCTGGAGGGACGTCGACCTGGAGCTGGTCGACCGATGGTGTGGTTAACTTGGTGAGGTCGACTTGGAGTGGTCGTCGACCTGGGTGGTCGACGGGCACGCACGGGAGCGGCTGGTTGACGTGGTTGCCTGGTCGACCAGGTTACCTGGGTGACGAAGTTCTGCGGAGGCACGCGACGGTCGCCCAGGCGACGTTGGCGAGGACGACCTCGGTGGTAGTATCCCGAGGTCGACGTGGCTGATCAGAAGCTGTCGTCAGCACGAAGTTGATTTGGTGTATGCGATGTGCAGATGACGAGGCACTGCACGCCAATCATCTGCGAGCACCTGCGAAGCTGGTGCGCTGCTGTCCTGCGGGAGCAACGTTGGCACGCCGTCAACCTGCGACGTTGGCCCGAAGTCGACTTGCAGCGTGGGCAAGCCACGACTCTGCACTGCTGGAGCGCGGTCGACCAAGTTGTGCTGGCACGCGGTCGACCGTGCTGCGCTGGCAGAAGACCTGCTTGCATCCTAGCTCTGATGTAGTCTAGCCTTGCCAACTTCATTGTATCATTGTTGTCAACTTTCTCTAGTGAAACTCTTGCCAATTTGTCTCGTTAACTAGCAAGCAGTGTGTGCACTAGGAAAACGACTAAGGAACAAGGAACGCAGAGATCACACGAGCACCCGTGCCTAGCCCGTAGTCTAGCTCCCGTTGTAGTAGTTATCTCCGCATGGTGCGGTGAGCGTGGACGGCACCCGACTTACCTTTCAGTCTAGTCGACTTAGTAGGCACCTTACCTAGGTTATTCTTAGGCCGGCAGCTGTGCGGTAGTCACTATGGTAGGCGCCGTAGGTGACACGGGGGTGGTGGACACCCTGGAGGCACGGCTGGAGAGCGCGAAGAGACGCCATGAGGCGAAGGAGTTCGGCGACATCCCTTGGGCGGTCGTCGACGCTGGCATCCGTTCCGTGTGGGCGACAAAGCACCCTTCTCGGCCTGCGTCTCCTCGACCGGTGAACGACGAAGGCGGCGTCGACGTGGGCGTCAACGCCGGGGGCGACCAAGTCGGCAGCAGTGCGGGAGGCACGTCGTCAAGGCAGCGTGGTGTGATTCACGCCGATGAAGTCGGCGGCGTTCGGGTGCGAAGGATGCGGTCGTCATCGGTTGCAGGCTCCTTGCAGGGTGACGTCGGAGGTCGACGAAGTGGATCTTTGCTGATGTCGGAGACCCAGGTGACAGCAGGCGGAATTGCACCGAGCTACGGCTACTTCAAGTTTACGCCGGATAGGATCTTGGCCACCCCTCTGCTGGTCGGTAGACCTGACATTCTTACCTGGAAGGAAGCCATCGAGCCCCAGCTGGATATGGCCGGGGTGATCAACTTTGCTGGCGGTGCCGTGGCGACGCCGGATGACCCCGACTTGCGTGCAGAGTTTCGCGTCGTGCAGCTGCTAACCTTTACGGTCATCTCGCGGTGCTGCTCGCAGGGCATGCAAATCGCCCTGAAGTCGTGCAGGGAGCACATCGACGCCGGCCACCTGGCGTGGCACTTCACCGACGACTTGTTCATCGTCCAACTTGAAGGGCAGCTGACGCACCTGCGTATGGGCGACCAGGAGACGGCGACGGACTACTGCAACCGAGCTCGGCGGATTCTTGCCACCATCAGGATGGCCGGCGCGGAGTACTCGACGGCGTCGTACGTCACCCATGTCATGCAGGGACTCCCGAGCAGCTACAACCTACTGAAGCGGCTGTCGATGGCGCTGAGCTCGCGGGCGACGCTCAACGAGGACACGTTGACCTCGTACATCCTGCAGGACGAGGCGATGCAGGAGGCCGAGCGGTCCCAAGAGCTCTTGGCGCAGGTGAACTACGTCGCCCCGGCGAAGCAAGGCGGTCGACCGGGGCAGAGTGGACAGTCAAGCGGCGGTGGTGGTAGCAGTGGCACGAAGCCGACAAGGAAGTCGACAAGAAGAAGTCGACCAAGGACAGCGGTCGAGGAGGAGGAAGTCGACGTCGGGAGTGCTGGCTGTGCGGCGACCCCGACCACCTCTCCTTCGAATGCCCTAACCGCAGTGACTCAGACGACGACGACAAGGGAGGCCGCAGGAGGTCTAGCAGCCGTCGTCCTCGTCGAGGAGGAAACCAGCCGCGCAAGGAGAAGCAGTCGACCAAGTCGTCGACCTCGGCGAAGGACGCCGACTCCTCTGCTGGCGGTAAGGGTTGAGATGACAAGTCTGTTGGTGCAACCCTACGGTTTGCACTCGGCTTGTTGTCCGTGTGCGTGTGCGTGCATGCGTGTGTGCATGGAGTGGTATGAGTGCATGAAATAAATATATATTTCATGCTTATAATGGTGTATGAATGATGGGTCATGATGTCGAATGTGTGTGTCAAGTCAATAGCGAGTTATCGCTAGCCGCGTGTAACGCGGTCATTTTGTGTGTCCCGCGCGGGTTCTATTTTGTTGTGCGCGGATTCTATTTTTTGTCACTTGTCGAACGTTCGGCGTGTCGTAGGTGTGTGCAGCAGACCCATCAAGAACTCAAGGATGAGTTTTGTGATGAAGAACCCGAGCCTTGGTTCAAGCTTCAAGTGTTTTCGAAGCTCGCCAAAAAGGCTACACCTCAAGATATTGAAGATAGTTACATTACAAAGTGTAGTGTAACATTTCAGTTGGTGTAGGCCCTTGTGAAGGGTAGTTTCGAGACCCTTCTTGGTTGGGGACAGTGTGGCACTATTCCCCATCACTGTACCTCGGCTCTTGGGGTTTGTAGGAGCTGGGAGTCCTTCCCAACTCGTAACTCTTCCTAGCTCTTCGTAATTGTGTATTCTAAGACTATGTTGCAACCATAGTGCCGTTTGTTCAAACCGACGCTTTGTCGTCAATTCTTAATAAAATCGTGCGATCTAAATTGCCCATTGTAGACCACATTAAGGCACTCCAGATCCAAGTTGAATGAGGTCGTTTGGAGCTGTGACCAGATCGCTATGAATGTTTAAAGCCGCTGTGCAGAAATCTGACTGCGCACTCTATCTTTGGTTCTAGGCACATTGAAGCCTATTGTGACTATAACAAGTGGTATCAGAGCACCTTGGAGCAGCTACGATGATGGCTGGACCTGAAGAGAGGGGTGGCAGAGGTGCTGGAGGCAATGGAGAAGCCCAAGCACAAGGCCAAGCCCGTGATTCAGCCATGGCGTCCGTGCAACCGACTCTTGGACCTTCTAAGGACGAACCAAGAGTGTTCGGGCTCGACAAGTTTAACAGCGACAACTTTGCTGAGTGGTCCTTCAGAATGGAGAATGTGTTCGACCATTATGACCTGCTGGAGGTGATGGAAGGAACGGAGAAGCGTCCCGAGAACGACCCGGAGAAGAGCCTGTGGGTGCGGAAGAGCGCACAAGGCTACCTCCTACTTTGGGACCTGGAGAAGAGCCTGTGGGTGCGGATTCTTTGGGACCTTCATGAGGATAGGGATGTCTACAACGAGATGTGGCAGATCCCTGTGGTCCCCATGCCTAAGGAGAGGCAAGTGGCAGCAAGCGTCAGCACCAAGGGTGAAGCGGTTGGTAGCGGCGATTGCGTTGACGGTCGCGCTAAGGAGAAGGAGCCCAAGAAGGGCAAACCTGGAGTGACCAGCAAGCTGTGTGAACCTAAGGAGAGAGGTGCAGCAGCCAAGGAGCAGCACAAGGGTGAGGAGAACCCCGAGGCAGCAGCGAAGGAGGACTACGGAGAGAGTATGTGGGGCGCTATTGCGAGCGCGGCATTCTCCAATCCGACTTCGGCTACGGGGGAGTGTGATTGGCTCACCTTGCATCGGCGAATGGGGCATGTGGCCCTGCCTATTTTGCAGCAGCTAGTGAAGAACCAGATGGTTGCTGGCATACGTGTGAAGGGGGAGCCCGATGAGGTGCTTGGCTGCCCAACATGCATGCAAGCCAAATTCACTCGGTTTCCGTTTCCTAGTTCGGAGGCAACGGCAAGGGCACCACTTGATGAGGTGGTGATGGACGTGGTGGGCCCCTTGAAGCTTGGAGCTGCTGGAGCTGAGTATTTCCTCACCATAGTGGACGTCTACACTCGCATGACGTGGGTGTACGTGCTGGCCAAGAAGAGCGACGTGGCTGAAACGTTGAAGACGGATTGGTTCCCGATGGTGGAGCGGCAACAAGACCGACTAGTGAAGTCGATCCGCACCGATCGAGGGGGAGAGTTCCTGAGCAAGGAGTTTGGGTTGTGGCTGAAGAAGAATGGTATTCGGCACTCCCTCACCATGCCATACTCCCCTGCAATGAACGGCATCGCCGAGAGGGCGAACCGAACGATCACGGAAGCGGCACGTGGGTTGCTCATTGAAGCCGGGCTACCCGACTATTTCTGGCCTGATGCGGTGCGGAGCGCGTGTGTGGCCAAGAACAGAGTTTTGACTCATGTGGGAGCTGACAAATGGGTGCCCTATATGGAGTGGCTTCGAAGGAAGCCAAAGTTAATTATGCTTCGGGTGTTCGGGTGCATGTGCATGGCGCTCGTACCTAAGCATCTTCGGCACAACAAGCTTGGTGCCAAGGCGGTGTGGGCCGTGCACTTGGGCATGGCTCAAAACAGCAAGGGGTGGCTTCTTTGGGACCCATTCACCAAGAAGTTCATGGTGAGCAGGGACTGCAAGTTCATGGAGAACTTCATGTACAAGGATTGGAAGGCGGAGAATGAGGCGAAGATAGGCGTGCGGTTTGGGGAGGTGAAGAGTTCCGGCTTGGAGCATGTGGAGCTGCCTTTGGAGCTGAGCAGCGGCAGCACCACCACAAGGCAATCTTCCCTTGTGAATGGGGGAGAGGAGGCCAATGATGCAGAGGAAGAAGAGGAGGAGGTGCAGCAAGTGAGCGAGCGTGCACCGACACTCCCTTCCCGCACTACGAGTGCTCCACGGAACCGAGCTACACCGCCGCAACGCCAAGGCCTTCAAGTCACTGCAGCTGAGGAGGGAAGAGTGAAGAGGAAAGTCCAACCCCCTAAGAGGCTGACATATGATGCGCCGGGAGAGCCGGGCAAGACGGCCCTAGCTGGAGCGGCAATGATGGTCGGAGACGACGAGGAAAGTGACTACGAGGAGTGTGCCTTCGCATTCTTCTCTCCGGTGGAGATGCCGGGAGAACCAGCAACTCTCAAGGAGGCCTTGGAGAGTAGTGATGCTGAGGAGTGGAAGAAGGCCATGGAGAGTGAGCTGAAGAGCATCGAGGAGAACGACACGTTTGAGTTGGTGGAGCTACCGGAGGGGCGTATGGCGATTATGTCTATCCAAGTGGCTCTTCAAGATCAAGTCCGACGCCGACGGAAAGATCGAGCGCTACAAGTCTAGGCTGGTGGCCAAGGGGTACCAGCAGAAGGAGAATGTGGACTACAAGGAGTTGTTTGCTCCTATGGTGAAGCCGACGACGCTGCGAACCCTACTCGCGGGAGCCGCGATCAAAGGTTGGGTGGTGAAGCAGCTAGACATCGTTACGGCGTTCCTCAACGGAATCCTCGAGGAGGAGATTTTCATGGCGCAGCCAGAGGGGTTTGACGATGGCAGCGGCAGAGTGTGGAAGCTGAAAAAGGCCCTCTATGGGCTGAAGCAGGCCCCTAGGCAGTGGTACCTGAAGCTGCGCGAAGTGTTGGAGGAGATCGGCTTCACTCCCTCAACGGCCGATCACTCCTTGTTCATGCTTGGCGAGGGGGAGCAGAGGAGCTTCATGGTGGTGTACGTGGACGACATCCTGATCTTCTCACCCTCCTCTGACCTTGTGAAGGAGGTGATGCTGAAGCTGCAAGACAAGTTCAAGTGCAAGTCCCTTGGGGACGTGAACTTTTACCTCGGGCTTCACATCGAGCGTGATGTGGAGAAGCGGTGCATGCGGGTGCACCAACGCAAGTACCTGGAGGCATTGGCTGCCAACTTTGTGCAGAATGAAGGCCATATGCTACACCCTTTCCCTCTGGGTTCAAGTGTGTGAAGGGACCAGAGGAGGAGAGCGTGGGTGAAGAGGAGAGGCGTTGTTTTCACTCGTTGGTGGGCAGCCTCATGTACGCGGCTTTCAACACACGACCGGATGTCGCATTTGCTACCGGGCAGCTGGCTAGGGTTGTGCAATGCCCTAATGAGGAGCAGGTAGCAGCTGGAATGAGGGTGGCCAAGTATCTTGGCCAAACACCGACCGTTGGGCTGCAATACTCGGCGGCGGCACAAAGGCGCCAAAAGGGCGCGGATGGTGTGGAACCCGGGCGTTTGTTCCTCACCGCCTACTCAGATGCTTCATATGCATCACAACTAGAGGACATGACAAGTGTTGGAGGGTTCATTTGCTGTGTTGGTGGAGGCCCAACTGCTTGGGAGAGCAAGAAGCAGGTTGACCAAGCTTTGAGCTCGGTGGAGTCCGAGTACATGGCACTCTTCCGTGCCGTACGGGAGATTGTGTGGCAGCGGCGTTTGCTGGCTGAATTGGGGGAGGAGCAGCAAGGACCATAGAGGAGCCGGGGAAGCAGCAGGTCGAGGAGGTGCAGTTGACCTGGGTGAAGCCGACAGGGGAGCAGGCAGCAGCGCGGCCGACCCAGGAGCAGTCGGCGACCTGGCAGTCGGCAGGGGAGCTGACAGCAGGGGAGAAGTCGGTTGGGACGCCGACCGAGGTGCAGCAGAACGACGACGAGGACGGCGAAGCCAGTGAAGATGAAGGGGAGCAGTTGGGCGACGAGGAGCCCGCTGACAGTGTCGCCGAGGAGGTTCAGCCTGGACCACGGCGCACAGGTCGACTTCGGAGGCCTCCCGACTTCTTCATCCCGGCCGCCTTCACCACGGTGTATGACGTGGTCGACGAGGACGACGACCTGCTGTACGACGACGCCGACGAGGACGAAGAGTTTCCGGAGCTCGACCCCGACATGCATGCCGATCCGGAGCGAGCACCGTTGGGACATCTCGACGATGACGGTGAAGGAGGCGTTGGCAAGCTGGAAGGGTCCGGCGGTGAAGGCCGCCATGGAGGAGAGGAAGTACCTGATCGACGACACCTTCGAACGCGAGAAGGCGAGGCTGGTCGTGAAGGGCTTCACACAGGTGTATGGTGCCGACTACGACGAGACGTACGTGCCGGTGAGCAGCTACGTCACGCTGAGGATTTTCCTCAGCATCGTCACCGTCCTCGACCTCAACCTGATGCAGCTCGACATGAAGAATGCCTTCTTGCAGAGCAAGCTTGACCGGGTGCTGTACATGTCCCACCAGGACTACTTCAACGATGGAACCAGCCGGATGTGCAAGCTGCTGAAGAGCCTCTACGGGCTGAAGCAGTCGCCGCTGCTGTGGTACTTGGCACTCAACGACGTGCTGGTCGGCGCTGGCTGGAAGAAGAGCCAGGTCGACGAGGCCCTCTACTTCAAGGTCGGCGATAACAAGGTGACCTGCTAGGTGCTGGTCTACGTCGACGACCTGCTCGCCGCCAGCAGCAGCACCGAGATGCTGAAGGAACTGAAGGAGCTGCTGGAGGCCGCCTTCAAGCTGCGCGAGATCTCGCCGGTGCAGAAGTACCTTGGGCTGGAGATCGTGCGCGACAGGTCGGCGAGGAAGCTGTGGCTGCACCAGCGGGGCTACGCCGACAAGCTGCGTAGGCGGTTCATCGACGAGGAGCAGGGCGGTCGGACCCCGAAGACGCCGGTCTCGGTCGACGCCTACGCCGAGCTCACCTTCGACGACGAGGAGGCACAGGAGCGACAGGAGGAGGAGTACCGGCAGAAGGTCGGCTCGCTGCAGTTCGCGGCGACGACGACGAGGCCGGACATCGCCTTCGCCTGCAGCAAGCTGGGGAGCGGCCTCACGGTGAGGAGCGACCAGCACTGGCGCGAGGTCGACCGCTGCCTTGCCTACCTCGCCAACACGCGTGACACCGCCCTCGAGTTCGGTGGTGGACCTAAGTCACTGCAGCTGGTCGGCTACGTGGACGCCGATGACGCCGGTGACAAGCAGAGCCGGACGAGCACGGGCGGCTACGTGTTCGTCTACGGAGGAGCCGCAGTCTCCTGGTCGAGCCAGCGCATCAAGTGCGCGACGCTGTCGTCGACCGAGTCAGAGTACGTGGCGGCCGTCGAAGCCGGCAAGGAGGGACGCCGACTTCGCTTCCTCCTGGCAGAGTTCCAGCAGCTGGACGCTGGAAGGCCGACGGTCCTGAGGGTGGACAACAAGTTGGCCATCACAGTCGCCGAGGGCATGGGGTTGACGGGCAACCTCAAGCACATGGAGCGGCGACAGGCCTGGCTGCAGCACATGGTGAAGCGGGGGAAGTTTGCGTTGCGGTACATCCCGACCGCTGAGCAGCCGGCCGACTTCTTGACATTGCACTATCCGGCCTTCAACCGGTGCTCCGTTGCAATCGGCCAAGTGCGTCTGGCCGACGTGGGCCACGGAGACCACGACGTGTAGCAGTAGGTGCCATGCCCTCTTGCATGGCTGGTGCGGTGGACGACGTGCTGTGTGTTGGGTGCACGTCGACGAGCTTTTCTCCGAGTAGTACTGCCGTATGGGTTGGGGGGGCCAAGCGTGAACGCGGCAGGGGAGTGTCAACGGGAGTTGTGCGTTGGCCCCGTCCTCGCTTGGGCGGAGCCGACTTCGTGGTCGGGTGTAAGGGTACAGCCGACCTGCAGCAGTGGGCGAGTTGGTCGACGAGGTTGGTCGACCTGCACGAGGAGCCACTGCATGGGCGCCAACTTCGGGAGGGCGCTAACTTTGGGTGGTCGACCTGGGAAGTCGACCTGCAGAGGGCGTCGACCTGGTGACGCCATCTTGGGGCAGCCGACTTGGGTGGTCGGCTAACGGAGCTGCTGGTCGACTTGGTTGGTCGACCAGACCTGCTGGTCGACTTGGTGGGTCGACCAGGTAAGCTGGTCGACTTGGTGGCTGGTCGACCAGGCATGAGGTCGACTTGGTGGCTGGTCGACCAGGCGTGAGGTCGACCTAGTGGTCGACCGAACGTTGTAGTCGACGAGGGAAGGGGCCGACGTCGACCTCGACAGAGGGATTCAGGACGCAGAACAGCTGGGCGTTGAGTAGCAGGGCGTCAACGTGTTGACGCCGACTTCGGGTAGCCGACTCTGGTGGTCGGCTAGTGCTGGTCGACCTGGAGGTGGTCGACCTGGAGGGACGTCGACCTGGAGCTGGTCGACCGAGGGTGTGGTCGACCTGGTGAGGTCGACTTGGAGTGGTCGTCGACCTGGGTGGTCAACGGGCACGCACGGGAGCAGCTGGTCGACGTGGTTGCCTGGTCGACCAGGTTACCTGGGTGACGAAGTTCTGCGGAGGCACGCGACGGTCGCCCAGGCGACGTTGGCGAGGACGACCTCGGTGGTACTATCCCGAGGTCGACGTGGCTGATCAGAAGCTGTCGTCAGCACGAAGTTGACTTGGTTTATATATGCGCTGTGCAGATGACGAGGCACTGCACGCCAATCATCTGCGAGCACCTGCGAAGCTGGTGCGCTGCTGTCCTGCGGGAGCAACGTTGGCACGCCGTCAACCTGCGACGTTGTCCCGACGTCGACTTGCAGCGCGGGCAAGCCGCGACTCTGCACTGCTGGAGCGCGGTCGACCAAGTCGTGCTGGCACGCGGTCGACCGTGCTGCGCTGGCAGAAGACATGCTTGCATCCTAGCTCTGATGTAGTCTAGCCTTGCCAACTTCATTGTATCATTGTTGTCAACTTTCTCTAGTGAAACTCTTGCCAATCTGTCCCGTGAACTAGCAAGCAGTGTGTGCACTAGGAAAACGACTAAGGAACAAGGAACGCAGAGATCACACGAGCACCCGTGCCTAGCCCGTAGTCTAGCACCCGTTGTAGTAGTTATCTGCGCAGGATGCACCGCTATCCACCAGTGCCTGGAGGCGTCGCCCATTGCATAACACCTCGAGGAGTAGTGGTTTCCGCTGCACTGAGTAGCCAAAGAGGGTCTCATTAATAGGATCATAGGGTACATCAAAATGAATACCTTCCCTACTTCCTATACCTGACTCAGCACTTTTCTCTTCCAACTTCACCTGGGGGGTAGGAGGATTTTTCCGAGGCTTGTATAATTTCTCCTGAGCCTGGATTTGTCCTCTAAGCCTTTGCAACTGTGAAGGCTTCACCTGTTGGCAATGGGGAGCCTTAAAGCCCGAGGTCAGCATGGCAAAGTGGTTTTCAGATTTAGGGCTTTAAACACTGCAGAACAGAGAAGCGAGAACTTCATTCGTTGAGACTACCCTTGCGAAGCATCACACTGTCAAACATATGTGCTGCATACTGTCTAGGCTGTAGTGGGGTAGCCCATATGGGGTACAACCCAAATTAGGGTTTACTACTTGTACTCCTGCATGCTGCTAGTTCACTCATTCCTGCCTGTTCATTCTGACATGGTATCAGAGCAGGTCCTTTGCTAGGACCGCTCCTAGGGCCCACCGCTACCTACCTACCTACCTACCTATCGTGCGCCCTCGTGCGCCCTCGTGCGCCTCTCACTACCGAGCGCCCTCGTGCGCCTTCGCGCCCTCGTGCGCCCCTACCTACCGCGCGCCCTCGTGCGCCTTAGCGCCCTCGTGCGCCTCTACCTACCGCGCGCACGCAGCCCGCTAGCCACCCGCGCGCGGCTCGTTTTTAACGCGCGCGACTCGCTAGCCGCCCGTGCGCCGTAGTCGGGGTGGCCGTAGTGGTAGTCGCTCTGTGAGTGAGGCAGCCGCTCTCGGTGCCAGTACGTCTGTTGCCCTCGGTGCAGGTGAGGCTACCACTCCCGGTACTCGCGTGTCTGCTACTCCAGGTGCTGGTGAGCCTACTACTCTAGGTGCTAGTGCGTCTGCTGCTCCAGGTGCTCGCGTGTCTGCTACCCCAGGTGATGGTGAGGCTGCTGCCCTAGGTGCTAGTGCGTCTGTGCCCCCTGGTACTGAGTCGACTGCAGCACTGCACACCTTCACCCTGGACTCAGGTGCTTCTCGCTCTTTCTTTCGTGACCGCACTGTCCTTGAGCCACTCGCTCGGCCAGTTGCTGTCTCCCTTGCTGACCCCTCTGGGGGTCCGGTCATTGCGACCTCCTCCACTGTCCTTCCTTGTCCTGCGGTCCCGTCCGGCACGCTGTCAGGTCTCTACCTCCCCTCGTTCTCTACGAACTTGGTGGCGGGTTGTGCGCTCCAGGACTCGGGTGTTCACCAGTTCACCCCTGCCTACGAGCGCGTGACACACTGCACGTGTGCTCGGACGGGTCGCCACCTGGCTACTTTCACTCGAGAGCCGGGGTCGGACCTGTACACACTGACCACTGAGTCCCCTCAGGTAGCTGCGTCCGCGTCTACGTCTGCGTCTGCGTCAGGTCAGCTGTCCGCCCCCTGCTCGTGTCACTCTCTGGCGCATGAGACTGTCCTTTGGCACCACCGCCTTGGTCACCCGTCTGTGCAGCGCCTTCGGGCCATGCACAAACGGGACCTTGTTGCTGGTCTTCCCAGGGTGCTCCCTCCCCTTCCCGACTCACCTGCTCCTCCCTGTATTCCCTGTGTCGAGGGGCGGCAGCGCGCCGCTCCTCACTCCTCCTCCTTTCCCCCGACGACTGCTCCTTTGCAGACACTCCACATGGACGTGTGGGGCCCAGCCCGCGTCCGTGGTCAGGGTCAGGAGAGGTACTTCCTGATTGTTGTTGACGACTTCTCGCGCTACACCACGGTCTTCCCCTTGCGCACCAAGGGTGACGTCCCTGATGTCTTGATCCCTTGGATCCGCAGATCTCGTCTCCAGCTTAGTGAGCGTTTCTGCTCCGACTTCCCTGTCCTGCGTCTGCACTCTGACAGAGGTGGAGAGTTTTCCTCTGGCCTCTTGGAGGCCTTCTGTCAGCAGGAGGGCATTGAGCAGTCGTTCACGCTTCCGGCCTCTCCACAGCAGAATGGGGTTGCTGAGCGCCGCATTGGCTTGGTCATGGAGGTCGCTCGTACCTCCTTGGTTCATGCGGCTGCCCCCCACTTTCTGTGGCCGTTTGCAGTCCGATACGCTGCGCATCAGCTCAACCTCTGGCCCCGTGTCTCCTTGCCCGAGACTTCTCCGACACTGCGTTGGACGGGAGAGGCTGGCGATGCGTCGCGTTTTCGGGTCTGGGGATCCCGAGCTTTTGTCCGCGACGCGTCCGCGGACAAGCTCTCCCGTCGCGCTGTCCCCTGCGTCTTCCTTGGCTTTGTCCCGGACGCCCCTGGTTGGCAGTTCTACCACCCCACCTCGCGGCGTGTCCTGGCCTCTCAGGACGTCACTTTTGACGAGTCCGTCCCCTACTACCGCCTCTTCCCCTACCGCACTGCCCCGCTCCCCCCCCCGCCTCTCTTCCTCGCTCCAGGTGCTGAGGTACCAGACCCCCTCCCCCCTCAGGGTGCCGCTCCCTCAGGTGTGTCCCAGGTAGACCCGGGTGAGCCTGTCGAGGTAGCTGTTGACTCTCGTCCTGCGTCTAGGGGTGCTGAGCCTGGGGGTGCTGAGCCTGGGGGTGTTGAGCCTGGAGGTGCGGAGCCTGGGGGTGTTGAGCCTGGAGGTGCGGACCCTGGAGGTGTGGAGCCTGGAGGTGCTGAGCCTGGGGGTGCGGAGTCTGGGGGTACTGAGACTGAGCGTGCTACACCTGGAGGAGCCCTCTCCTCCCAGCAGCTGCAGGAGAGGTACCTCGAGTACTGCCGCCTCCGGAGAGGTGCTGCTGGAGCTCGTCCCGGTACTTCCCCTCCTACCCAGGAGCTCCCCCCCATTCAGCAGATCCGAGAGTGGTACACGCGACGCTGCAGTCTTCGGAGTGGTGCTCCGGGTGCTGCGGACCCTGGGGGTGGCACTGCTGCTGGTGCTGAGGACCCGGGCTTTGGAGCTGCTGCTGGTGCTGAGGACCCGAGCGGTGGCGCTGCTGCTGGTGCTGAGGACCCGAGCGGTGGAGCTGCTGCTGGTGCTGAGGACCCGAGCGGTGGCGCTGCTGCTGGTGCTGAGGACCCGGCCGGTGGAGCTGCTGCTGGTGCTGAGGACCCGGGCGTTGGAGCTACTGCTGGAGCTGAGGACCCGGACGGTGGGGCTGCTGCTGCTGCTGCTACGGAGCCGAGCGGTGGCGCTGCTGCTGGTGCTGAGGACCCGGGCGTTGGAGCTACTGCTGGAGCTGAGGACCCGGGAGTTGGAGCTGCTGCTGGTACTGAGGACCCTGCCGCTGGTGTCTCTGCTGGTTCTGGAGACGCTGCGCGGCCGCGACCGTACTTCGTTCCGCTCCTTCAGCAGGTTCTTGGTCAGCCTCCTCCTCCTTGTCCTCCTCCCTCCGTAGAGTGTCCTCCGCCTGTCCAGTCGCAGTCACAGTTACCGCCTGCCTCGCCTCTTCCTCGTCCCTCTCCTTACACTGGTCCCACCGGAGGCCTTTCAGAGCGTCGTGAGCCTGCGTCTCGTCCTGCGTCGCCTGTTCGTACTGCTCGCACTGGTCGTCGTGTCCCACGTGAGCGTCCTCCTCCTGTCCCTGGCACTCACTACATGACTCTGCGTCCCTCCACTGCTCCTCAGCGTGTCCCTCTACCGTCTCCTCCTGCGTCCTCTCTACCTACTCTTCCTGACCCGGAGTCTGACTCCCGTCGTGCTGCCAGACCCATTGTCACGCGTCTTCTCGCCACAGTTGTCACTGACCCTACTTTTGAGTCCGCCGCTGCGTCTGCTCTGGTCGCTGAGTTGGTTGACTTTGCTGCTCGCTGTCGCCTAGACTACGCTGCTAGCCTTGTTGCTGAGTCTGAGTCTGAGTCTGCCTGTCCTCCGTCCGTCGGGGGTGAGTGTGCTCTTGGCACGGACGTCCTTGAGGACAGACAAGAGGAGTTCCAGTGCTTTGCTGCTGCTTTGCCCCACCTCGTGTCCATGCTAGTTGCCCCTGAGGGAGACCCGGATGCACCAGACATCCCGACCCCGCGCACTTACGCTGAGGCGATGGCGGGTCCCTACTCCTCTCAGTGGCAGACAGCCATGGACGCAGAGATGGCTTCCTGGAAGTCCACACGCACCTACGTCGACGAGGTTCCCCCACCTGGGGCGAACATCGTCAGTGGCATGTGGATTTTCAGGGTGAAGCGGCCGCCGGGTTCTCCGCCTGTCTTCAAGGCGCGTTACGTGGCTCGAGGCTTCAGTCAGCGAGAGGGAGTAGACTTCTTTCAGACCTTCTCCCCCACCCCGAAGATGACTACTCTTCGGGTGCTGCTGCACATAGCCGCTCACCGCGACTACGAGCTTCACTCACTTGACTTCAGCACTGCTTTCTTGCAGGGCAGCCTGCACGAGGAGATCTGGCTGCGCCGCCCCCCTGGCTTCACTGGGTCGTTTCCTCCTGGTACCCAGTGGAGGCTTCAGCGGCCGGTCTACGGTCTCCGCCAGGCTCCACGTGAGTGGCACGACACACTGAGGACTACACTTGCAGCTCTTGGGTTCGCGCCTTCTACTGCTGACCCGTCGCTGTTTCTGCGCACCGACACTTCGCTGCCGCCATTCTATATCCTCGTGTACGTCGACGACTTGGTCTTTGCCACTGCTGACACTGCAGGACTCGCCTACGTGAAGTCGGAGCTGCAGAGGAGACACACGTGCACAGACCTGGGTGAGCTGACAAGCTATCTTGGCTTGCGGATCACCCGGGACAGAGCACGGCGCACCATCACCCTGACTCAGTCACACATGGTGCAGCAGGTTCTCCAGCGCTTCCGCTTCACGTACTCCTCGCCTCAGTCCACTCCTCTGCCTACCGGTCACTCGCTCTCAGCTCTGCCTTCGGATGAGTCCGTAGAGCCGAGTGGCCCGTATCCAGAGCTTGTGGGCTGCCTCATGTACCTGATGACCTGCACTCGACCTGACCTTGCATACCCTCTTAGCATCCTTGCACGCTATGTCGCTCCTGGCCGTCACAGGAAGGAGCACATGGATGCCGCTAAGAGGGTGTTGCGCTACTTGTGCAGTACGTCGGGCATGGGGCTAGTGCTTGGAGGGCGAGACCGAGTTGTGCTCACTGGACACTCAGACGCTTCTTGGGCGGACGACCAGGCTACTCAGCGGTCGTCTCAGGGTTACACCTTCAGCCTTGGCTCTGGCTCAGTTTCTTGGCGTTCCACACGCTCTTCGTCTGTTCTCAGCTCCAGTTGTGAGGCTGAGATCTACGCCACAGCCATGGCGGCCCAGGAGCTTCGCTGGCTGACCTACCTGCTGACCGACTTGGGAGAGAGGCCTCGTTCTCCTCCAGTGCTGTACGTCGACAACAAGGCTGCCATTGCCTTGTGTGAGGAGCACAGACTGGAGCACCGAACGAAGCACATCGCCCTGCGGTACTTCCTGGCTAGAGAGCTACAGCAGCGTGGTCAGCTTTGTCTGCGTTACGTGGCCACTGAGGCCAACACTGCTGATGTGTTCACCAAGGCGCTCCAGCCTTGTGACCATCAGCGCTTTTGTACTCTTTTGGGCCTTGTGCCTACTGGACCTCACTTGCTCACTTCTTGACTTTGCTTGTACTGTGATCTCTATATATATATATATATATATATATATATATATATATATATATATATATATATATATATATATATATATATATACCTGCATGTTTACTCTTGCTAGGTTGTGATCACTGTATCTCTTGCTCTGTTATAAACCTGCATGTGAACTGGTCTTGTGACCGCTTGCTTGTGCTCGGAATTTGTGTGGAATCCTCGAGATCCACCCTGAGCCTGTTTTGCCTTGCTTTGCCCTGACTGGTCTTGTGACCCCTTGTTCTCCCCCACTTTGCCTATGGGGGTGTGTCAAACATATGTGCTGCATACTGTCTAGGCTGTAGTGGGGTAGCCCATATGGGGTACAACCCAAATTAGGGTTTACTACTTGTACTCCTGCATGCTGCTAGTTCACTCATTCCTGCCTGTTCATTCTGACACACACATGTTCGCCACACGAAGTGTGGCCCAGAAGGCTGACGATAGGGGCGACAACCAGGGCGACCCGTCAGGTGCCAAAGAGTGCAACCAATCAGGGTGCGGACGTGACGAACGTGCAAAAGAACATAGCAATACAACCAACCAGGGTGGGGAAAACATGAAAACAGGGAGATACAGGTCGGTTTTGGCGTCAATGCAGTCGGCCGAAGGGTAGGTAGAAGAAAAACGCACCACCAACCATGAATTGCATGCCACGAGAATCTCAGCTCGACAACTCTCACGAGACGCACGACTACCTACCGTGCGTAGTAAGAGACAGGCGGAAGCGGCAAAAAGGCGCGTCGCGCATGCCGTTTACGATGCATCGCAGGAGATCACAACATATGCCTGTCGATAGCGACACCACGGACAAGCGAGTTGAGAAGTGTCCGTCGCTACGAGATGGCGAGCACCATGTTTAGGAAAAGATGTTCAGAGAGAAGAGTGGAAACATCAGAAGTGGATCGAAGGGCTGAGTAACGCGACCGCAAATAGGCACGGACCCGCAGGGCCCTTGCAACCAAATCGGTGGGACAAACACAGGACGACGAGAGCATCAAGCGCCAGTGGAGGGGCCATGTCTTTGAGGTCATGGAAATTCTCATGGGCATCAGTGGGCTTGTTTTGGAGATGTGATGCGTGCTCACACGGTGTGGAATTCTGGTCATGCACCAATCGAACCGTTGAGAAAAGAAGAGCTGGTGTCGGGGCACGAGTGCCTATGCTCCATTCTAAATTCGTAGGAGCATTTGTGCTTGCTGGGATGGGTTATCAACAGATGTGGGAGTTCAGCCGCAATTTTGGTATCCCGTGTCCCGGAAAAGGAACTTTCTATAAGTATTTAGGGAATGATAATGGGTTGTGGAACACGATTCTTAGGGAGGCAGAGAAATCGATGGCGGCGGTGCGAGAAGAGATGAAGAAACGAGACATTCCTGGGGAATGGGTAACAGTAGACGGTCGGTGGTCACATGTCCGAGAGGGCGAGTGGTGTACTGTATCATTCATGGATGCTGTTTCGCGGAAGATATTGTATTGTGTGACAACAAGAAAGGGGGTTCATGATACGTCATCTGTGCGGTTGGAGCGGGTGGCGTTTGACAAAGGAGTTGATGAGCTGGCCCTGTTGGGATTTGACGTGGAAGGAATCATTTCGGACCAAGGAACAACATTCAGAGGAGCTGCGACAGAGCGGAAACTGAACCATCAGGTTGATTGGTGGCACGTGAAGAAAACGCTGTACAAGCTTTTTTGCAAAGAGCTTCAGGATGCCGTGCGGGTGCCGGTAGCCGTGGACAAGGCAAGTTGTATTGAGGAGCTGTGGTTGGCTACGGTGGTAGGGCTGCGGCAGTGGTTGCAAAAACGGGGTTTGGAGAAGGAGGCGAAGGCATCACTCAAATCGGATCTTGTGAAATCGGTCTGCATAGCTATGGGCACCATTGCATATGTGCACATGACGCCCGATGCAGCAAAGTGGAAGTTTCTGGAGCTGAGAAAGGTGCGACGAGTGGGGGGGGTACAGGGAGTTGTAGATGTCCCTGTGGCTTATGCTGAGGTGCGGTCTGGCCCAGCAGGAGATGGGCGGACCACTGGGATCGATGACGTGGTCGACGAGGAGGAATTGGGAAACGTACAAGTTGACGTGCAGTGGCCGGATGTGGAGCTTTGGAGTTACGATTTGCATCCAGTGCATGGCGCGCGACCCTCCTCGGTGGCAAGTGCATTCATCGTGCATGCACATGCAGGTGCAGGCGATGTCTCACGGTCGATTGGTGGGACGACTACGTGGGCCAACGATGACGGATTCACTGGTAAGAACGCTCATATAAGAGAAGTTTTAACTGCTCATGTTGTTTGGTTACTCAGTCATGTTTCCTTCCAAAATTGTCGTTCACCAGGAGATGATGGCACGGGTGGTTCGGACCCAACAGAGACTAACCCTGCAACCGACAACGAGGTGTCAGAATCCCAGGCCAACATGCCTGTAACCCTTCCCTAGGATCATCGGGGATCTCCAGTGGACCTCTGACACCCCCCCGCACTGGGATGCCCGAGGTGCACACACCGGGATTCGAACCCGAGACCTTCGCTCTGATACCATGTCAGAATCCCAGTCACTAACCACTGGGATAAAAGGGCTTATTTGTGTAGCGGGTGAGTGCGCCCATAACCCCCCAGGCCAACATGCCTGTAACCCTTCCCTAGGATCATCGGGAATCTCCAGTGGACCTCTGACACGAGGATGCAGTGCACGATGGTGATGCTGAAGGAAGCGGAATCGGACAGACTCTGCCTCGGTGGGTTGGGCGCCGGAAACGAAAACGGGGTGAAGACGAGGTGCACGCAGGCGATGAAGAGTGTACAGTGGCGCAACGCTTCGGCTCACATTTTTTCCATGTGATGATGCACGCCGGGAGGATGAAGGAAGCGGGCACCCCTATGACCCCTGATGACGTGTCGAGGGAGATTGGGACGGCGCCAAACCATTGGGCGGGTGACCATTCCGGGTGTGGAAAGTCTGGCGGTGTCCCGCCAAGGTGTGTTACTGAGAATTGGGGGAGGGAATGTGCTCTATACGAGCCTGGGTCAGATACACACAAGGCGGTACTTGCTTGGTTCGAGAAACGGTTATCCCCGCTGCTGCCGTACTCGCATAGGGACATGGAGGTGGCAGGGAGGCTTTCCCTGGTGGAAGCCTCGGCCCCCTTGGACGTCTGCCGCCTAGTGGCAAATGACACCTGGTGCAGTGCAGGTGACTCTGGTGTATTGCAGTTGACCTTTGGTGCATTTGGCATTTGCACTAGTGTTTGATATTCCATGCCATCTCCCTATTTTCTCAACGTCCTTCTCCTCTCTCGTAGCTCCACCGTTCAACTCTACCATCCTTCCCATTATTCCTTTTAGAAATCATCTCAAAGACAATCACCTTGCCTCTGTCCCAACTCCCCTCTCTCCCTTCGTTTCCCCCCTTCCACACCACTCCCCACCCCCCCACGTTTTGACAGCCATTGCACACAGTAAGCATGTGAGAGCTAGCTTGTCAACGTGCTGCTCCTCCTCCCTACTCAGCTCCCTTATCCGTATTCTATTCTCCTCTGGCCCCCACCCCACTCCCCCCACAACCCCCCCATCCCCCCCCTCCCCTGTTCGCAGATCAGCCATTGCAAAGCTCCATCAAGGAGGGCCCCTCGAAATATCCCATCTACCCATCCTTTCATGTGCCCGATGCCGCCACTCTTGGCCATTCCTTTCGGCTGGGTTTACCTAGAGACATTCAGCTCGACCGTCTGGAGTGAAGCTTCGCATAAATCTCCGCATGTATCTTGGGGAAATCGGCTTTAGTTTATAGGCAACAGCAAGTCGTTTTTACAAGGGGGCGTCATGCTTGGTGAACCTGCAGGTCAATCAAAGCGACCGACTATGATGTGTCCGGCTCTACAACGGCAAGTGTGCTTTACGGATTTGAAGTGCTACGTACCGACATAAACAATCTTTGGCACACCGCGTGTTCACCATGTATGACACACCTTTATACCGAGAACCCGTTTTTGGATTCTAGTATGATTGACATTGGCTATGTTGTGTTATTTTTGGTAGGGAATATCACAGCTAGGCACAAGCTCACTTGATGCATTTTTTCGCGTTGGAGCAGGTGTCAAAATTGAGAGATGCATAAACAGTACACAGTATCATCAACAGGTAAACCCGTTTCAGCATATAAACCATTGGCACCAAACAAAGCACGACACACAAGTCAATCCCTGCTGCCAATCTCAATATCATGCCGCGGCCTCTCCACTTTGTGCTTGCCTTCTTGCGCCTTCCTACCATGCCACTTCGAACTGAGCACAACACACAGATCTACTCGATTCAAATGCCTTTGGCCCATGATCCAGAGTCAACACAGTTGCCTGCACAGTGCTGGCTGTCGCGCGTTGCAGCTGCCAATCCCTCCTTACACACAGGGAGGGCGGCAACAGCAAATGCAGGGCTTTATCGGGCGCAGGTCAGCATATGGTATGTGTAAGCAGGGGAGGCTGAAGGCAGTCTCGAGAAGAGGCTGCCCCGCAGCTCTGCCAGCTGCGCGCCCTATCTCGCATAACCTGCCGAAGTGTGCTGTGGGCTGCTGCTGCTTCGTGACAGGCGTGGCGGTGCGCGGAGGGGTTCGCCTCGGGGCGGATCCGGTCGTAGATCTGCTTTCCCAGCAGCTGAGGGGCGGGAGAGTGGGGCGTGGGAGAACAAGGGAGTGAGTGGGCGTGACAATTGTGCGAGTTGGGAAGGGAGAAGGGAGGGATGGCGACAATGACGGTGGAAGAGAAGCAGGGAAAGGGACATGGGGAAGCAGGGAAGGGGACCAAGGGAAGCAGGGAAGGGGACCAAGGGAAGCAGGGAAGGGGATGGGGGAATATAAGGGAAGGGGATAGGGGGAGGAAGGGAAGGGGATGGGGGGAATCAGGGAAAGGGACATGGGGAAGCAGGGAAGGGGACATGGGGAAGCAGGGAAGGGGATGGGGGAATATGAGGGAAGGGGATGGGGGGAAGCAGCTGCAGGGGATGAGGAGGAGCAGCGAAAGGGACATGGGGAAGCACAGAGGGCGATGGGGGAAAGCAGGGTAGGGGACATGGGGGCCTATGAGGGAAACCCATGGGGGGAAGAAGGGAAGGGGATGGGGGGAATCAGGGAAAGGGAAGGGGGAAGCAGGGAAGGGGACAGGGGGAATATGAGGGAAGGGGATGGGGGAATATGAGGGAAGGGGATGGGGGGAAGAAGGGAAGGGGATGGGGGAATCAGGGAAAGGGACGTGGGGAAGCAGGGAAGGGGACATGGGGAAGCAGGGAAGGGGATGGGGGAATATAAGGGAAGGGGATGGGGGGAAGAGGGGAAGGGGATGAGGGGGAACAGTGAAAGGGGATGGGGGGAAGCAGGGAAGGGGACGTGGGGAAGCAGGGAAGGGGACATGGGGAAGCAGGGCAGGCGATGGGGGAATATGAGGGATGGGGATGGGGGGAAGAAGGGAAGGGGATGGGGGGAATCAGGGAAAGGGACATGGGGAAGCAGGGAAGGGGATGGGGGGAAGCAGGGAAAGGGACATGGGGACGCAGGGAAGGGGATGGGGGGAAGCATGGAAGGGCGTGGGGGGAAGCAGGGAAGGGGACATGGGGGAATATAAGGGAAGGGGAAGGACATGGGGAAGCAGGGAAGGGGACATGGGGAAGCAGGGAAGGGGACATGGGGAAGCAGGGAAGGGGACATGGGGAAGCAGGGCAGGGGATGGGGGAATATGAGGGAAGGGGATGGGGGGAAGAAGGGAAGGGGATGGGGGGAATCAGGGAAAGGGACATGGGGAAGCAGGGAAGGGGACAGGGGGATATATGAGGGAAGGGGATGGGGGAATATGAGGGAAGGGGATGGGGGAAAGAAGGGAAGGGGATGGGGGGAATCAGGGAAAGGGACATGGGGAAGCAGGGAAGGGGACAGGGGGAATATGAGGGAAGGGGATGGGGGAATATGAGGGAAGGGGATGGGGGGAAGAAGGGAAGGGGATGGGGGGAATCAGGGAAAGGGAAGGGGGAAGCAGGGAAGGGGACATGGGGAAGCAGGGAAGGGGACATGGGGAAGCAGGGAAGGGGACATGGGGAAGCAGGGAAGGGGATGGGGGAATATAAGGGAAGGGGATGGGGGGAAGAAGGGAAGGGGATGGGGGGAATCAGCGAAAAGGACATGGGGAAGCAGGGAAGGGGACATGGGGGAATATAAGGGAAGGGGATGGGCGGAGAAGGGAAGGGGATGAAGGAATCAGCGAAAGGGACATGGGGAAGCAGGGAAGGGGACATCGGGAAGCAGGGAAGGGGACATGGGGAAGCAGGGAAGGGGAAGGGGGAATAAAACGGAAGGGGATGGGGGGAAAGAAGGGATGGGGATTGGGGGAATCAGGGAAAGGGACATGGGGAAGCACAGAGAAGGATGGGGGAAAGCAGGGAAGGGGCTGGGGGGAACCTGGAATGGGGATGGGGTGAAGCAGGGAATGGGACACGGGGAAGCAGGGAAGGGGATGCGGGGAAGCAGGGAAAGGGACATGGGGACGCAGGGAAGGGGATGGGGGGAAGCATGGAAGGGCGTGGGGGGAAGCAGGGACGGGGACATGGGGGGAAGCAGGGAAGGGGACATGGGAGGGAAGGGAAGTGGATGGGGGAATATAAGGGAAGGGGATGGGTGGAAAAAGGGAAGGGGATAGGGGGAAGCATGGAAGGGCGTGGGGGGAAGCAGGGACGGGGACATGGGGGGAAGCAGGGAAGGGGATGGGGGGAAGCATGGAAGGGCGGGGGGGGAAGCAGGGAAGGGGACATGGGGGAATGTAAGGGAAGGGGGTGGGGGGAGAAGGGAAGGGGATGGGGGAATCAGCTCTAGGGACATGGGGAAGCAGGGAAGGGGACATGGGGAAGCAGGGAAGGGGATGGGGGAATATGAGGGAAGGGGATGGGGGGAAGAAGGGAAGGGGATGGGGGAATCAGGGAAAGGGACGTGGGGAAGCAGGGAAGGGGAGATGGGGAAGCAGGGAAGGGGATGGGGGAATATAAGGGAAGGGGATGGGGGGAAGAGGGGAAGGGGATGAGGGGGAACAGTGAAAGGGGATGGGGGGAAGCAGGGAAGGGGACGTGGGGAAGCAGGGAAGGGGACATGGGGAAGCAGGGCAGGCGATGGGGGAATATGAGGGATGGGGATGGGGGGAAGAAGGGAAGGGGATGGGGGGAATCAGGGAAAGGGACATGGGGAAGCAGGGAAGGGGATGGGGGGAAGCAGGGAAAGGGACATGGGGACGCAGGGAAGGGGATGGGGGGAAGCATGGAAGGGCGTGGGGGGAAGCAGGGAAGGGGACATGGGGGAATATAAGGGAAGGGGAAGGACATGGGGAAGCAGGGAAGGGGACATGGGGAAGCAGGGAAGGGGACATGGGGAAGCAGGGAAGGGGACATGGGGAAGCAGGGCAGGGGATGGGGGAATATGAGGGAAGGGGATGGGGGGAAGAAGGGAAGGGGATGGGGGAATCAGGGAAAGGGACATGGGGAAGCAGGGAAGGGGACAGGGGGATATATGAGGGAAGGGGATGGGGAAGATGAGGGAAGGGGATGGGGGGAAGAAGGGAAGGGGATGGGGGGAATCAGGGAAAGGGAAGGGGGGAGCAGGGAAGGGGACATGGGGAAGCAGGGAAGGGGACATGGGGAAGCAGGGAAGGGGACATGGGGAAGCAGGGAAGGGGATGGGGGAATATAAGGGAAGGGGATGGGGGGAAGAAGGGAAGGGGATGGGGGGAATCAGCGAAAAGGACATGGGGAAGCAGGGAAGGGGACATGGGGAAGCAGGGAAGGGGACATGGGGGAATATAAGGGAAGGGGATGGGCGGAGAAGGAAAGGGGATGAAGGAATCAGCGAAAGGGACATGGGGAAGCAGGGAAGGGGACATCGGGAAGCAGGGAAGGGGACATGGGGAAGCAGGGAAGGGGAAGGGGGAATAAAACAGAAGGGGATGGGGGGAAAGAAGGGATGGGGATTGGGGGAATCAGGGAAAGGGACATGGGGAAGCACAGAGAAGGATGGGGGAAAGCAGGGAAGGGGCTGGGGGGAACCTGGAATGGGGATGGGGTGAAGCAGGGAATGGGACACGGGGAAGCAGGGAAGGGGATGGGGGGAAGCAGGGAAAGGGACATGGGGACGCAGGGAAGGGGATGGGGGGAAGCATGGAAGGGCGTGGGGGGAAGCAGGGACGGGGACATGGGGGGAAGCAGAGAAGGGGACATGGGAGGGAAGGGAAGGGGATGGGGGAATATAAGGGAAGGGGATGGGTGGAAAAAGGGAAGGGGATAGGGGGAAGCATGGAAGGGCGTGGGGGGAAGCAGGGACGGGGACATGGGGGGAAGCAGGGAAGGGGATGGGGGGAAGCATGGAAGGGCGTGGGGGGAAGCAGGGAAGGGGACATGGGGGAATGTAAGGGAAGGGGATGGGGGGAGAAGGGAAGGGGATGGGGGAATCAGCTCTAGGGACATGGGGAAGCAGGGAAGGGGACAGGGGGATATAGGGAAGGGGATGGGGGAATATGAGGGAAGGGGATGGGGGGAAGAAGGGAAGGGGATGGGGGAATCAGGGAAAGGGACGTGGGGAAGCAGGGAAGGGGACATGGGGAAGCAGGGAAGGGGATGGGGGAATATAAGGGAAGGGGATGGGGGGAAGAAGGGAAGGGGATAAAGGGACATGGGGAAGCAGGGAAGGGGACATGGGGAAGCAGGGAAGGGGACATGGGGGAATATAAGGGAAGGGGATGGGGGGAGAAGGGAAGGGGATGAAGGAATCAGCGAAAGGGACATGGGGAAGCAGGGAAGGGGACATGGGGAGGCAGGGAAGGGGATGGGGGAATAAAACGGAAGTGGATGGGGGGAAGAAGGGAAGGGGATGGGGGGAATTAGGGAAAGGGACATGGGGAAGAAGGGAACGGGATGGGGGAAAGCAGGGAAGGGGCTGGGGGGAACCTGGAATGGGGATGGGGTGAAGCAGGGAATGGGACACGGGGAAGCAGGGAAGGGGATGGGGGGAAGCAGGGAAAGGGACATGGGGACGCAGGGAAGGGGATGGAGGGAAGCATGGAAGGGCGTGGGGGGAAGCAGGGAAGGGGACATGGGGGAATATAAGGGAAGGGGATGGGGGGAGAAGGGAAGGGGATGGGGGAATCAGCTCTAGGGACATGGGGAAGCAGGGAAGGGGACATGGGGAAGCAGGGAAGGGGATGGGGGAATATGAGGGAAGGGGATGGGGGGAAGAAGGGATGGGGATGGGGGGAATCAGGGAAAGGGACATGGGGAAGCAGGGAAGGGGACATGGGGAAGCAGGGAAGGGGACATGGGGAAGCAGGGAAGGGGATGGGGGAATATGAGGGAAGGGGATGGGGGGAAGAAGGGAAGGGGATGGGGGAATCAGGGAAAGGGACGTGGGGAAGCAGGGAAGGGGACATGGGGAAGCAGGGAAGGGGACATGGGGAAGCAGGGAAGGGGATGGGGGGAAGAAGGGAAGGGGATAAAGGGACATGGGGAAGCAGGGAAGGGGACATGGGGAAGCAGGGAAGGGGACATGGGGGAATATAAGGGAAGGGGATGGGGGGAGAAGGGAAGGGGATGAAGGAATCAGCGAAAGGGACATGGGGAAGCAGGAAGGGGACATGGGGAAGCAGGGAAGGGGGTGGGGGAATAAAACGGAAGTGGATGGGGGGAAGAAGGGAAGGGGATGGGGGGAATTAGGGAAAGGGACATGGGGAAGCACAGAGGGGGATGGGGGAAAGCAGGGAAGGGGCTGGGGGGAACCTGGAATGGGGATGGGGTGAAGCAGGGAATGGGACACGGGGAAGCAGGGAAGGGGATGGGGGGAAGCAGGGGAAGGGACATGGGGACGCAGGGAAGGGGATGGGGGGAAGCATGGAAGGGCGTGGGGGGAAGCAGGGACGGGGACATGGGGGGAAGCAGAGAAGGGACACGGGGGAAGCAGTGACGGGAATGCCAGGGCGACGAGGGGAGAGAGATACGGGGATTGCGAGGGGACGAGCCGAAGGGAGGGCGATGAGCAGCAGGGAGCGCGAAGAGACAAAGGGGGCAACGGGCGGAAGGGATGGCGACGGCGGAAGGGAGGGTGACGGGCGGAAGGGATGGCGACGGCGGAAGGGAGGGTGACGGGCGGAAGGGAGGGCGACGGCGGAAGTGAGTGCGACGGGCGGAAGGGAAGGTGACGGGCGGAAGGGATGGCGACGGCGGAAGGGAGGGTGACGGGCGGAAGGGATGGCGACGGCGGAAGGGAGGGTGACGGGCGGAAGGCATGGCGACGGCGGAAGTGAGTGCGACGGGCGGAAGGGAAGGTTACGGCGGAAGGGAGGGCGACGGCGGAAGTACGTGCGACGGGCGGAAGGGAAGGTGACGGGCGGAAGGGATGGCGACGGCGGAAGGGAGGGTGACGGGCGGAAGGCATGGCGACGGCGGAAGTGAGTGCGACGGGCGGAAGGGAAGGTGACGGCGGAAGGGAGGGCGACGGCGGAAGTGAGTGCGACGAGCGCTAGGGAGAGCGACGGGCAGTAGGGCGACGGCGGGAGGTAGTTTGATGGGCGTAAGAGGGTGCGACGGGTGCGTGTCACGTACATGTGAGGCTAGGGCCCGTTCCGTGCGCTTGATCCGTGCGCTTCGAACGTAACATGCGAGCTCCATCGACCCTGTAGATTTGGGCGTGACGGGTGACGTTTTTCTTGTTGCTGGCTAATATTATTTTCGTTGGGGGGGGAAACCGTCAGACTGCTGCAAGGTTCTAGACATCACGCCGCCATTGTCTGAAAGCGATATTACGCGCTCTTGTGGTCTAGAAAAGCGGAGCGCACTACGTGTGCTAGACTCAATATGGCTGCACGTAAGTACAACTTGGTTTTCAAGTTTACTGAGGGTGAACAGTGGACCAACTCCCGTTGACACTTCACGCGGAATACTTTTTTTTGTCGCTGGCCAATCATGCATCAGAGTTGTGAAGGAAAGCTGCACTTTGGGTGGTAACCTGGTTTTTGGCGAGTTCATATTCAAGAATCTTGAATTTGAAAAATGCCATGTGGAACTCGGGCTTTAACACGGTGCTGCGGGGAGAGAATATTAACTCCACGGAACGCACGACCCTTTTCTACGCTCCGTAGTACTTTGCCCAACTTCTCAGGTACCTGAATAATTTCTAAAGGCTTTTTCTTGGCCTCTAAATCTCCCCTGAATTTTTTAAAGGCTTGAAAACCACGAAAAGTAATGTTTTTTGTTAGAGTATCTTTATAGGATACTTTTAACAAATTCTTGATTTCGTGGACGATTTGCATCATCATTTCGACAGTGGTAAACGGTAAAATCTGTTTTGTAACTGAAAACGGGAAACCCACGCGAGTGTTCATGATTAATACACGAGCGATCATGGATGTTCATGAGGCAAGTCAGCAGAAGAATTTGGTAGCAGTACAGGTTGAAGACAGTTATTCTACAGAGGCAAATCAAGCCAAATTCTGAAGCAGTTTTACAACCGTTTTCCATGACAGCAAAGCACATACCTAGACGATAGTTAGACAACTGCCTTGTGTGATTCCTTTGTATGCCTAGGACCTCTCATAAATGTGTCCTTGTATTTGCCTTCTATTCAACAATGCTTCTATGATTTTCAAGCTCACATTCTACTACTACGTATTGACGATAGTAGAAACACCACGAAGTGCTGCCGAAACTCTGCACTATCAGAACACTCACCTTAGAAGCTAGGTTGAGCATAACTACTCACTTGGGTTTTCTACGCCCTTGGCTATGAGGTGACATGCTGTCATACTCGGGGGGCATACAAGTGATGTTAAGTATTGCTTAACTTACGTTTATCATCTGAGTTTAATCGCTTCCGCATAGTACTTAGACTTAACAAATGCGTCGTATCGCTCGGCAGCACGCACGATGTCGCGGTAACTGTTGTAATTCGCTGCGATCACCTCTCATTTAAACCCTTCTGTGTACGCCTGGATTTTTTCGCCTTCGGTCAGGTCGATGATGTGATAGAACAGTAGCTCCATTTGCTTCGTGTACTGTGCTATACTACTGTATTGCTTGTGACGATGTATCTGCTGCCGCACCATGTAAGTCGTATTAATGGGCTAGAAACGTTCGATTAGGTCTACTCGAAACTGCACCCACGATTCCTCCCCGCAGGCCATGTCAGTGTAGTAGATCCACTCTAATGCCGGTCCACGTAACAGTGTCGCTGCGAGCCGAATCCGTGCTGCGTCGTGTGTCGGGGTCGAACAGCCAATGGCCTCAAAGTAAATTTCGAAGGTTGCCACGAATCGTCGAACGTTGGATCCCTTCGCGCTGGGATCGAACGCTTCAGGGAGCCTCGGTCGTGCTGCTTCGAGGTTCGGCGACAGTGGTGCCATCGGTCCGTGAAATGTCGCCACTGCTGCTGGTGTTGTCGCTGCTACGTTCGCTGCTGCGTTCGCTGCTGCTGCGGTGGCGATTCCTGGTTGGTGTGTCAGAAGGGCCTCGAGTCGTCGGATCGCCGCCTGCGTCTGCTCCATGTCGGTGCAGAGGCTTGCGATGTCGCTCGTGGTCGCGTAGTTGTCGCCTTGGCCCTCCATGCCTGACATTGCGCGTCCGAAAAAACCGAAACGAGGGGGAGCGAAAAACACGGAACCGGTTTTACGTACCCGAAATCGATGTTTAACTGCGTCGCCCCCGCGGTTGTTTTTTAAGACTCGGTTTTTAGCGGTCGAAAAACTTTCGCGTGTAAACGGGCTCTGATTACCAAGTGTGAGGATCTAGGATCGAGCTCAGAAAAGAGAGTTTGAATTGAATTGATTGATCACCTGGGTACAACACGAGGCTATATATAGGCTCGACACAAGGGGCAGTAACCAGGTGTTACGCAAAGGTTCCGAGGGTCGCGAAGCGTCCCGAACAGACCCTTCCCGAATTCGGTAGAAGGCAATTCAGTGGCAACCGAATAGCCCAGAATTCGGTGTACGCAACCTAGCTCGGTGTTATAACTATAATAAAATATAGGAAAGCACCTAGCCTAGGAAATCAAGCAATTCATGCATGCATAAAATAAACCTAAGCTAGTAATAGCGTAATAAGATAAAAGCAAGCATGCATGGCTGGCATAAGCCGTCGTACTCTCAGACACATGGTGCAGCAGGTCCTTCAGCGGTTCGAGCTTCAGCACTCCACAGTACAGCGCACACCTCTTGCTGTTGACCACAGACTTACTGGACCCTTTCCCGACGAGCCGTTTGAGTCTACTGGTTCCTACGCAGAGCTGGTGGGCTGCCTCATGTACCTGATGACTTGTACTCGCCTGGACCTCGCCTTCCCTCTCAGCATCCTTGCTCGCTTTGTTGCACCAGGGAGACACCGTCCTGTTCACTGGACAGCAGCTGTGAGGGTGGCGAAGTACCTAGCGACGTGGGGCTAGTTCTTGGAGGGCAGCAGTCTGTCGTACTTACTGGTCACTGTGACTCTTCTTACGCTGACGACGCTGAGGCTCACGGGTCTACTCAGTGGTACTGCTTCAGCTTGGGTTCTAGAGTTGTTTCATGGAGGTCCACGCGCTCCTCTTCGGTCTCGACCTCTACAACTGAGGCTGAGATCTACGCTGGTGCCATGGCGGCACAAGAGCTGCGTTGGTTGACCTTCTTGCTCGCCGACCTTGGTGAGCGGCCGAGCTCTGCACCGACCTTGTTCACTGACAACAAGGCGTCGATTCTCCTCTGTCGAGAGCCGCGACTGGAGAGCAGAGTGAAGCACATTAACGTCAGGTACTTTCTTCTGCGTGAGTTGCAGAGACGTGGACAGGCTCGCTTCGAGTTTGTGGAGTCTGAGGCCAACACTGCAGACATCTTCACCAAGGTGCTTCCGCCTTGTGACCACCAGAGGTGTTGTGTGCAGTTAGGTCTTGTTGACACAGGTTCTAGTCGTGTCTTGGGGTTAGTGTTTGCTTTGCTTGTACCCCTGCCATACACCTTTGAAAACTCTTGGACTGACCTTGTAGCCCCTGTTGCTTGTGCTCGGAGTGTGTGGTGACGTTGTGATCCACCCTAAGCTTTGTTTCTTTGTGACTGGTCTCGTGACCGTACACGTTTTGGTTTTGCTTGACACCCCTCACTTAGGCTATGGGGGTGTGTCAAATGTTGTAGCCTGTAGTGAGGTTTGTCTTAGGGGGTACAAATGTTAGGGTTTGCTATATGTACCCCAACCGACATCAATAACACCAACACTTTCATTCTTGGCACGTCCCTTCCTAATGGTCAGAGAAATTCTGGTAAAATATCTGACGGATCAGACACAAAAATAAAAAAATTTTGATGCATAAAAAATGTCTGATGCATCAGGCAGGGCTGACGTTTCATTTTAAGCCTCCCTGATTCCAGGGAAAATTTCCCCTCTGTATTATGGGTGCGTATTCTCCACAGGTAGGCTACTCTGATTGCTCAGTGTTGAAAAGTAGTTAACTCTGATTGCTCAGGGTCGAGAATTGAACATCAATGTAGTAACGCGCTCTGTATTTAACGGGGAAAAAGGTTTCAATCCGCATGATCCCAACACAAGTCGACATCTTTTCGTACATTTTTTCTTACGGGCAGATAATAATCTAAACCACGAGTCACCCATCCAAAACCTGCCCAATGTCAACGTAATTTGTTTCTATTTTGACCGCGATCGTTCTCACCGGCTAATGTTGGCCGTTGGGGTCCACCAACCTGGTCAACATGTGTCTTTCGCACGCACACTGCGGCAACCCCTTAGATTCTGCTGAGGTGTCGCCACGGTGTTAGACCAGCAAGTTGCTTTTGGGCTAACAAGCCCCAAGGCTCGGAACCACACGTGCCTCGCTTCCCAAAAACGTGCACTTCTGCTGCCAAACAAGGCCAATGACAAAGATTCGCTCTGACACAGCAGATCTGCTGCGTCAGAGGTGTTCTGCCGAAAATCCCCGCAGCACGCTGCGCCTCGCACGACACCACAAACATCCACCCCACCCCACCTTCCCCCCAAACATCCACCCCACCTTCCTATCTGGGTGTTACTTGTCGGTATTACTGTACAGAAAGGGCTCCCTCACATTGGTAAAGGGGAAATCATGATTACGCACATGGGGGGTTATCGAGAAGAAATTTCCGGGAAACTTCATGTCGATACCCTCATGTTCAGGGTCCACATAGCACTTATTCTACATTGACAGAGTCAGTAAGAACACTACTCTGAGCCTAGATACAATATTTCAGGGTTCGCTAAAGCACTATTCTGAATGGATCAGTGTTCACAAGTCAGAAATTCTGAAATTGCAGGGACCACCAGGTGAGAAGCCTATATTCACCCTGAAATCAGGGTAATTACCCTGAAAAAATCAGCCCTGGCATCAGGCCCCCTCAAATCCTAGCGAGGACCCTGGGGAGGGAGGGGAGGTGTCTGTGGGGCTGTGAGGGGCGTTGGGGGGCTTTAGTGGGGCCTTGGGGGGCCATTGGGGGAGGTTTTCTCCCTTCTCGTTATTATCACTCTTATTTTTCGTTCTCTTCTTTTGTACAACCATTCTGTTGTCCCTTCTCGTCATTATCACTCTTATTTTCCGTTCTCTTGATTTGCACAACCATTCCATTCTCCCTTCTCGTTATTATCACTCTTATTATCACTCTTGTTTTCCGTTCTCTCGTTATTATCACTCTTATTTTCCGTTCTCTTGTTTTGTACAACCATTCCGTTCTCCCTTCTCGTTATTATCACTCTTATTATCACTCTTGTTTTCCGTTGTCTTGTTCCATTCTGAAATATATATTATTTCATGCCCTCATACCATTCCATGCACACACTGTCGAGAAAGCTAGGCAAACGATAGAAACAGGAAGGAGGGGTTTGCACTAGCAGCAGGTAGGATACATATAGGAAACCCTAGTTTGGGTTGTACTCACTATAGAGTACCCCACTACAGGCTAGACAAACATAACATTCTGACACACCCCCATAGTCAAAGTGGGGTATAATCAGCACAACAAGCAGGCATAGCAATAGTTCACAATGATAAGCAAAGCTAGAGACTATCACAGAGGGCAAGTGAGGAGGAGGAGAAACTGTGGGGGCGAGAAGATGGGAGGCGACGGTTGAAGCTGCAGACACACGGGCAACAGGAGTGCGCAGCACTGACGCTACCAGGCTAAACCCGGACTACACGGCGACAGGCGCAGCTGGCTCGCTGTGCTCCCAGGAGTGCTCACACTGTGGCTACCGGGCGTAGAGCCCCGGACTACTCAGGCCACAGGGGGTCGTGGCTCTCTGGACTACCAAGAGTGCTCACACTGTGGCTACCGGGCGCAGAGCCCCGGACTACTCAGGCCACAGGGGGTCGTGGCTCTCTGGACTTCAGGCGCTGCGGACGACAAGACGACTGCTTCCATTCAACTTCCCCCAGCTGTCCCACACCCGTGTCACACACCCCCTGCTGCACCTCTAGCACTGCTCACACGCCACCCCCCTCGTACCACTCCGACGGCTCCAACACATCCACCCCCCTCAGCGGCAGCTGCAGCAGTGGGAGACGGAGGAGGAGGAGGAGCAGGGGACGGCTCACACACACGGCACCCCCATACTCTCCACCCCCAAACCCTAACACAGGAACGCGGGCAGCAGCGGGGGTGGGGCGCGGTCAGAAGCTCGGGGGACGGCGCACGGCACTGGGGGAGACTGCCCGGACCGCGCACGGGCCTGGCGCAGGCCGGACGAACCGCGCGCGGGCTGCCCGGGCCGCGCGCGGGCCTGGCGCAGCCCGTACGGGCCGCGCGCGGGCCTGGCGCAGGCCGTACGGGCCGCGCGCGGGCTGTACGGGCCGCGCGCGGGCCTGGCGCAGGCCGTACGGGCCGCGCGCGGGCTGTACGGGCCGCGCGCGGGCCTGGCGCAGGCCGTACGGGCCGCGCGCGGGCTGTACGGGCCGCGCGCGGGCCTGGCGCAGCCCGTATGGGCCGCGCGCGGGCCGCGTTGGGCGACGGGAGGCGCTTCGACGGTCGACGGGGGGCGACGCGGAGGCCTGCGGGGCGACGCGTCCGTCGACGGGGGGGCGACGCGCGGGTCGACGGGGCAGAAAACCGCCGCGCGCCTCGGGGCGCACGGCAGGAAGAAAACCGCCGCGCACTCCGTGCGCGCGGCGAGCAGAAAACCGTAGAAACTCTAAAAACGCCGCGCCTTGCGAGCGCGCGGCAGGCAGAAAACGTCGCGCGCCCGAGGCGCGCGAGAAGCAGAACAGCAGCGGAAGCATCGGGTGGGCCCACCCACAGGATCGACCCAGGAGGGTCGACCTGCTCTGATAGCATGTCAAGATAGCAGGCGAGAACGAGAAACTGGCAAAAGAGGGGTTTCACTAGCAAGCAGTTGAGTACTGTCAAACTATATGTGCTGCATATTGTCTAGGCTGTAGTGGGGTAGCCCATATGGGGTACAACCTAGTTAGGGTTTACTACTTGTACTCCTGCATCCTGTTAGTTCATCCATTCCTGCTGCTAGATTCTAACATGGTATCAGAGCACTAAGGTCCGTAGGACCGTTTTTTTTTCGGGCCCACCTACCGCTGCGGTTACCGCGCTACCCCACGTAGCCTTGCCTTGCCTTGTATGCCTTGCCTTGCCTTGCCTTGCCTGCGCGCTGCCCCTAGAGGCCCGTAAGGCCCGCGCGCCGCCTCTACACGCCTGTCGGGCCCGCACACACGCTGCTACCGCGCGCTGCCCGCACCGAGATCGCGCAGCCCGCCCCGAGTCGCGCGCAGCCCGCTGCAGCCACGCGCAGCCCGCACCGAGCCGCGCGCAGCCCGCTGCAGCCGCGCGCAGCCTGCACCGAGCCGCGCACAGCCCGCTGCAACCGCGCGCAGCCCGCACCGAGCCGCGCGCAGCTCGCAGCTGCCGCGCGCAGCCCGCGCCGAGCCCGCGCAGCCCGCGTCGAGCCGCGCGCGGCCTGCTACGGCCTCGCGCAGCCCGCGCGCGGCCCGCAGCAGCTCGTGCCGAGCCGCGCGAGGCCTGCTCCTGCCTCGCACGGCCCGCGCGCGGCCCGCAACAGCCCGCGCCGAGCCGCGCGCGGCCCGCTACTCCCTAGCGCGGCCGCGCGCGGCCCTTTGCCTCGGCCCCGACCTGCCGCTGATGCGGCCCCGCCCAGCAGCTGCCATGGCCCCGACCTGCCGCTGATGCGGCCCCGCCCTGCAGCTGCCACGACCCCGACCTGCCGCTGACGCGGCCCCACCCTGCTACTGCCGCTGACGCGGCCCCGCCCTCCAGCTGTTTCGGCCCTGCTCTGCAGCCGGTTTTGCGGCCCCGACGTCGCCGCTGTCGTGCGCCTACTCGAGCGCCGGCCCTGCTCTCCCAGCCTTTGGTGAGCGCCTGCCTGCCTGCCTGACGGCCTGCCTGTCTGCCTGCCTGCCTGCCGGCCTGGCTGCCTGCCTGCCTGCCGGCCTGCCTGCCTGCCTGCCTGTCTGCCTGCGTGTCTACTTGCCTGCCTGCCTGCCTGCCTACCTGCCTGCCTGTCTGCCTGCCTGCCTGCCTGCCTGCCTGCCTGCCTGCCTACCTGCCGGCCTGCCTGCCTGCCTGCCTGCCTGCTTGCTTGCCTGCCTGCCGCGCCTGCCTTGCCTGCGCTACTGCTACTGGCAGGTGGCCAGATGCAGCTCCAGCGACATTCACGCGAGCCTCTGACGCCTCAGCAGCTTAGTGAGTGGTATACTAGCTGGGGTTGTCGCGGTAGCCGTCGTAGCTGTCGCCCTGGAGCTGGTCAGTTGGGAGCGTCTGGCAGTGGCCAGCTGCAGCTGCAGGGACGTCCACGTGAGACACTTACGCCCCGGCAGCTCCAGGAGTGGTACGCTCAGTGTAGCAGGTCTACGCGTACAGTCCGCTGCCCGTACGTCATTCGCACAGGTGCTAGGACTGGTCAGCCTTGTGGGACGCTTGGTCACACACAGTCCCGCTGCTTCGCCCGTCTGAGCGACGACTGGCGCACAGTGTTTGGCGACGAGGCTGAGCTCCCCACCTGGCTGGAGCTGCATAGACAGAGGGTAGATATCTTTGCGCTTGACTATGATGCTATTCTCACTGCCATGTATGCATTGTCTACTAGTGCTGACCGTGCCTGTTGCCTGTGCGTACCGCCTGACCCTGGTGAGGCTGCTGCTCTCGGTGCTAGTACGTCTACTGCTCTAGGTACTGGTGAGGCCGTGGCATCAGGTGCTGCTGTGTCTGCTCTCTCTGGTACTGCGCCCACTGCGGTCTCGCACACCTTCACCCTTGACTCAGGAGCTTCCCGCTCCTTCTTTCGCGACTGCACCGCACTCACGCCGCTCCGTCGGCCAGTTCCAGTCTCCCTGGCGGACCCCTCTGGGGGTCCAGTCCTTGCCCACTATTCCACGGTTCTGCCGTGTCCGGCCGTCCCGTCCGGCTCGCTGTCAGGTCTTTACCTCCCCTCGTTCTCTACGAACTTGGTGAGTGGAGCTGACCTCCAGGATGGGGGGGTTGACCAGTTCACTCCTGCGAGTCAGCGAGTGACTCACTGTACGTGTGCTAGGACGGGCCGGCACTTGGCCACGTTCACCCGTGCACCTGGCTCGAGTCTGTACACACTGACCACTGAGTCCCCTCAGGTAGCTGCGTCTGCGTTTGCGTCTGCGTCTGGTCAGCTGGCGGCCCCCTGCGAGTGTCGCGCTTTGTCGCACGACACTCTCCTGTGGCACCACCGCCTTGGTCACCCCTCCTTGCCTCGCCTGCGTAGCATGCACTCTCGCTCCCTGGTCTCTGGTCTTCCCAGGTCCCTGCCTGCCCTCCCTCCCTCGCCTGCGCCGCCCTGCATTCCTTGCGTCGAGGGGCGGCAGCGCGCCGCTCCTCACTCCTCCTCGTTTCCTCCCACAGAGGCTCCACTGCAGACGCTCCACCTGGACGTGTGGGGCCCAGCCCGCGTCCAGGGACAGGGCCGCGAGCGGTACTTCCTGCTGGTCGTCGACGACTACACGCGTTACACCACGGTCTTCCCCTTGCAGAGCAAGGGGGACGTCCCTGCTGTTTTGATCCCCTGGATCCGCGCTGTTCGTCTCCAGCTCCGCGAGCGGTTCCGGTCGGACTTTCCTGTCCTGCGTCTGCACTCTGACAGAGGTGGTGAGTTCTCCTCCGACCTCTTGGCAGCCTACTGTGCGGAGCACGGCATCACCCAGTCGTTCACGCTTCCGGCCTCTCCGCAGCAGAATGGGGTTGCTGAGCGCCGCATTGGCTTAGTCATGGAGGTCGCTCGTACCTCCATGATCCATGCGGCTGCCCCCCATTTTCTGTGGCCGTTTGCGGTCCGGTACGCCGCGCATCAGCTCAACCTCTGGCCCCGTGTCTCCTTGCCGGAGACCTCGCCCACACTGCTGTGGACGGGGAAGGTTGGCGATGCGTCGCGTTTCCGGGTCTGGGGTGCTCGTGCCTTTGTCCGCGATACCACCGCGGACAAGCTCTCCGCCCGCGCTGTTCCCTGTGTCTTCCTTGGCTTTGTCCCTGACGCGCCTGGTTGGCAGTTTTACCACCCCACCTCGCGCCGTGTCTTTGCGTCTCAGGACGTCACGTTCGACGAGTCGGTTCCCTTTTACCGTCTCTTCCCCTACCGCACTGCCTCGCTCCCCCCCCCGCCGCTCTTCCTTGCTCCAGGTGCTCCCCAGGTAGACCCCCTCCCCGCTCCCGGTCCTGCTCCTTCAGGTGTTTCTCAGGTAGACCCTCCTCCCTTGACTGAGCCGGTTGAGGTCACTGGTGACTCAGGTCCTCCTGCGAGTGGTCCTGCTTCGGGTGCTGAGTCTGGGGGTACTGAGCCTGAGGGTGCGGAGCTTGAGGGTGTAGAGCCTGGTGGTGCTGAGCCTGCGTGTGAGGGGTCTGGGGGTGCTGAGCTTGGCGGTACTGACGCTGGAGGTTCTGGAGCTACTGAGGGTGCTGGCGCTGGAGGTTCAGGAGCTGCTGGAGGGCCTAGTCCTGGTGGCGCTGGAGCTGGAGGTCCTGGAGCTGTTGAGGGTGCTCGCGCTGGAGGTTCTGGAGTCGCTGGAGGTACTGGTGCTGAGGGTACTGACACCGGAGGTTCTGGAGCCGTTGGGGGTGCGGGCGCTGAGGGTTCTGAGTCTGCTGTTGCGCGGTCTCCTTGGAGTGGCCGCCTTCGTCCCCGTGTGCCTCTCACCCCACAGCAGCTGCAGGACTGGTACGGTCGCCGTCAGCGTCGCGCTGCTGGAGCTCGGAGTCGTGCTGGTCCTTTGTCTACTGGAGGTGCTGGAGTTGCTGGTTCTGGAGGGGCTCGTGCTGGAGACACTGAGGCTGGAGACCCTGGGACTGGAGGTGCTGGCTCTGGGGGTGCTGCTGCTGGAGACGCTGAGGTTGGAGACCCTGGAGCTGGAGGTGCTGGTTCTGGGGGTGCTACTGCTGGAGACCCTGCGGTTGGAGACCCTGGGACTGGAGGTGCTGGTTCTGGGGGTGCTGCTGCTGGAGACACAGAGGTTGGAGACCCTGGGACTCGAGGTGTCGGCTCTGGGCCTGGAGCTTCTGGAGCTGCTGGAGGTACTGGAGCTGCTGGAGGTACTGGAGCTGCTGGAGGCACTGGAGCTGCTGGAGCTGCTGGTTCTGGTGCAGCTGCGCCGACACGACTGTTCTTCGCTCCGCCGTCTCCGTCGTCTCTGCCGCCGTCTGCCTCTGTTCTTCGTCAGGTTCTTACTCTTCCGTCGTCTACTGGTCTTCCGTTACAGACTGGCTCGCCGCTGCCTGCTCCTTCTCCTTACGCTGAGCTGACTGGTAGTCCTGCTGTGCGTCGTGAGCCTGCGTCGCGTCCTGTCTCGCCTGCTCGTCCTGGTCGTACCGGTCCTCGTGTTCCTCGTTCGCGTCCGCCGGCTGTCCCCAGCGCGCACCTCGTAGTCCGTCGTCCTTCCTCTGTTCCGCAGCCTGTTCCTCTGCCGTCTCCTCCTGCGTCCTCTTTGCCTGACGTTCCGGACCCTGCGTCTGACCGGTTTCGTGCTCAGCACCCTACTGTCACGCGTCTACTAGCCACAGTTGTCACTGACCCGTCGTTTGAGTCTGCTGCTGCGTCTGCTCTTGTCGCTGAGCTTGTTGACTTTGCTGCTGCCTGTCGTCTAGACTTCACTGCCAGTCTTGTTACTGAGTCTGAGTCTGTCTGTCCTCCGTCCGTCGGGGGTGAGTGTGCTCTTAGCACGGACGTCCTTGAGGACAGGCAGGAGGAGTTCCAGTGCCTTGCTGCTGCTTTACCTCATCTTGTGTCCTCGCTACTTGCCCCTGAGGGAGACCCGGATGCACCAGACATCCCGACTCCGCGCTCTTACGCAGAGGCGATAGAGGGTCCCTACTCCTCTCAGTGGCAGGCAGCCATGGACGCAGAGATGGCTTCTTGGAAGTCCACAAGCACCTACGTTGACGAGGTTCCCCCACCTGGGGCGAACATCGTCAGTGGCATGTGGATTTTCAGGGTGAAGCGGCCGCCGGGTTCTCCGCCTGTCTTCAAGGCGCGTTACGTGGCTCGAGGCTTCAGTCAGCGAGAGGGAGTTGACTTCTTCCAGACCTTCTCCCCCACTCCGAAGATGACCACTCTTCGGGTGCTGCTGCACGTTGCTGCTCACCGTGACTACGAGCTTCACTCTCTTGACTTCAGCACAGCTTTCCTGCAGGGCAGCCTGCACGAGGAGATCTGGCTGCGCCGCCCCCCGGGCTTCACTGGGTCGTTCCCTCCTGGTACCCAGTGGAGCCTCCGGCGGCCGGTCTACGGTCTCCGCCAGGCGCCACGTGAGTGGCACGACACACTGAGGACTACACTTGCGGCTCTTGGGTTTGCGCCTTCTACTGCTGACCCGTCGCTGTTTCTGCGCACCGACACTTCCCTGCCGCCGTTCTACATCCTCGTGTATGTCGACGACTTGGTTTTTGCCACTGCTGACACTGAGGCTCTCGCCCACGTGAAGTCGGAGCTGCAGAAGAGACACACGTGCACAGACTTGGGTGAGCTGCGCAGCTACCTTGGCTTGCAGATCACCCGAGACAGAGCACGTCGCACCATCACCTTGACTCAGTCACACATGGTGCAGCAGGTCCTTCAGCGCTTCGGCTTCACCTGGTCTTCAGCACAGGCCACTCCTCTGGCTACAGGTCACACGCTCTCAGCTCCACCTTCGGACGAGTCCGTAGAGCCGAGTGGTCCTTACCCAGAGCTAGTCGGCTGCCTCATGTACCTGATGACTTGCACTCGACCTGACCTCGCGTACCCTCTTGGTCTCCTGGCTCGCTACGTGGCTCCTGGTCGGCACCGACCTGAGCACATGGCTGCTGCTAAGAGGGTACTGCGTTACTTGTGCAGCACATCAGGCATGGGGCTAGTGCTTGGAGGGACGAGCCCAGTTGTCCTCACTGGGCACTCAGACGCTTCTTGGGTTGACGACCTGGCTACTCAGCGGTCGTCACAGGGTTACACCTTCAGCCTTGGCTCTGGTTCAGTTTCGTGGCGTTCTACACGCTCGACTTCAGTTCTCGGCTCCAGTTGTGAGGCTGAGATCTACGCCACCGCCATGGCTGCACAGGAGTTACGCTGGCTCACCTACCTGCTGACTGACTTGGGAGAGCAGCCTCGTTCTCCTCCAGTGCTGTACGTTGACAACAAGGCCGCCATTGCCTTGTATGAGGAGCACAGACTGGAGCACAGAACGAAGCACATTGCTCTGCGGTACTTCCTGGCTCGAGAGTTGCAGCAGCGAGGCCAGCTTCGTCTTCGCCACGTGGCCACTCGGGCCAACACTGCTGACATATTCACCAAGGCACTTCCGTCTGGTGATCATCAGTGCTTTTGTACTCTGTTAGGCCTTGTGCCTACGTTTCCACACTTGCTGTAGTCTCTGCTTGTACTGTGATCTGTACATATATATATATATATGCATGCTGGCTCTTGCTAGGTAGCCATCACTGTACTGTTATTGCTGCATATATATCTCTGCATGTGAACTGGCCCAGTGGCCCTTTGCTTGTGCTCAGAATGCGTGGTGACGTTGTGATCCACCCTGAGCTTGTTTTGCTTCTCTTGACTGGTCGTGTGACCCCTTGTTCTCCCCCACTTTGCCCATATGGGGTACAACCTAGTTAGGGTTTACTACTTGTACTCCTGCATCCTGTTAGTTCATCCATTCCTGCTGCTAGATTCTAACAAGTACATATAGGAAACCCTAATTCGGTCTGTACTCACTATAGAGTACCCCACTGCAGGCTAGACAAACATAACATTCTGACACACACGCATGCACGCACACGGACTGTTAACGGGAATGGAGTGTTGGCCCCGCCCTCGCTTGGGCAACGCCGACGACTTGGTCGGATGTACGGGTGAAGCAGCCGACCGTTCACAGTGAAGGAGCTGCTCGACGGGCTTCGTCGAGCTGCAGGATGTCACTGTGGAGCTTCCGTCGACCAGGGGTGCTCGACGGGCGCAACTGACTGGCCTGGGCGATGGGTGGGCCGTCCGGGAGGTCGACGGAGCAGTCCGTCGACCTAGAGCTCGACGGGGAGGTCTCGGGAGCATCCCGTCGAACTACAGCTCGACGGGGAGGTCTCGGGAGCTTCCTGTCGAACTGCAGCTCGACCGGGAGGACTGGGGGGCGTCCCGTCGAACTGCAGCTCGACCGGGAGGACTGGGGGGCATCCCGTCGAACTGCAGCTCGACCGGGAGGACTGGGGGGCGTCCCGTCGACCTGCAGCTCGACCGGGAGGTCCGCGAAGCATCCCGTCGACCTGCAGCTCGACCGGGAGGTCGACGAAGCAGTTCTGGTCGACGGAAGGGGTCCGTCGACCAGGGGGTAGCTCGACGGGAACTGTGGTCGACCAGAAGGGCCTGGTGGTCGACCGGAGGCACCTGGTGGTCGACGGGGAGCACCTGGTGGTGTCCAGGTCGACCGGGAAACCTGCTCGACGAGTTCTGCGGAGGCACGCGAACGTCGTCGAGATCGCGATGGCGAAGGCGACTGCGGGCTGGTATCCCGAAGTCGATGTGGCTCGTCAGGCGCAGACAACAGCCGACGGATGCCCAACGAAGCAAGTCGGGCCAATCGTCTGCGCGCATCTGTGCGCGTACGCACTGCTGTCTTCTACGGGGCAACGCTGGACCGCAGCATTGCTGCAGCGTTGGCTCGCCGTCGACCTGCAGCGTTGGCAGGTCGCTCTTCTGCAGTGCTGGCGCGGCTCCTCTACGCAACGCTGGCACGCGGTCGACCGAGCTGCGCTGGCAGTCGACCAGGCTGGCTGCAGGGTTGCTAGGTGCCTGATGTAGTCATTCTGTCATTGCTTGAATCAATCATTCTGGAATTCCAACTTTGCTAGTGGAAACTCTTGCCAATTTCTCCCGTGAATGTGCAAGCACTAAGGAACCAAGCAAAGCTACGATCACTCCCGTAGTCAACCCCCGTAGTTCGTGCCAACCCCCGTAGTCTAGCTCACTACCGTTGTAGAGTGAATCTCCGCATGGTGCGGTGAGCGTGGATCGAACACGCGACCTTCAGATAGGAGCCGACTTTTGCACCTACTAAGTCGTTCGTAGGCCGGCAGCAGCGTTAGTCGCCATGGTCGACCTCGCTGTAGAAGCGGGTGTAGCGGACACCTTGGAGACACGCTTAGCTGATGGGAGGAGACGTCACCCGGATGGCGAGTACGGGACGATCCCCTTGACGATCGTCGAGTTGGGCATCCGGGCGCAGTGGGCGACGGAGCACCCTTCCCGTCCTGCATCTCCTCGACCGGCACGAAACGAAGGTGGCGTCGACGTCGAGGTCGACGGAGGTGCTCGAGTCAGCGGCAGCGAAGGCACGAGGCAGAGAGGTGTGATCAAGGTCGACGGTGGCGTCGACGGGATTCAGGCGCGAGTGCAGCGGTCGACGGCGGCTGCAGGCAGCTCGCGTGTCGATGTGGATGGTCGACGTCGCTCTCCTCTACGAAGTGGTGGAGGCTTCTCGGCGACGACGCATGTGACTGCGGGCGGGATTGCGCCGGCGTATGGCTACTTCAAATTCTCGCCGGACCGAATCACCGTCGCCCCGCTGCAAGGTCGACGGGACCTCATCACCTGGAGGGAGTCGATCGAACCTCAGCTGGAGGTCGCCGGGCTAAAGGGCTTCGCCGAAGGCACCGTGCCCATTCCGCCCGAGGAGGATGTCGAGCTGCGCGGGGAGTTACACGCTGCTCACCTGCTCACGTTCATGGTCATCTCGAGGTGCTGCTCGCCGGTGGTGCAGCTAGCGCTCAGGAGCTGTCGAGAGCGACTTGATGCTGGTCACCAGGCATGGCGCTTCATCCTGTCGACGTACCAGGTTAAGGACGACCTGTACATCGGCCAGCTGGAGGAGAAGATGACTCACATTCGGATGGGCGAGCAGGAGTCGGCGATGGACTACTGCAACCGTGCTCGACGGATCCTGGCGGAGATGCGGATGGCGGGCGCCGAGTACTCGACGGCGTCCTACATCACCCACCTCGTCAAGGGCCTGCCGCGCGGCTACAACCTCATGAAGAGGATGATGATGGTGCCCGGCACGCGTGAGTCCCTCGACGAGGACTCCATCACCAGCTACATCCTTCAAGATGAGGCGATGCAGGAGGCCGAACAGCCCACGGAGCTCCTTCCGCAGGCAAACTACGCTGCACCGACGAAGCTGAATCAGCAGCAAGGGCAGCGCGGGAAGCCGAGCGGAGGTGGTAGCGGAGGTGGGCGGTCGACGAAGGACGTCGACGAGAAGAAGTCGACGCGGGGCAAGGGTCGTGGAGGTGGTGGTCGACGGCGGGAGTGCTGGATCTGTGGCGATCCCGACCATCTCTCCTTCGAATGCCCCGACCGCGATGACAGCGACGAGGACGACAGCAAGGGAGGCCGCGGTCGATCGGCCAGCCGTCGCCCACGTCGAGATGAGAAGCCGCGCAAGGAGAAGAAGGCGTCGAAGAAGGCGTCGTCGACGAAGGAAGTCGACAGCTCCAGCGGCAATTACCGAGGCGACGGGGAGGCGTCGTGCTCGATGGTCGGCGTGGTGGAGCCGACAGTCTCGCTGGCGCCGGAGGCTGGCGAGGACTTCCAGGCGGTGGCGGCAGCTGTGCAAGCTGACCCGATGGCGGTGCTGCTCGACAGCGGGTGCTCCCACCACCTGATGGGGACGAAGGCGGCCTTTGTTGACATGGCGCCGAGCGACGAGGTGAAGCAAGTGCGCGGCTTCAATGGGGCGTTGCAGCCTGTCGAGGGTCGCGGAACCGTCGCTCTACAAGGGGAGGCCGGAAAGCGGGTCCTCATCCCCGACGTGCTCTACGTTCCGGGGGTACATGCGAATCTGTTGTCATCTGGCCAATTGAAGGAGAGTGGAGTGCAGTTCCAGGGCGACGGCGACGACTTGCTGCTCGTCGCCGCAACCGGGGAGGTGCTCGGTCGAGCACGCTACACCGGACGAATCCTCTGCACCGACCTTCGCCCTTGCTCGACGCCGTTGCCGTCGACCGAGGTGGTGGCTCTGCGGACAATCGTCTCGGCAACGAAGGCGACCCCGACAGGATGCACGCGCGGCTTGCCCATGTCAGCGTCGACACGATCAAGAGCTCGGCGAAGCATGAAGTTGCTACTGGGCTCGACATCACGCCGTCGACCGGAGCAGACCCGCCGTGTGTTTCGTGCGTCGGAGGAAAGCTGGCACGGCACACCTTCCCCGACAAGGGCTCGGACGCCGAGGAGGCACTGGCTGTCGTGCACATTGACTTGTGCGGGCCATTTCGGGTGGCTGCCAAGGATGGCAGCTTGTACTTCCCGCTTCTGAAGGATCGCCACACTCGGTTTGTGTGGACAATGCCGGTCGCTAAGAAGAGCGACGTGCTGCGGGAGTTCCAGAAGTGGCTGGTGCTGGTGGAACGGCAGACGAAGAAGTCGGTGCTATTGCTCCGCTCTGACCGGGGAGGGGAGTTCCTCGGACGGGACTTCACCACCTTCGTCGACGGGAAGGGCATCGTCCACGACCTGACGTGCCCCTACACACCGCAGCAGAACGGCATGGCGGAGCGGGAGATGCGCACGGTCGTCGAATCCGTGCGGACGATGCTGCTGCACATGGGTGTGCCGCACCACTGGTGGCACCTCGCTCTTCGACAGGCCGTCTGGGTGCGCAACTGCTTGGAGCGGTCGACGACGCCGCCGGGGACGACTCCGTACCAGCTGCTAACCGGGACGAAGCCCGACCTCACGCTGGCGCGGGTGTGGGGCTGCATGGTGCAGTTCATGGTTCCCGAGCAGCAGCGCGGTGGGAAGCTGGCACCGAAGGCTCGCTGGGGGCTTCATTTGGGCGTGTCGCCGGCGAGCAAGGGCTGGGAGGTGCTCGACCTCACCGACAACAAGGTGGTCACGTCGGTCGAGGTGATCTTCTACGAGACGCTGTCGCTGGAGGTGTGGAAGACGAAGTATGGGCCGGCGTCGGGGCGGACGCAGGCGCACTCGCCGACGGACACCTCGACGGCGCTGGACCCCCTGCTCGCCGACGTCGACGAGCCTGCTGATGACGATGTTGTGGAGGTTCCTCCGCCTCCCCCTGTTCTTGCTCCTCCCTTCCCCTCCCCCGTCGCAGATCGGTCTGCCTCGACACCTGTGTCGGCCACCGGCGATGAGGGGAGCCGTGAGGCGTCGCCTGTGGCGCCGGCCAGTGGCATCGCCGGCGGTCGACAAGGCGCCAAGCTCGTCGACCAGGGCCGGAAGTCGACGACAGGGGAGCAGCAGACAGGGGAGCCGGTCGAACAGGAGGCAGCATCGAGGGGGCCGTCGACAGGGGAGCAGCAGCCGGGGCGGTCGACAGGGGAGCTGTCGAAGTCAGCAGCAGACGAGCAGCCGGTCGAAGAGTCGAAGCAGCTGGTCGACGACGAGGCCGTCGACGAGGAAGGGGAACTATCAGCTGGCAAGCGTCTACCGACAGCGACGTGGTGGAGGTTCCGGTCGAGAAGCCTGCGCCGGAGCCGCGACGGTCAGGCCGAGCTCGACGGCCGCCGGAGAAGCTGAGCTACCACGCCCACGCCTGCCTGCCACCAGCTGCCTTCACCACGGTGTACGACGAGGTCGACGACGACCTGCTGTACGACGACGCCGAGGAGGATGAAGACCTGCCGGAGCTCGACCCCGACGTGCATGCCGACCCCGAACACCGCTGGGACATCGCCACAATGACGGTGAAGGAGGCGCTGGCGAGCTGGAAGGGTCCGGCGGTGAAGGCCGCCATGGAGGAGGAGATCCGCAGCCTCATCGGCATGGGCACTTGGGAGCTGGTCGAACGCCCACGCGGAGTGAACATCATGAAGAACCGGTGGGTGCTGACGACCAAGTACCGCATCGACGACACCGTCGAGCGCGAGAAAGCGAGGCTGGTCGTGAAGGGCTTCACACAGGTGTACGGCGCCGACTACGACGAGACGTACTCGCCGGTGAGCAGCTACGTCACGCTGAGGATTTTCCTCAGCATCGTCGCCGTCCTCGACCTCAACCTGATGCAGCTCGACATGAAGAACGCTTTCCTGCAGAGCAAGCTCGACAGGGTGCTCTACATGTACCAGCCGGACTACTTCGACGATGGGACCGGCCGGGTGTGTAAGCTGCTGAAGAGCCTCTACGGGCTGAAGCAGTCGCCGCTGCTGTGGTACAGAGCTCTCGACGGAGTGCTGCTGGGGGCTGGCTGGAAGAAGAGCCAGGTCGACGAGGCGCTCTACTTCAAGACCGGCGACGACGGAGTGACCTGCTGGGTGCTGGTCTACGTCGACGACCTGCTCGCCGCCAGCAGCAGCACCGCGATGCTGAAGGAGCTAAAGGAGCTGCTGCAGTCCGCCTTCGAGCTGCGGGAGATCTCGCCGGTGGTGAAGTACCTTGGGCTGGAGATCGTCCGCGACAGGCCGGCGAGGAAGCTGTGGCTGCACCAACAGGGCTACGCCGACAAACTGCGTAGGCGCTTCATCGACGAGGAGCAGGGCGGTCGAGTCCCGAAGACGCCGGTCTCGGTCGACGCCTACGCCGAGCTGACATTCGACGACGAGGAAGCGCAGGAGCGCGAGGAGGAGGAATACCGGCAGAAGGTCGGCTCGCTGCAGTTCGCGACGACGACGACGAGGCCGGACATCGCGTTCGCCTGCAGCAAGCTGGGGAGCGGCCTCACGGTGAGAAGCGACCAGCATTGGCGCGAGGTCGACCGCTGCCTCGCCTACCTCGCCGACACCCGCGACACCGCCTTGGAGTTCGGCGGTGGACCAGAGTCGCTGGAGCTGATCGGCTACGTGGATGCCGATGACGCGGGCGACAAGCAGAATCGGACGAGCACGGGCGGCTACGTGTTCGTCTACGGAGGGGCCGCTGTCTCCTGGTCGAGCTCGCGCATCAAGTGCGCGACGCTCTCCTCGACCGAGTCGGAGTACGTCGCGGCCACGGATGCTGGCAAGGAGGGACGCCGACTTCGTTTCCTCCTTGCGGAATTCAAGCTGCTCGACGCTGGGAAGCCGACCATCCTCCGCGTCGACAACAAGTCGGCAATCACGGTCGCTGAGGGCTTGGGGCTGACGGGCAACCTCAAGCACATGGAGCGACGCTACGCCTGGCTGCAGCACATGGTGAGGCGCGGGAAGTTTGTGCTGAAGTACATCCCGACCACCGAGCAGCCTGCCGATTTCATGACGAAGGCGCTGCATTTTCCGGCCTTCAACCGGTGCTCTGTCGCCATCGGCCAAGTTCGACTGGCCGACGTCGGCGACGGCGACGACGAGGTGCAGCAGTAGGTGCCGTGCCCTTACGCACTGCTGTCTTCTACGGGGCAACGCTGGACCGCCGCATTGCTGCAGCGTTGGCACGCCGTCGACCTGCAGCGTTGGCAGGTCGCTCTTCTGCAGTGCTGGCGCGGCTCCTCTACGCAACGCTGGCGCGCGGTCGACCGAGCTGCGCTGGCAGTCGACCAGGCTGGCTGCAGGGTTGCTAGGTGCCTGATGTAGTCATTCTGTCATTGCTTGAATCAATCATTCTGGAATTCCAACTTTGCTAGTGGAAACTCTTGCCAATTTCTCCCGTGAATGTGCAAGCACTAAGGAACCAAGCAAAGCTACGATCACTCCTAGTAGTTCGTGCCAACCCCCGTAGTCTAGCTCACTACCGTTGTAGAGTGAATCTCCGCACGGACAACAAGCCGAGTGCAAACCGTAGGGTTGCACCAACACGGGTAACAGAAACAGCAAGGGAAGACAAGCAGAGAGACAGGGACTGGTAACAGGAAGCTGAATTTTGCTGGACCTTCCCACTCCGCCCCGGGATGTGGGGGACGGTTCGAGGGTAGGCTGCAGGGTCGTCGCTAGCAGACATTTTTTGTCTGTTTGGCTTATAACCAGACATGTCTTTTCGGATTAATGTGATGGGCCAGTCGGCATCAGACAAAACTTTTTTTTGCCCGGGGGACCCATCTGATGCATCAGACACCCCTCAGACCCTAGCGACGACCCTGGTAGGCTGTAGGGGTTGTGTGAGAGGGGGGCTGTGCTGTGTGAGGAGGGCTGTGCTGTGTGGGGCGGGGGCGGGCTGTCTGTGGGGCTGTGAGGGGCGTTGGGGGGTAGGGGGGCCTGGGGGGGCTGTGGTGGGGGTTTTCTCCCTTCTCGTTATTATTACTCTTACGGTATTTTCCGTTCTCCAGTTTTCTACAACCATTGGCACGCACCCTGTATTGCATGTACCGGTATTGCCATATCTATGTTGAGTGTAACGTTTCCTTCAATGTGTTTTGCATCCACTAGATGAGTTCCACGATACAATTTGACAAACTCTTCAGACATGGCAATGCACTGCAACTACCGTCATCTCCCGGTTAGAAGACCCGGGGGTCTTTTCCTAAATGTGCTAAAAATGACTTGTGGGGTCTTATTTGATGGCACATAGTGCATAAGACCCCCGACAGGGCCCTAGATTCGTTTTGGACCAGGCTGATCCATCAGCGTAGGTCCATAAAAAAAGTCTGCTGATCAGCGTTACCTAGCAAAGAAACTCTGACAAGACTCGATGCCAACGTCGTAAGGGTTGCGTAGATGTTACATTCCTTGTTGACAAGGAAAAAAAAAAAGAGGAAATGCAGTTTCTATTTCTTATTTAGCGCCAAATTTTGGTCTACCGTATTAAAGAATACGGCAAGCGCTTCTTGATGGTGCAATGTATTCGTTTCAGCGTGGATCTCTATGATTTTTAAACATTGATGTTTCTATTATGTTAAGGTCTAGACACATTGATCGTTTTTTATATATTGAACAATGATGTTCTCTTTCCTTAAAGATGATGCTTTGTATTGTTACATTGCACTTTCTGTAGTGAGTAGTTTTTAGCCCAGTCAATCTCACGTGATTGTGCGTGTGTTTTCACGTGACAATCCCAACCCACCTGTTGCCTCTCCCTCCCACCCACCCACCCACCCACCTCGTCATGGCCTCTATCTCCACCCCACCATCTTTTCTTTCCCAACCGCCGTCGCCTCTCACCTGCCGTCGCCTCTCGTTCTCACCCGCCGTCGCCGCTCCCTCCTCCCGCCGCCGCCGCTCCCTCCTCCCGCCGCCGCCGCTCCCTCCTCCCGCCGTCGCCGCTCCCTCCTCCCGCCCGTCGCCGCTCCCTCCTCCCGCCGTCGCCGCTCCCTCCCACCCCGCCGTCGTCGCCTCCCCCGCTCGTCCCGCCGTCGCCGCTGACAGCAGCTGCACGAGCGCGAGCTGGTGGGCGAGCGCGGATCAACCCCTGAGGCACCGTAATTTTCAGGTGTGTTGTCCTTTCCCGGTCCATTTCTCCTCCTCTCGAAGAAATTCATTTACTTTCGTACGTTTTTCGTAAGTTTTTTGTGTGTCGATTGATCTCCTTTTGCACTGCAATACCAATTGAAGAGAGGGAGAGAGGGAGAGCGAGTGAGAGAGTTCGCACGCGAACGAGCACGCTGGCGCCTAGTGCGCGGGTGCCTAAAGCCTTGGCGCCGTGCGCGCTGGCGCCTAATGCGCTGACGCCTTGCGCGCTGGCGCCTAACGCACTGGCGCCTATCGCGCTGGCGTCTTGCACGCTGGCGTCTTGCGCGCTGGCGCCTTGCGCGCTGGCGCTTAACGCGCTGGCGCCGTGCGCGCTGGCGCCGTGCGCGCTGGCGCCGTGCGCGCTGGCGCCGTGCGCGCTGGCGCCGTGCGCGCTGGCGCCGTGCGCGCTGGCGCCGTGCGCGCTGGCGCCGTGCGCGCTGGCGCCGTGCGCGCTGGCGCCGTGCGCGCTGGCGCCGTGCGCGCTGGCGCCGTGCGCGCTGGCGCCGTGCGCGCTGGCGCCGTGCGCGCTGGCGCCTTGCGCGCTGGCGCTGTGCGCGCTGGCGCAGTGCGCGCTGGCGCCGTGCGGGCTGGCGCCGTGCGCGCTGGCACCGTGCGCGCTGGCGCCTTGCGCGCTGGCGCCTTGCGCGCTGACGCCTAGTGCGCTGGTGACTTGCGCCTTGGCGCCTAACGCGCTGGCGGTTAGCGCTCTGGCGCCAGGGGGCCGCGTGAGAGGCCATGTGAGAGAGCGTGTGAAAGTGCGCGTGTTAGTGAGTGTGAGAGTGCGCACGTGAGAGAGCGCGTGGGGGAGAGTGTGAGAGTGCGCATGCGAGTTCGCGTGAGAGTGTGCACGTGAGAGAACGCGTGAGAGGCGCATGTGAGAGCGTGCGTGAGGGAGCGCGTGAGAGTGCGCGTGAGGGAGCGTGTGAGAGTGCGCGTGAGAGTGCGCGCGTGAGAGCGTGAGTGTGCGCGCACATGAGCGAGCGCGTGAGGACGCGCGTGAGAGTGCGCGTGAGAGTGCGCGTGAGATGAGAGTGCGTGTGAGCGAGCGTGTAAGAGTGCGCGCGTGAGAGAGCGCGTGAGATAGTGTGTGAGAGAGCGCGTGAGAGTGCGCGTGAGAGTGCGCGTGAGAGAGCGCGTGACAGTGCGTCGAGTGCGCGTGAGAGTGCGCGTGAGAGGTGAGAGGGCAGGTGAGGGAGCGCGTGAGAGGCCGCGTGAGGGGGCAGGTGAGGAAGCGCGTGAGAGGCCGCGTGAGAGGCAGGTGAGGAAGCGCGTGAGAGGTTGCGTGAGGGGGCAGGTGAGGAAGCGCGTGAGAGGCCGCGTGAGGGGGCAGGTGAGAGAGCGCGTGAGAAAGCGAGGGCGCATGAGAATGAGCGTGGGTAAGCGCGTGAGAGAGCGCTCGAGAGACGCGTGAGGGAGTGAGTGAGAGAGGGCATGAGAGTGCGCGTGAGAGAGCACGTGAGAGAGCGTGGAGAGAGCGCGTGAAAGTGCGCGTGAGAGTGCGCGAGGGAGTGTGCGAGAGAGAGCGTGTGAGAGAGCGTGCGAGAGGGCGTGTAGGTTTGTGTGTTCGTTTCTGAGAGTGTCGAAGAGTATCTGTGTGTCTGTGTGTGAGTGGGTGCAAGATTGAGTACAAGAGTGAGTGCGAGCGTGATTGTGAAGTTGAACGTGAGGGTGGCTACAATGTATTGCATCATGTTGGCGTAGTACTGTGGAGGCACACCATTTTACCTCTGTGAGTTGTCAAATTTCCTGCTTGGCCTCCTCGCAGGGAAGCATTATGCGTTTTATTATTATTATTTTTATGTACAGTGTGTGAACACTCTTTGTTTTTGCCTTTTTTCTTGTGCAGGGCGCGTGCTTTGCATTCTCTGTTTTTGCTATGTGCAGGGCGCGTGTGCTGCATTCGTTGATTTTGTTTGGCAGAGAAGGGAGATGAGGGAGGGGGTGGGAGGGAGATGAGGGAGGGAGGGAGGGGGCGAGGGTGGGAGGGAGATGAGGGAGGGAGGGAGGGGGCGAGGGGGGGAGGGAGGGAGGGAGGGAGGGAGGGAGGGAGGGAGGGAGGGAGGGAGGGAGGGAGGGAGGGAGGGAGGGGGGGGAGGTGGATGGGGGACAGTATACAAGGCTGGACTTCATTCATTATTCTTGCATGCTTATTACCGTAGCTGTATGTTTTTGCGTTGTGTGTCTGTGTGTATGTGTGAGCCTGTGTGTGTGTGTGCGTACATGTGCATATGTGTTGTGTGTGTTTCAGGGTGTGGTGCTAAGTGCCTCGTGAATGCAACTCGGATTGTGATCGTCGGTGGGGCAGCTTTGCTAGCCTCTTCTGTACCATATCAATCCCAGTTGCAGCATTGATGCTTTTAGTATTCGCCTTGAAACATTCTCTCAATCGTTGTCTGTCCTTTGTTTTTGTACCAGCTTGTATGGTATCGTCTGTGCTTGTTTTGGGGTGTGGTGCAAAGTGCCTCGTGTATGCAACTGGGGTTGTGATCGTCGGTGGGGCAGCTTTGCTTGCCCCTTCCGTACCATATCAATCTCAGTTGCTGCATTGATGCATTTTGTATTCCCCTCAAAACATGTACGACGGTTTTTGTACATGTTCGGTTTTGTAGTCATTTGTGTATGTGTGCCTTTCGGTTCATGTGTCAGTTGGTGTTACCATTAGTGCTAGAACGATTGTCCAATTATTCCATTCGCCGTACTTATCGACGATTATGGATAATTGGACACATTTGGTTTCACATAGGGTAACTTGCGTGAACAGTGCTCCCTTTCAGAGTTTTGGAAGGAAAAAAACACTGTTCACGTCAGTTCCCCGGAAAGTGAAACCAAATGTATAAGGTTGCTACGCAACCCAAAAATTCAGTGTTGGTGCAAAAAGAAAGGTTGATTTGTTTTTTTATTTTTTTTTTTTCTTGTCAAGGTGAAGTACACATTTAAGTTCATCTTGCAAGGTTTAGCGAGATCTGGTAAACATGGCAGGAGAGAAGCAAGTGGGTGCGAGAGAAGCAAGTGGGTGCGAGAGAACCAAGTGTGGCGAGAGAAGCAGATTGGTGCTATAGGGGCAGGTGAGCTGCGGGGGGGTGTCAGAGGTCCACTGGTGATCCCCGATTGATCCTAGGGAAGGGTTACAGGCACGTTGGCCTGGGGGGTTATGGGCGCACTCACCCGCTACATAAACAAGCCCTTTTATCCCAGTGGTTAGTGGCTGGGATTCTGACACGGGGAGGGGCGGGAGAGGCGGGTCACAGGTGGGTCGCGGGGGAGGGGAGGGGCGGGAGAAGCTGGTAGGTTGGGAGACGTGGGCTGGGGGAAGAAACGAGGTGGGCAGGGCTTGGTAGGGGAAATGTGCGACCAGTAAGGGCGAGAAATTGAGGTGGCTGGGGGGCGGCGCGAGAGATTCGGGTGAGCCGGGGGGCGGCGTGAGAGATTCGGGTGAGCCGGGGGGGGGGCGATCAGCACATTTCAGGGATTTAGCAAGGGTCCCGTTAGTAGAGCTACAAGATCAGCGTACACTCACCAAAGTTGTCTGAAAAAACAAACAAGGTACAAAAAAGAAGGCTGAAAAATCAGACAAGGTACATACAAAAAAACTTTGAGTTCAACCTAGGTACAAAAAAAAAGTCTGATTGAACTCTGAATCAGCATAAAAAGTCTGATACCGCGGGTCGACGGGCAGCGGGGGGAAGCGCGGGTCGACGGGCAGCGGGGGGAAGCGCGGGTCGACGGGCGGCGGGGGAAGGCGGGTCGACGGGGGAAGCGCGGGTCGACGGGCAACGGGGGGGAAGCGCGGGTCGACGGGCAGCGGGGGGAAGCGCGGGTCGACGGGCAGCGGGGGGAAGCGCGGGTCGACGGGCAGCGGGGGGAAGCGCGGGTCGACGGGCAGGGGGGGGGAAGCGCGGTTCGACGGGCAGGGGGGGGGGGGGGGGGGGGGGGGGGGGGGAAGCGCGGTTCGACGGCAGCGGGGGGGGGAAGCGCGCCTCGACGGGGATCAGGGGGGGAAAGCGCAGCGCGACCGGCAGCGGTACGCTAGATCGGGCTACGCTAGATCGGGAGGAAGAACGAGCGGTAACGAACGAACGGGACTAGATCGGGCCGGCACTAGGCTCGGGCAAGACGGGCGAAACGAGAGCTAGGATCAGGCTCGGGTGGTACGATCGGAGAACGGAGAAACGGGATCCCACAGGATCCTAACCTAACTGATACCATGTCAAAATGAGGAATGAATGATCCATTGATGTTGGTTGGGGTACATATAGCTAACCCTAAGTTTTGTACCCCCTAAGACAAACCTCACTATAGGCTACAACATTTGATCCTCACTATAGGCTACAACATTTGACACACCCCCATAGCCTAAGTGAGGGGTGTCTAGCAGAACCAAACGAGTACGGTCACAAGACCAGTCCAAGAAACGAAGCTCAGGGTGGATCACAACGTCACCACACAGTCTGAGCACAAACAACAGTGGCCACAAGGCCAGTCCAAGAAGTAACAGAGGTATATAGAAAGCAAAGTAAACAGTACACTCAAGTCTAAGCAACACGAGAACCAGTGTCAACAAGGCCTAACTGCACACAACACCTCTGGTGGTCACAAGGCGGAAGCGCCTTGGTGAAGATGTCTGCAGTGTTGGCCTCGGACTCCACAAACTCAAAGCGAGCCTGTCCACGCCTCTGCAACTCTCGCAGAAGAAAGTACCTGACGTGAATGTGCTTCACTCTGCTCTCCAGTCGTGGCTCTCGACAAAGGAGAATAGACGCCTTGTTGTCAGTGAACAAGGTCGGTGCAGAGCTCGGCCGCTCACCAAGGTCGGTGAGCAAGAAGGTCAACCAACGCAGCTCCTGTGCCGCCATGGCACCAGCGTAGATCTCAGCCTCAGCTGTAGAGGTCGAGACCGAAGAGGAGCGCGTGGACCGCCAGGAAACAGCTCCAGAACCCAGGCTGAAACAGTACCCCTGAGTAGACCTGTGAGTCTCAGCGTCGTCAGCGTAAGAGGAGTCACAGTGACCAGTAAGTACGACAGACTGCTGCCCTCCAAGAACTAGCCCCACGCCTGACGTCGTCGCTAGGTACTTCGCCACCCTCACAGCTGCTGTCCAGTGAACAGGACGGTGTCTCCCTGGCGCAACAAAGCGCGCAAGAACGCTGAGAGGGAAGGCGAGGTCCGGGCGAGTACAAGTCATCAGGTACATGAGGCAACCCACAAGCTCTGCGTAGGGACCACTAGGCTCGAACGGCTCGTCAGGAAAGGGTCCAGTGAGTCTGTGGTCAACAGCAAGAGGTGTGCGCTGTACTGTGGAGTGCTGAAGCCCGAACCGCTGAAGGACCTGCTGCACCATGTGCGACTGTGAAAGTGTAATGGTGCGAGCAGCTCTATCCCTGGTGATCTGCAGGCCAAGGTAGTGGTGCAGCTCACCAAGATCAGTGCAGGTGTGTCTCTTCTGCAGTTCGGACTTCACGTGTGCCAAAGCAACCCTGTCAGGGGTGGCGAAAACAAGGTCGTCAACGTAGACCAGAACAAAGAAAGGTGTGGGGCCACGACGAACGAACAGCGACGGGTCAGCAGAAGAAGGCTGGAACCCAAGGTCAGACAGGGTAGAACGCAGGGTGTCGTGCCACTCACGAGGAGCCTGACGAAGTCCGTAAACCGGTCGCCTCAGCCTCCACTGGGTCCCAGGAGGGAAAGAGCCAGTGAAGGCAGAGGGACGACGCAACCAGACCTCCTCGTGAAGACTGCCCTGAAGGAAAGCAGTAGAGAAGTCGAGAGAGTGTAACTCGTAGTCTCTCTGTGCTGCTACGTGTAGTAACACCCGAAGAGTGGTCATCTTCGGGGTGGGCGCGAAGGTCTGAAAGAAGTCAACTCCCTCGCGCTGACTGAAACCTCTAGCCACGTAGCGCGCCTTGAAGACCGGAGGAGATCCCGGTGGCCGCTTCACCCTGTAGATCCACATGCCGTCGACTACGTTCGCCCCCGGAGGGGGAACCTCATCGACGTAGGTGCCTGTGGATCTGTAGGAGGCCATCTCTGCGTCCATGGCAGCTCTCCACTGAGAGGCCCAAGGCCCTGACACTGCCTCAGCGTAAGTGCGAGGAGTCGGAATGTCAAGGGCGTCGGGGTCACCCTCAGGGGCGAGGAGCATGGCACAGAGATGAGGGGAAGCGGCGGCCAGGAACTCTAGCTCAAACTGCCTGTCCTCTAGGGCGTCACAGCCAAGGGCAGACACACCCCCGACGGCCAGAGGACTGGAAGGAGGAGCAGCCACAAGAGCGGTGGCGAAGTCAAGGCGGCGGGTAGAGGCAAACTCAGTGACTGCGGCAGTAAGAGCGGACACAGAGGACACAGAGGCACGAGGGTGAGTAACAAGTGAGGCGAGAACACGAGAGAGAAGAGGACGGTACGTGCGGTAGTAGTCAGTGACAGGAGTAGGGAGCGACGCAGTGAGAGCCGACTCAGGAGGAGACGGAAGCACAGACGGAGACGGACGAGGTGGACTAGAACGAAGTAAGGCAGTACGAAGGTCAGTGAAGGGAACAGGAGACGAGGGACGAGCACGAGGGGAGCGACGAGAGGCCCAAGTCTGAGAAGGAGGAGGGGACAACGAAGACTGAGAACGAGGGAAAACAGCGGGAGAGGGGTCAGGAGGAGGAAGCGGAGGACCAGAGACGGGAGGAGAGGGGGAGGAGGAAGGAGAGGGAGAGGGGAGACCAAGGGTCCGAAGACCCGAGACAGGAGGAGGAGACGGCAGTTGCTGCTGCTGCGGCTGCTGCTGCTCCAGCGGCTGCTGCCCCTGCTGCTGCTCCTGCTGCTGCTCCTGCTGCTGTCGCTCCTGCTCCTCGAGCCGCTGCAACTCTCTCTCCTCTCTCTCCAACTCCAGCTGCTCCTCACGAGCACGACGAACACGAGCCTGGAACCTGGTCGGGTAGGGGTGGGGGGAAGGAGTAGTGTCCGGGGCAGCGGCAGCCCCAGAGTCGACCTCCGAAGCACCAAGCACACCACCCCCAGAGGCAGCACCAACACCAGCTCCAGACCCAGGCTCTCCAGAAACCGAAGGAACACCCTCACCCCCAGACGCAGCACCAGCACCCCCAGACTCCGCACGACCAGTACCAGCCCCCGGAGGAGAAGAGTCCTCTGCAACCCGCGGCTCAGCTCCAACTCCAGCACCCCCAGAACCAGAGACCTGTACAGGGACAGTCGTAGGACCAACCTCCCGAGAGGGAGCACCTACAGGAGGCGGTGAGGAAGACTGTGGGGAGGGAGGCTGTACAGGGGGGGCTACCGAAGGGGGAGGGCTAGCCTGAGACACACCAGACGGGGCTGGACCAGGGGGGGGAGGCTGTACCGGGGGAGCAGGCGGGGGAGCGGCGGTCAGGAAGAGAGGGGGGGGAGGGACCGGGAGACCTCGACTGGGGTACCTGACGTAGTAGGGGGTGGACTCCTCGAAACGGACGTCACGGGAGTCAAAGAACCGGTGAGAGGGAGGGTGGTAAAAGGTGAAGTCAGAGGAGTCCTCAGGGAAACCAAGGAAGACACAAGGAACGGCGCGAGGCGAGAGCTTGTCCGCGGAGGTGTCGCGGACAAGAGCCAAGCACCCCCAGACACGAAACCTCGACGCGACACCAGGGGACCCTGTCCAAAGACTGGTCGGTGAAGCCTCCGGCCGAGAGACGCGTGGCCAGAGGTTCAGCTGGTGCGCGGCGTACCTGACCGCGTATGGCCACAGGAAATGGGGGGCACGGGCGTGAGTCAAGGAGGTGCGGGCAATCTCCATGACCAGGCCTATGCGACGCTCAGCAACCCCATTCTGCTGTGGGGACTCCGGAAGCGTCCAGGACTGACGAATGCCCTGTTCGCGACAGAATCCAGCGAGAATGCCGGAGCGAAACTCGCCCCCGCGGTCGGAGTGGAGACAGCTGACACGACGACCACGAGTGTCCTGGGTGGTAAGCAACCACCTGATCAGCGTAGAAGTCACCTCAGACTTCCTCGCCAGGGGGAACACTGTGGTGTAGCGGGAGTAGTCGTCAACGACCACCAAAAAGAAACGCTCACGCTCAGGGCCAGGGCGAGGAGAGGGGCCCCAGACGTCCAAGTGCAGCGTCTCAAAAGGCTCGGTGGCCGGACGAAGGGAGGAGGAGTGAGGGGTGGCGCGCAGCCTACCCTCGACGCAAGGACCGCACGGTGGTGCAAGGGACGGCGGCAGCGACGGCAAGACACGCGGGAGACCTAAGACAAGACGCTGACGAGACATAGCGCGAAGACGAGGAGGAGAAGGGTGCCCCAGCCGGTGGTGCCACAAAACGGTGGGGTGGGCAAGCGACCGACAGGAGCACGACGCAGCGACCGGACTAGACGGAGGAACCTGACAAGACACAGCTACCTGGGGGGACGGAGCAACCTGGTGAGACGCGAGGACTCGAACGGGAGGCAAAACAGGGGCCGGGGGCAGGAGGGGCGGCTGCGGCTGCTGCTGCTGCGGCTGCTGCTGCTGCTGCAGTCGCTGCTGAGCGCGCGGGCGAGTGTGAAGAGTGTAGAGACCGGAGCCCGGCTCAGCAGCAAAAGTGGCGAGGGGCTGGTAAGAGTCCCCGTCAACACACACCGCAGTCTCTCCAGAAGGCTCAAACCACACACCCACGTGCTGACTCACGAGGGGTCGCACGCCCACCAAGTTCCGGGAGAACGAGGGGACGTGAAACCCAGTGAGAGACCCAGAAGGAGCAGCCGGACACGGCAAGGTGGTAGTGTGACGCGCGGTGACTGGTCCCGAAGTGGGATCAGCCAGCGCCACAGAAACAGGCGCAGGAAGAGGCGTAAGTGTCGTGCTGTCACGAAAGAAGCAGTGAGAAGCTCCAGAGTCCAGCGTGAACGACAGCGAACCGTCCTCTGAGGTAGCCGCTGGACTAGAGTCTACACAAGAACCTACACTAGCAACAGGCAACTGAGCAAGGCTAGCACCTAAGCTAACAACACCAGAGTAAGCAGAGTCAGAAACACTAGAGTCAACAACAGCATACATAGCATGGGGAGTACCAATCAGATCAACTAACTGCTCAGCAGACATGCCCCACAGAGCGGAGCCGTAGCGCTGAACAAGAGGCAGCCAGTCAGGGGCAGGAGCACCAACCCCGTAGACCAAACGAACCGTGTCAGTGAGCTGAGCAAAGCACTGACCAGGGGGGTGAAACCGGCCACAAGGGTGGCCACGACGAGGGCCTGTCAGAACCTGGTAGGTGCAGGGAGTGTAAGCAGCACCGCGCTGGGTCTGACGCAGCCCCGACCCTGGAGCCAGCTGCTGCCGCTGCTGCTGCTGAGGCTGCTGGGAGGAGAGGGGCTGCTGGTGCTGCAGAAGCTGCTGCTGACGCTGAGCCTGGTACCACGCCGCTGCTCCACCAACCGGGGCAGGAAGTACAGGAGGCGACTGACGAACTCGGGCGTCGCCACCACTAGCAGGCGCAGTGGAGTCACCAGTCACTGCACGAGGCGCCTCTCCAGACCCTGAACCTCCACCGCCGCCAGGCGCAACGCCACCTCCACTACCTCCGCCTCCACCTCCACTACCACCACCAGAACCGCCTTTCTTGCCACTCCTACCGCGGGACCGCGACGCAGTCGTAACAGCAGCTGCAGTCGCGTCAGTAGCGGCAGTGGCAAGTGAGGCAGTAAAGGTGGGTAACTGCGGGACTGTGCACCCGTGGAAGAGTGGGGGGGGCACAGCACCAGAGGCGGCAGCTACCGAGCGAAGGTTGCTCTCGACGTCCTTGAGTGTAGACTCAAGGACATCGACGGTGAGCTCACTAGGGTGCTTCAGCAGAAGCGCGTCGCGAACGGAGGCAAGGCGGTCAGGGAGGCTAGTGGCGATGAAATAGATAGTAATCGCCATGGGAGGAGGAAGCAGTGCAAGCTGTGCCTCAGTGCAAGCAGCGCGGTAACTAGCGTCGAGCGAGCGGAGGTGAGCGATCAAGTCAGCAGAGCGCTCAAAAGACGCTAGGTCAGGAAACAGGAACGGGAGGAACAGGCGGCCAAGAGAGACAGCAGCGGGAGAAGAGTAGCGGGCCTTAATCGCAGTGAGGTACTCAGCAGCGGTGCGAACCTGAGTGAAGTGAACCTCCTCAGACTCAGGGAGGAGGCTGCTGAGCGCGATGCAGGCCGCAGCGTCACGTGACGTCCAAGCCGTCTGGTCAGCTCGCTGAGTGGCAAAGCGGGCTCTAGCGGCTTCGTCAGGGGCAGGTCCTAAAGGCGTAGGGTCGGGGGGCGCAGGTAGGGCACCAGTAGCGTGCGCCCAGAGGGTCTCGCCTGCCTGGACCTGACTCTCTAACAGACGGCGAGCACGAAGAAGCCAGACGGAAAAATCAAGAGGTCTACCGTCAGCGTCGAAACGAAGCACACGCGGAGTCGCCATAGCGAGAACTAACGCTAGGGATACAGTGGCAGCGGAAGAGCAGGCTAGGGTTAAGACGACGGGCTGGGTTTAGGGGCGAGCCGCTACAGGGGAAAGGGCGGGCCGCTACAGGGGAAAGGGCGGCCGCTACAGGGGAAAGGGCGGGCCGCTACAGGAGGGGAAGGGGCGGGCCGTGACGGAGGGAAAGGACGGGCGGGACGCGACGGGGGGAAAGGGACCCAACGGGGGGGAAAGGACGGGCGGGACGCGACGGGGGGAAAGGGGCACGACGAGGGGAAAGGACGGGCGGGACGCGACGGGGGGAAAGGGACGCGACGAGGGGGGGAAAGGGCGGGGAGGACGCGACGGGGGGAAAGGGACGCGACGAGGGGGGAAAGGGCGGGGAGGACGCGACGGGGGGAAAGGGACGCGACGAGGGGGGGAAAGGGCGGGGAGGACGCGACGGGGGGGGAAGGGACGCGACGAGGGGGAAAAGGGCGGGCAGGACGCGACAGGGGAAAGGGACGCGACGAGGGGGAAAGGGCGGGCAGGACGCGACGGGGGAAAAAGGCGCGACGCGACGGGGGGAATGGGCGGCGACGCGACGGGGGGAACGGGCGCGACACGACGTGGGGGGGGAACGCGACGCGACGGGGGGTAAGGGCGGGCGCTACGGAACGAGGGGAACGGGTGGCGCGGACGGGCGCTAGGATTGGCGCTAGGCTCGGCACTACGCGCGGTAACAACGGAACCGGGACGAATGAGAGCTAGGATCAGGCTCGGGAGGCTCGAACGGAGAACGGAGGAACGGGATCCCACAGGATCCTAACCTAACTGATACCATGTCAAAATGAAGAATGGATGATGCATTGATGTTGGTTGGGGTACATATAGCTAACCCTAAGTTTTGTACCCCCTAAGACAAACCTCACTATAGGCTACAACATTTGACACTATAGGGGCAGGTGAGCTGCGGGGAGGGGCGGGAGAGGCGGGTCACAGGTGGGTCGCGGGGGAGGGGGAGGGGCGGGAGAAGCTGGTAGGTTGGGAGACGTGGGCTGGGGGAAGAAACGAGGTGGGCAGGCAGGCCCTCAGATATCAGGATAAATTATCCTGATTACCCTGATTTCAGGATAGAGTTGGGGTGCCAGTGCTGGAAAATCAGGATAACATAAAATACAGCCCTGAACTTTCAGTATTAGGCTGTATCCTACACTGAGGAATTAAGATAAAGGTGTACCTGTAACACTGAACAGTAGCACAGAAATGTCTTATAACAAGAAAATCACGTTCGTTCACACAGTCCGCTATGCGCGACGCAAGCGGGAATCGATCTCCATACTTCCACTGTGACAATTCGCAGATTCAAACAACTAGGCCATGACCGAGCTGCACGGAAAACCGTGCTGATATTTGTTTTCTTAATCATGAAACTTAATTTAGCCCTGAAAAATCAGGGAAACCATTACATCCAGCGCTGAAGCCTCAGGATAAAGTTTTATATTTTAGGATACAGCCCTGATAGGTCAGTGTACCATGAAACCAATCTGAGGCCCTGTGGGCAGGGCTTGGTAGGGGAAATGTGCGACCAGTTGGGGCGAGAAATTGAGGTGGCTGGGGGGCGGCGTGAGAGATTCGGGTGAGCCGGGGGGGGGTGGGTGGGGCGATCAGCACATTTCAGGGATTTAGCAAGGGTCCCGTTAGTAGACCTACAAGATCAGCGTACACTCACCAAAGTTGTCTGAAAAAACAGACAAGATACAAAAAAGAAGGCTGAAAAATCAGACAAGGTACATACAAAAAAACTTTGAGTCCAGCCTAGGTACCAAAAAAAAGTCCGAATGAACTCTGAATCAGCGTAAAAAGTCTGATATCTAGGGCACTGACCCCCGGACATCTATTAATTACAAAAAATGGACTGTAAGGAACAATGTTCAGGGAAATTCAGAATTTTTTCCTGCGAACTCGAGTTTAGCTCAAAACGAGGTGCGTATCGCCACATTCGCGCATGCCACGTGCCACACATTTGAGAATGACGGACGGCAGCAACACCAGTCACTTCTGGGGCCGCGGCATCGCGCCTCCTGATTGGGGTCTGAACCACTCGCATGACTGACGCGTCTATAACCATGTACAGTAATGTATGAAATAGTTCAAGTTTGGTGTTTTAAGTTAATAAATATTGGAATTTTTGAAAAAAAAAACGGGGAAGAGGGGGGGTCTTATATGAAATGGGGTCAAAACACGGGTCCTCTACAGGACTGACATAATAAAAGACCCTTGGTCCGGATAAAGGACCCAGGGGCTAGTACGTGGGGGGGGGGTCTTCTTGCCGGGAGATTACGGTATTGAACTACTGAAATAGTGAATTTAATCTCAGCAAGTGTCTGTTGTACAAGTATGTCTCAACTTCACAACTGGTGGAGCATGAAATGTACGAGCCCACTAACTACAGCCTCCCCTACCACCCCATTAGCCGCATTCGGTTCTCTACTCCAGAAGTGCGGTGCATAAAAACACGTGTAATGCCGGTTTCCATAAGGGCAATTGCCCAGATAGTGAGGCATTTCAATCATCCACCCGTCGAAAACCGGCACTGAGGGCAGCGACAGCTGGGATTGGGAATTCTCTCCGTCACTGTTCCCAGAACCCTTTTCAGCACCCTTTCCAGCAGCCATGCTGCGCATGATTCGATTGAGTGCCATGATGCCCAGGTTGGTGGACGGGCCGACAGACGCGCTCGTATAATGCGCGCAGTGGTGGCCTGCATTCGGGAGGGGCGTCGCCGTCCGCAGCACCAGCGGCTTGCCATTTTGGGCGGCGAACTGCAACCCCCAGTTGAGGAACTCTGGGAGGTGGGCGCGAAAGGCTTTGATTGGCTCTCCGCAGAACCTATTTGTCCAGGAGCCGGCGTTCATGATGGTGACGTCAGCAGTGCGAGAGAGGACGTCTGGGAATGAGTTGGAGTGGTTGCTGGTTTTGCCTCTGTCACTGTCGGGGTGTTCGAGGGAAGGGGAAGGGCAGGAAAGGGCGGAAGGTGGAGGGGAAGAGGAGGGGTTTAGGATTATTAATGATTGTTCTTATAGCAGTCAGTGACGTCAGCTGAGGCGAATGTGGAGGTGTGGGAATGAAGAGGAAGAGGAGGGGTTTAGGATCCTGTATCCCAGCTCCACACTCCAGCTCCACACTCCCAATGCTTGTGGATGATGGGCTGTGATGAGGTGCAGGATAAGGAATGCCCAAGGGTTTCAGAGGTGGGGGAGGTGGGAGAAGAAACTTGAGATGGCATCACTTCACGGTCACACCCACCCATGGTCACACCCACCCATGGTCACACCCACCCATGGTCACACCCAACCACCTCCGCACACTCACCCGCAGCCAAACTCCCCGTTGCGGTAGATGCCATCAACCCAATACCAGTTGATTCTGAACGTCTCCCTTGTGCATTGGTGGAGCGGAAGGTGTAGTTGAAGCGGGGATCGGGCAATAAGGGCCCCGTGTCCCCCGAGAGCAGCACTGAAGTGCAGGTGGTTGGCCAGCCCCCTCTGGTGCGAGTTCCCCACTATGTTGATCTCCTCTATGCCCTTGCGCCGTAGATCCGAGATCCAACGGCTGGGAGGCGACAATGGCGGCGCACAGGGGAAGAACGTCCAGCTGGAGGGGCGGGGGTGGATGGGAGGGGAGGTGATAGAGGGGAGGGAGTGTGTTCTTTGAGAATTCTCAAAAAATGAAGGGAGGTGATAGAGGGGAGGGAGTGTGTTCTTTGAGAATTCTCAACAAATGAAGGGAGGTGATGGAGGGGAGGGAGTGAGAGGGAGGTGATAGAGGGGAGGGAGTGTTTTTTGAAATTTCTCAAAAAAATAAGGGACGTGATAGAGGGGAGGGAGTGTGTTGAGCAGGGTGAGATGGGGTGAGAGCAGGGTGAGATGGGGTGAGAGCAGGGTGAGATGGGGTGAGAGCAGGGTGAGATGGGGTGAACAGGGTGAGATGGGGTGACAGCAGGGTGAGATGGGGTGACAGCAGGGTGAGATGGGGTGACAGCAGGGTGAGATGGGGTGGCAGTGGGTGAGAGGGGATCACTCACGTGTAATTGCCAGTGCTGTCCCTCTTCCAGCGACCAGGGATGGATCCAGGTGTGCAGGACGTGGCTAGTCTGCTGAGGGAGGCAGCACCGTTACCAGCAGCACCATCTGTGCCTGCAGATGCAAAAACGCCCCCAGAAGCTGATTGTTCAGGCCAGCCAATAGAGAGACTCCACGTGGCAAGGTCATGGCGGAAGGTGGAGTTGAGATGGGCGGCAAAGTCAGGAGAGAAGTTGAGGTTTAAACAACCCACAGAGAGAGTGGCACTGGAATGGGGAGAGCAGGGGGGTGAGGAGAGCGGAAGAGTGATTGTGAGGGGGTGAGTGGGAAAGGGTGAGTGGGAAGGGTGAGTGGGAAAGGGTGAGTGGGAAAGGGTGAGTGGGAAAGGGTGAGTGGGAAAGGGTGAGTGGGAAAGGGTGAGTGGGAAAGGGTGAGTGGGAAAGGGTGAGTGGGAAAGGGTGAGTGGGAAAGGGTGAGTGGGAAAGGGTGAGTGGGAAAGGGTGAGTGGGAAAGGGTGAGTGGGAAAGGGTGAGTGGGAAAGGGTGAGTGGGAAAGGGTGAGTGGGAAAGGGTGAGTGGGAAAGGGTGAGTGGGAAAGGGTGAGTGGGAAAGGGTGAGTGGGAAAGGGTGAGTGGGAAAGGGTGAGTGGGAAAGGGTGAGTGGGAAAGGGTGAGTGGGAAAGGGTGAGTGGGAAAGGGTGAGTGGGAAAGGGTGAGTGGGAAAGGGTGAGTGGGAAAGGGTGAGTGGGAAAGGGTGAGTGGGAAAGGGTGAGTGGGAAAGGGTGAGTGGGAAAGGGTGAGTGGGAAAGGGTGAGTGGGAAAGGGTGAGTGGGAAAGGGTGAGTGGGAAAGGGTGAGTGGGAAAGGGTGAGTGGGAAAGGGTGAGTGGGAAAGGGTGAGTGGGGAAAGGGGTGAGTGGGAAAGGGTGAGTGGGAAAGGGTGAGTGGAAAGGTTTGAGTGGGAAAGGGTGAGTGGGAAAGGGTGAGTGGGAAAGGGTGAGTGGGAAAGGGTGAGTGGGAAAGGGTGAGTGGGAAAGGGTGAGTGGGAAAGGGTGAGTGGGAAAGGGTGAGTGGGAAAGGGTGAGTGGGAAAGGGTGAGTGGGAAAGGGTGAGTGGGAAAGGGTGAGTGGGAAAGGGTGAGTGGGAAAGGGTGAGTGGGAAAGGGTGAGTGGGAAAGGGTGAGTGGGAAAGGGTGAGTGGGAAAGGGTGAGTGGGAAAGGGTGAGTGGGAAAGGGTGAGTGGGAAAGGGTGAGTGGGAAAGGGTGAGTGGGAAAGGGTGAGTGGGAAAGGGTGAGTGGGAAAGGGTGAGTGGGAAAGGGTGAGTGGGAAAGGGTGAGTGGGAAAGGGTGAGTGGGAAAGGGTGAGTGGGAAAGGGTGAGTGGGAAAGGGTGAGTGGGAAAGGGTGAGTGGGAAAGGGTGAGTGGGAAAGGGTGAGTGGGAAAGGGTGAGTGGGAAAGGGTGAGTGGGAAAGGGTGAGTGGGAAAGGGTGAGTGGGAAAGGGTGAGTGGGAAAGGGTG
>CANIUD010000389.1:0-47500 GCA_947470075.1 Closterium sp. Yama58-4 | reverse complement strand
CACCACACCACACCACACCACACCACACCACACACGCACCATGCGCATCCCCTTGCTCCTATGCTGCTCCCTCTCCTGTCCCCTTCCGTGCGTGTCCCCCGCGGCCTCAACCCCTTTTCCCCGCCCCCGACCCCGCCCTCCCCCTCCTCCGCCTCACCAGCATCTGCCGCCCAAAAGCGGGCTTAGCAGCCGCGGAGCACACAACAGCCCCCCCTTTCGCCGCTCCACGAGGCGCTTTCCGGCACCACGGCGCGGAGAGTCCGCTGTGCGCCGCGCTGTGAGTGAGCGCGCCTTTCAGCTCTCCGCCCGCCAACCAGCCTGTGCCCGCCCGCGCGCTTCCCCGCGCACCCGCATGCTGCGGGCAGGCGGCCTGCTGCGGGGAGTACATTGAAAGGCGAGAGGGGGCGAGGCGAAGGGTTTGTGTGGGGTTGAGGAAGGGGGGGGGAGGAGAATGGGAGAGCGGGGAGCGTTGGGGAAGAGCGGGGGGAAGCAAGAGCGCGTGACGAGGACGATGCGCATGGAGCGGAGCGCGGGAGCGACATAGCGAGGCGGAGGCGAGAAGCGCGCGAGGGGGGAAGGGGGGGTGTACACGCATGGGCGAAACGGCGCAAGAAAGGAGGAATGCGGCGACGAGGGCGCGGCAGATGGGACGCCGGTCCGCGTTGCGGTGGAATACGGCGGGCGGGCGCCGAGGGGGTCAGGGGGGCCGACGGTACCTGAAGGCCGCCCGCTAGTGCGGCAGGCGGAGCGGGAGATGCGGCGAGCATGGTGGACGAGACGGCGCGCGGGACGGGGTGCCCAAGGTGGACGCGAGGAGACGCACGGTGCGAGAAAGAACACTTTTCGAGCGCTGGTAGAAAAATGGCGGCCGCGAGAAACGCTTTGGATCAGTGAAAGGTGGAAGTGTTCAGGGGTACGAGGGGAATGGAGGTGAGGGAGGAATGACGGCAGCAGGACAAGCAAGACAGGTGACCGGGAGGAAAGGGATGCGTGCCAGCGTGTCTGCTCCGCATACTGTACGATCCGCTTCTGGTCGTACCTCCGTGGTGTAGATGGGCACAGACGTACAATAACATGAGCACAGCACCAATTTATCACACTTGTGTATACGAGTAAAGAATAAATTTGGTGCCAAGATTGATGACAGGATTACAATATTTTTTTTAATGAGAGTTTTGTATATTTCCAAATTGATCCATCCATTAGCCGTAATTCTCCATCAAGGGAGATGATATGCACGGCTCCCTTAATTTCAAAATATCCGTATGTATCCCATTTACGGTTGGAGAATCGAGTGTTCCGTAGTTCCGGCTTGAAATTGGATGGATAGAGTAGCGTGTAACGGGGAAGCAATCCTCTATTGGCCATGCAGCGTTGTGAGGCGCCACGTTGTTCGCGGTCACGGCTAATCCAGAGTCCGTCGCGCTGGCAAGCTGCGGCCTTTTCTGACCACATGCATACAATCAGTTTCGCTGCTGACATCATCGCGCACATGGGGGTTTCAGTCCCCTTTCGAGGACAAGCAGGAAAAATATTGCGTCGCATCAGAATCCGCTCGCCTACGTCGCAAAAAACGCGAGGAGATCGTCCGACTGCTTCTCAGCCAACAACTTGATCCGGACGACGAGAACCGCTAGACGTGGATGGCAAACCCTGATCCAACGGTCTCAAACATCTCGAGTGTTGATTGATTCGCGGCAGTTTTTCCCCCATACCAAACCGAATTCCCCACCCCAACACAACACGCCCCACTCCTCCCTCCCGCACAATTTCACAGTTTCACTGCCACCCTCACCTTGCGGTGCCTGCCAGTGGCAGGCAGCCTATCCACCCATGTATGGTTTCGACTCGCACCATTGCAGCACCCTTTCAACGTTCCCTGAGTCCTTCGAATAACCTCCACGCGATGCGGAGACCCAGTCTTGCCTATCGTTCCTTGGTAGAATACCATTCCGACCGTGCAGTGCGACATAATCATGAATTTTCGCCGTCGTCTTATCGTTATGCTGTAGTTCGCGCAGGTAGAATAGTCGCTTAAAATTTTACTCCCTCCAAGCCTTGTTACTCTATGGCGCTGCAGACGTCATGCCAGCACCCGTCGTGCATCATACTATGGACCTGCAACCGGCCCGGCGTAGATTAGCCTCGTAGAAGTCATCGCCATTAGGCAGATTGCGGCGAACGAGGATTTGTTAGAGTAGAGGAGCAGAGCGGGCGAATTTTGAAGGGGATAGCTCGAAGAGGCGAGAGACTTCAGAGCCGCAGCAAAGGAGCACGTAGAGATTCCCGACCAGCTAAGCCGTCTCGATTGAGCTGACGATTAGGAGTCGCAGTTCACTGATGTCATCGTCGCCGTGGAACGCGGGGGACGCCGATGCGGACCCTGCCATCAACGCGTGGTCCACGGTGCGTTGCACTCTCACGCTTGCTGGCCCTCACTCCCCTCTCCCCACCCTTCTCCTTGGCGTCCCATGCGCTATCGTCCGCCGTGTCGCGCAAATGCCATGCGGGTTGCCGTGGCAGCTCCCCCTCGTGGGCTGCCCGCCGTGACCGTGCAGGCCCTTGCTGGTAGCACAGCCGCGGGTTTAGGAGAGGGTGGTGTGCGGTGGGTGCAGCAGAAGGTTCGGTGACGGTAGAGGGGACGATGGGAGGGGATGACGTGGCAAAGAGGAAGAGCTGATGGTGTAGATGCGTGGGGGTAGCTTGCTTCCATCTGTACGGGCCGCTGTTTTCAGTTCCACTTATTGTAGCGATAATCGTCACAGAATTGTGGCGGGAACTGTAGTTTCAGTCGCGCGCTGGCGTCAGCGGTCGGTAGGCCGGCAAGAGAAGCACGAGCGTAGCGACGAGGGAATAGTTGACGTGTCAGCACGCTCAAGGAGTGCCGCACGCTGCGTGCTATCCCCTCGCCCCGCTCGCGTGCCTCCTCCGTCGATGCCGCTTTTCGTTATCTTTCGCTTCCCGTCCACCTCGCCGTCCTCGCCACAGTGCGCTGTCCCTCTCAACATCCTCGTCCCTTCCCCCCGCTCGCCCGCCCCATTCCCCCCTTTCCTCCTCCCCCCCTCCACGCAGTTCGACGACATGGTGTGGCTCGAGTTCGGCGCCGACGATCACATCGTGCCTGCGGAAGCCGCCAACGCCCACGAGGACTGGTCCGCGGAGATGGGGAGCGCGGAGGAAAGGGGCGCACGGCCGGCTGGGGAAGGATTGGGGGCAAGCGGAGACATGCGGTCGGTTCGCGAAATGGAAACCAACGGCGCGCTCGGGGAGTGGATGGCGGAGGCTGGGGGGCGGGATATGGCGCAAAGGGGAGAGGATGGCGCGCGGAAGGCGGGTAAAGGAGAAGCGGCGGACGATTTCACGCTGCAGCAGTGCGCGGAGAGGGAGGGCGGAGCGGGGCGAAGCGGGACAGGCTACGGATATGGTTATGGGATGGGTTACGGGCATGGGGAGTTTGGCGGTGGCATAGGGGGGAGCGGCGGGGACGAGGGCGCGGTGATGCGCATGATGGACGCGCACATGCGCGCCAACATGGGCATGGATGCTCGCGGGGGCGCTAGGGGCGTGGGCATCGGTATGGGGATGGGCATGGGCATGGGGATGGGGATGGGCATGGGGATGGGAATGCAGCAGAGCGTGCGCGACGGAGGGGGGAACGCGCGCGTTGCGGAAGACGCGGACATGGGGGAAGAGGGGGAGGAGGAGGCGGGGGGAAGGGAGAGGGCGTGCGAGGGAGGTGAGGGGGGCGTGAATGGCGGCGGGCGGGGCGGCGTGGTGGAGGGGGCTGGAGTGGGTTGGAGTGGCGGGGAGTCGGCGGCGGAGCATAGCGGCCTCGCCCAGCGCGCACTCCCGTCAGTTCCCCGCCCCCCTCATTTCCGTCGATCCCCCACTCCCCCCCAAACAAACCCTCTTGCGTCTTCATCAGTTGCCGCACTCCTCTGTTCGCCGCCTCGCCGTTCTAATTCTTCAACGTTCTGATTCCTTCGTCTTTCCCCATCCCTTTCCCTTCCCGTTCCGCCTCCCCCCGTTCCTGTCTCGCCTCTCTCAGGGCACCGGCGCTCCCTTCTGGCTGCGGGAGGAGCATGGAGCGGCGGGCGGACGGTGATGCGGAGGGGATTGCGGAGAGGGGCGGGGAGGGCGCAAGAGAGGCGACGGCGGAGGGAGAGGACGGGCCCAGAAACAACAGTACGGGGGAGAAGGGAGGGGGAGGGGCGGTCGGCGGAGATGCACAAGTAGGGGTGAGCGCGGGAGCGAGAGGGGAGGAACGAGGCATGGAGCGGGGTGGGGCGGAGTGGGCGAGGGAGAGCGCGGGCGCACACGAGGGGCGCGCAGGCGACAGGCGCGAGGGGGGCGAGGATGGGGGCGATGCAGAGGGGAAGGTGAAGGACGAGCGCGCAGGAGGAGCAGCGGAGGCAGTGGCAGCAGCGTTGGTTGGAGGCATGCGGAGTGGTGCGAGCGACGCGGTGAGTGGGAGTGGTGCGAGCGACGCGGTGAGTGGGAGTGGTGCGAGCGACGCGGTGAGTGGGAGTGGTGCGAGCGACGCGGTGAGTGGGAGTGGTGCGAGCGACGCGGTGAGTGGGAGTGGTGCGAGCGACGCGGTGAGTGGGAGTGGTGCGAGCGACGCGGTGAGTGGGAGTGGTGCGAGCGACGCGGTGAGTGGGAGTGGTGCGAGCGACGCGGTGAGTGGGAGTGGTGCGAGCGACGCGGTGAGTGGGAGTGGTGCGAGCGACGCGGTGAGTGGGAGTGGTGCGAGCGACGCGGTGAGTGGGAGTGGTGCGAGCGACGCGGTGAGTGGGAGTGGTGCGAGCGACGCGGTGAGTGGGAGTGGTGCGAGCGACGCGGTGAGTGGGAGTGGTGCGAGCGACGCGGTGAGTGGGAGTGGTGCGAGCGACGCGGTGAGTGGGAGTGGTGCGAGCGACGCGGTGAGTGGGAGTGGTGCGAGCGACGCGGTGAGTGGGAGTGGTGCGAGCGACGCGGTGAGTGGGAGTGGTGCGAGCGACGCGGTGAGTGGGAGTGGTGCGAGCGACGCGGTGAGTGGGAGTGGTGCGAGCGACGCGGTGAGTGGGAGTGGTGCGAGCGACGCGGTGAGTGGGAGTGGTGCGAGCGACGCGGTGAGTGGGAGTGGTGCGAGCGACGCGGTGAGTGGGAGTGGTGCGAGCGACGCGGTGAGTGGGAGTGGTGCGAGCGACGCGGTGAGTGGGAGTGGTGCGAGCGACGCGGTGAGTGGGAGTGGTGCGAGCGACGCGGTGAGTGGGAGTGGTGCGAGCGACGCGGTGAGTGGGAGTGGTGCAAGGGCGGTGAACACGTGGAGTGCATGTGCGACTGACTCGTGTGCTGTGCTGCACTGCACTCTCCTCCCTCCATCACTCTACCTTCACGTTCGCCCATGCACCCCCACGTCTCACTCGCCCATGCACCCTTCCCCAACCACTCTCGTGCTGCCTTGACTCACCCACTCGTACCACCCCCACCCCCACTGCTTGCCATGCAGCACGTGGCGAGGCGGCGAGTGTTGGCGCGGCGGCGCAACGAGAGGGAGCAGCGCGCGCCCGCAGCAAGGAAGACCGCCCACTCCGCTGCCGCTGCTGCCACTGCCGCCCGCCCCGCCACCACCCACCCGCCCCCGCACACTCTCTCCCACTCGCACTCGCACTGCGCTACCCTCGCGTCCTCCTCGCCCACTGTGGCCTCCGCGCCCCCTCCTCTGCTGCGCCACTCCCTCATCGCCTCCCCCTCCGTGCACCCCCCCTCCCCCTCCGTCTCCTCGCTCCACGCCGCCACCTTCCCGCGCTCTGTCCCCACGCCCTCCTCGCTCCCCGCGCTGCCCTGCTTCCCCGCGCCCGCGCCCGCGCCCGCCCTGCCCGCTGCGTGCATGCGCCCCCCCCCACGTGCCCGCTGCGTTCCTCTCTCCGCCACTGCCCGCCTCGCCTGCCGCCTTCGCCCTGCTCCGCCCCCACGCGCCCCCTGCTGCCCTGCTGGCGCGCGGCCTGGGGGAGGGGCAGCAGCAACAACAGCAAGAGCAGCAGCAGCAGCAGCGGGTGCTGGGGCGGCAGATGCTGCTGTACCATCAGCAGCAGTTGCAGCAGGGGGTGAGTGAGCAGCAGCAGCAGCAGCAGCAGGCGCGGCAGCATCAGAATGTGGCGCAGAAGCAGCGGGTGGTGCAGCAGGAGCAGCAGGAAGGGAGGCACGAGGTGGAGGCAGCACGGCTTGGCATTGCCGGTGGGAGCAACAGCTATCACATGAGCCTCACTGCCGGCAGCATGGCAGGCAGCATGGCAGGCAGCATGGCAGGCGGCATGGCAGGCAGCATGGCAGGCAGCATGGCGGGCAGTATGATGGGCGGTGCAACGCACTTGCTTCCAACCAACCTTGCAGCCCGGCAGGCCACAGTGTTGCTCCGCCCCCCTCCCCCGCCCCCACCCAAGTGGCCTACCTCTGTGCGTGCCTCACTCGTCCCACTGCCATCCCACGTGCCTCTCGCGTCGTCCACCCATGCATCCACCTCTACTGCACCCCTCTCCACCTGCCCCTCCTCCTCTCTTGCCTCCACCCGCCTCTCACCCCGCGCCCTGCAACCCCCGTCCCCTGCTGCACCGGCAGCTGCTGCAACGCCAGCTCTAGCGGCATCGGCCCTGACTGCTGTGGCTGCCGCTACCGCTGCTGGCAGTGCAGGCCCAGCGGCAGCAGGAGGGGCAGGCGGGGCGTGTGTGATGACGCCAGCGGAGAAGATAGAGAAGCTGCGGCGGCGGCAGCAGATGAAGGCAGCTCAGATGAAGGCAGCCCAGGTGCAGCTGGCGTTAGAACAGCGGAAGCTGGCTCGCCTGCACCACCTGCATGGCGCCCACCACCCCCACCACCTGCACGCCGCTCAGCACCTAACTCACCTTCACCACCTCCACCAGCTGCAGTTGCAGCAGCAGGTGGAGGTGCAGCAGCAAGTGCGGGCACAGGCGGCATGCAGTGCGGCACAGCACAGTGCTGCCATTGCACCCTCCGTTCTGCACCACCCCCCACCCACCACCTCAGTACCGATGGCAGCAACAGCAGCAGCAGGCTCAAATGAAGCAGCGGCAGCAGCAGTGGGCGCTACGGATGTGCGTGGTGGTGCTGGCAGTGCCACCACTGCAGGAACGCGCCCCCAGGCGTGGGCCCCGCCTGACCTGGCAGCGACTCGGCCTCTGGCCGTGGTGCTCAGCTCCAGCAACCTCGAAAGATTCGCCACGTCAGCTTCCACGTCAGCTGCTGTAGGGGCAGGGCGAGATGGTAGCGGCGTGGTGGCATGGTGTGGGGCGGGCGGAGGGCAGGGCGGGTGTGCAGTGCGCAGGGGCGAGAAGGAAGGGAGCGCGGAGAGGGCGGGTGGAGCGGAAGGAGGAGGGGGTGGGGAGGGCGGGGAGGCTTCAGGCAGAGCGGAGGGGGGCGGCAGCAAGAGAGAGGAGGGTGACGGGGAGGAGGGATCGGTGGAGCGTGTGGTGCTGGGGCAGCTGGGCGACACCATGAGCAAGGTGAGTGGCAAGAGCGTTTGGCAGGCAACAAGTGGTGGGAGAGCAAGCAATGCGTTTTTGTGGTTGTGGCATCATGGCCTGTTGCCCCTCTGCTCGCTCATCATGGCCTGCTGCCCCTCTGCTCGCTCATCATGGCCTGCTGCCCCTCTGCTCGCTCACCACTACTCCTCCCTTCCCCTTCTCTTCCTGCCCTTCTCCCTCCCCACCCCCCAATGCAGTTGGACGTGGCCACCAGGCTGCTCATCCGCGATGCCTTACTGCGTCTCGCCCACAGCGCCTCCCACCGCACCGCCGCTCCCCCCTCCCCGCCCAGCCCCGTGCTGCCTCCTCACTCGCCTTCCACCCACTCCGCCCTCTCCTCCCACACCCACTCCCTCTCCCTCACATCCCCCTCACTTCGACCACACTTTTCTGAGCCTACACCTGTTGCCAACCGCCGAGCCTCATGCACAGCGTCGGAGGCGTCGGTGGCACGGAACAGCTGTGGTGGGCGGCACTCCGCGGTGGACGCCCATGCCGCTCCGTGAGTTGCCCATGCCATGTCCCCCTCTCACTCTCTCATCTCACTCTCCTCTGCTCTAGCCTCCCGTTCACTTCCCCTTGCAACTTTCTTCCCTCGCCTTATTCCGTTCCCTTTCCCTCTGTCCCTCCCCCTGCCCCTGTGTTGTGGCAGTGAGAGCACAGGGGAGGCGGGCACCAACGCACTGGACAGGGCCATTGCCAATCTGCTCTTCCACCGCCCCTCGCCCCCCGCCACTGCCCTGCCTGCCACTGCCACACCTGCTGCCAGTGGACTGCCCACCATGCCTCGTGGTGCTACCGCTTCAGGGGGCGTGCAGGGAGGTGCACGAGAGGCGGTGGGGGGAGGGCGGGGGAATGGGGAAGGGCTGTGTGCTGCACCTGCTGCCACTGCTGCCGCGCCCTGTGCTGCCATGTCCACCCCACACTCTCACAGCGCCTTCTCACCCCGCCCTTCCCCCATGCACATCTCCTCGCCCCCCTCCCCCTCAGCCCCCTCGCCTTCCCCCCAAAGGCATTCTCTGTGCTCGCCCATCGCCACCACCTCCTCCTCTGCCCCCGCTCTCTCCCTCTCCCACTCCTGCGCCTCCCCCATCCCCACCACCCCCTCCACCCCCACCACCACCACTACCACCACCACTAGGGATACCACCACCACCCTTCGTCCCCTCCCTGCTGGCTCCACGTCCCTCTCTTCCCAGCAGCAGCACCACCACCACCACCAACAACAGCAGCAGCAGCTTGCCACGCTGATGTGGCAGCCCCGCGGTTTGCCACCTGGCACACGCTGGTTACCAAGTCTAGCCAGGGCTGCTCCGGACGTCCTTATGGAAGGCTCGGAGGCAGGTCTGGCCGAGGCTGGGGGCAAGCTGGGCATGGGTGAAAGTGGAGGCATGCAGGGTGGAGGAGCAGGGCGGCAGGTTGCTGGTGGGGAGATGGGGGCGGCAGGAGATATTCCAGATGGCGCCTGGCGGTGTCTCTCAGGTGCTGCTTCAGGTGTGTCTGAGGCATCGCTGCCATCCAGGCTTCCAGCCCTGCCTCCCACTCTCTCAGCGTCATCAGGGCGGCCAGGTGGCATACTGCCATTGGTGCGTGGAGCGGGGGACGGCAGCAGTGGCGGCAGCAGCAGGGAGGCGCAGCAGGCTTTCAGTGAGATGCTGTGCCGCCAGCAGCAGCAGCAGCAGCAGCAGCCGCCCTTCCAGGGCGCACACACGGGAGCAGGGCAGCACTCTGCCATGCACGCGGTGCTGGGAGGAGGTGCTGCCATGGGCGTGGGCATGGGCATGGGCATGGGCATGGGTACGGACATGGGAACGAGTATGGGCATGGATATGGGCATGGGCATGGGTGTGAGGATGGGTGGGACAGCAGATGGTAGCATGCAGATGGGGGTGGAGGGCAGTGTGGGCGTGACGGGGTCCGGCATGGCGGGCATGACAGGCATGGCAGGAGAGGCAAGGGGAAGAATGGGGGGGGAGGTGTGGGGGGGTAAGGGAGGGGGAACATGGGGGACTGCAGCGGGGGACATTCGAGACAGTGGTAAGGGGAGAGGGGCAGAGCAATGGGAGTGCTTAGGTGGACTGGGGCAGGGGTGTGGGGGTATATGGGGGGAGGGTAGTGGGGGAGGAGGCATGGAAGCAGATGTGGGGGGGGAGTTGGGAGCGGTGGTGAGAGGTGGAGTATCTGTGGCTGTTGCATCACCCTGGATGGCAACTGCTGGTCGGGCTGCACTGCAGCAACAGCAGCAACAGCAGCAACAACAGCAACCACCACAGTACAGTGTGGGATTGGTGGGGCGAGGGGAAGAAGGCACAAGTGTCCGAGGGGAATAGTGGGTGGTACATGTGCCGCATATCCGTGCCTGGCTGCGAGGGCCTGCTCACCCCTTATATGGTGTTCATATCATGTGCTTTGATTTGCGTAAGCCCAACAGCATAGCCTAGTGTGCTCAGCTGCTGCTGATAATACATATGGGTGCTTTGTACCGTACCCTGCTATACTATGTGCACAATTGTGTCCGTGTGCTAGAGCCAATGTCTAGTGTTATGGTGGTTTCAGAACATGAATGGTTGAGACGTTCAGACAAGCAGGGCATGAACGCCATTCATGAACTCATTGGGGTGTGAGTAAGCTCAGCAGTGGGGCCTGAGTATACTGTAAGAACCACGTCTTGTTGTTGAATCAAAGAGTTGAGCGGTTCTTGCACGCCAGCCACCGGGTATGTACACGGCACACATCACAGCACTGCTTCCGACACGGCATGCGCATGCGGTATGGTGAGAGAGCACGGCAGCTAGAGCGAGGTGAAGGGCAGTGAGGAGGCATCTGGGAATGTGTGGTCGAGGAGGGCGTAGGTGCCGGAGGCGAGCAGCAGGGCGCCACTGGCGGGGTTGATCCACAGCGCGTGCTGCCTGAGTGCCAGCAGGCGCTTGAGCGCGCCTGTGAAGGCGGCTGCCAGCATGAGCGGCGACACGAAGCCCAGCGTGTACACCAGCAGCAGCGCTCCCCCCAACACCGCGTCCTGCCATGGCATGGGGGGGATAGCATGGAGAGGGGGTGAAGTGAGGGGCACGGTAGCAGGAGTGAGACAGAGAGGTCCAGTCCAGGGACAAGGAGGGATAAAGGCGGTGCTCCTCAACAAGCGTGCACCACGGTGGTGCTGCGCACACGTCTGCGATGCAGCAGGGGGAAAGCAGCTGTACAAGTGGTGAGAAGGAGCAGTAACATCCATCCACCCCTCCATCGCTGCACTCACCCCGGTGGTCGCCACGTAGGCCAGCAGTGACGCCAGCACAGGCGTGGCACACGGCGACGCCACGAAGGCAAAGGCGGCGCCCGCGAGGAGCATCTGCACGGCACTGGGGAGGCGCGCCGCCGCCTGCTTGGCGTCGAAGCCGCCGAACGCGGAGGGGAGGCGGAGGGGCAGCAGGCCGAGCAGGTTGAGTCCCATGGCCACCGCCACGCCCCCGCCACCACCGGCAGCACCCCCGCCACCGCGTCCCCTGCGCCGCCCCCCGCCGCCTGCCCGTACGCTCGCCCCGCGAGCGCCGCCGCGACGCCCATGGCGGCGCGCGTGGCGGCGAGGCCGAGCGCGAAGCAGGCGGCGTCAGCGGCGATGAGGGCGCGCGGCTTGGCGGATTGGAAGCCGGCGATGTAGCCGACGGTGAGCGGCAGCACGGAGAGCGTGCACGGCGTCAGCGACGTCGCCACGCCCGCCGCGAACAGCACGGCGACGCTCGCGGGCGACAGCGACGCGAGCTCCAGCGACACGAGGCGGTCCGACAGGTGCGCCGCGGCGAAGAGCGCGTCGTCGACGGCGTCCCACGCCGCGGAGAGGTCCAGCGCCGCTAGGGGGAGCGCGGGGAGGGGCAGCGCGGGGAGGGGCAGCGCGGCGACGGCGGATGCGGCGAGCGGGGCAGGCAAAGGGGGAAGCAGGGATGCGGCCACGGCGGGAGGCGTCAAGGCGGAGAAGGTGAGGGCGATGGCGGAAGGGGGGAGAGCGAGGGAGAGGAAGGCAGCGAACGATGCGGGAGGAAGGAGAGGCGCGGCCGAGGAAAGAGGCTGCGCGCCCTCGCTGCCATCATCGTCATGCGCGCCTGCCGCGCGGCCGCCTGGAAGGGCAACGGAAGCGCGCGCGCTACTTTCTGGCTCGCGCCCTTGCGCGTTCTCCCCACATAGCCGTGTGGCTCCGTCGGCCGGCGCTGCAGCGGAGATCGCGCGGGCGGCTGCGAGGCAAATGCGCGAGCGGCGCGAGATCAGCCTTCTGGAGGAGGCGCCGGCGGGGCCAGCGGAGAGCGCGACGCGCGGCACGGGTGAGGAGGTGCAGCGGTAGCGGCCGGCCAGCGCGGTGTCTGCAGCGAGAGGGACGCTGCGAGGCGCGGCGACTGCCATGCGCGACGTGCGGGTGGAATGCGGCGTGGTTTGGGGCTGGACGCGTGGCAGGACAGAGTGGCGGAGTCCTGTGGTGTAAAACTGCCCACGCAATGACGCTGAGAAGCCTCAGAAGGTCCTGACCCTGAGATGTGTACATCTGAAGAAGGTTAGCGTGTATACGTGTATACATCTGAGATGTGTATCCTCCTACACAAGAGGATGCCTGCTTATGGGGTACAAGTGCTGCTGTTTTCCGCTTCAACACACACAACAGCTCAACACTCGGAGCCGAGCTGAGAATTGAGAATCTCAACCTGCGGTGTCGCTCTGCATCAGATCCGTGCCTCTCGATCACTGCCAAGTGATTTATCGCAATCTAGATTCTTCCGATCTAACGCGCTTTCACCGAGAGCTTTGCGCTCTTTGTTTGCGGCGCGCACGCGGGGAAGCATGGCGCGCGAGGTGCAGATGGCGGACGGTGGCGACGACCCCAAGGCGACGCCCGAGGGAGGGGCGGGCGACGGGCGCGATGCGAAAGGCGAAGGGCAAACCAACGCGCCGCAGACGCCGCAGCAAGTTCTGGCAGGTGGGCGGCGCACAGGGTGCATCAGGACGGGTGGGATTCGCGGACAGGGGCGTGCGCGGCTTGTGTGAGAATGGATGATTGACCTTGTTCTTCCGCCAGTTGTGCGTGTGGCTGCTGCACGCCTTGACCAGCATCCGTCCATGTCGGATCGCACTCGCCCGTTTTAAATTTCACCCATCCGCGTCAAATCTGGCCCGTACATCTTCTGCTTTGCTTCGCTGCTTACTCTCACCCGATCTTCTTGAATGCTTCCGCCGCTCCCCTCCCCTCTCCTGCGCCCCTCCCGCGGTCGTGGTGGGCGCAGAGCTGCAGGCGCAGCGGCCGCTGGTGGAGCGCGCAGTGGTCACGCGCGAGGTGCGCGTGATGGCGCGCGCCGTGCGTGCCATGCTGGCGCTGCGCAGGCGGCTGACGGGCGGCGTCGTGCGCGCGTTCGTGCGCGCTAACGTGCACAGCGAGGCGGACGCGCATTCCACGCTGCTGGCGCTGCTGGCGCAGGTGAGAGCGGCGCGGGGAGTGTTGCGGGGACTGGGGTGAGGCGCCCGGGGGTGAGGCGGACAGGGGTGGCGGGGAGATGGGGACAGGTGAGTGGGAGACTGCTTCGTGTGAGTTAATCTAGCATGTCCTTAGGTGGTGGTTGCAGCGAAACGAATGATTTGCGCTTCTCCTCCCTGCGTGTTTTGTTGCATGGGGCATGGGGCATGGCATGCGGGGCATGGGGCGTGGGGCGTGGGGCGTGGGGCGTGGGGCGTGGGGCGTGGCAGGTGGACACGGACGAGGACATGGAAGGGGGGGCGGACGCCCCCTCGCCTGCACCACCTGCATCCGCGGAAGGCGCGTCCACGTCGGGGGCGGCAGCGGGGGCGGGGGCGGGGGTGGTGCGGGCGACGTGGCTGGCGGAGGTGGAGATGTTCTCCTTCCTCACCGCGCTCGTGCTGCTCATCCACCGCAAGGCCTTCCCCCTCGTGCGCCCCGCGCCCCTCCCTCTGCTCTGCTCTGCTCTGCTCTGCTCTGCTCTGCTCTGCTCTGCTCTGCTCTGCTCTGCTCTGCTCTGCTCTGCTATGCCGCCTCAATCACGCCACCAAATGTGCCCCTCACCCGTCCATGCGCCCATGAGTGCAGCGCCCCCCCCCATGCTGGATGTGTGCCGCACATGCATGCATGTGCTACACTCGTGCTCTTGTCCCATGCCCCATGCACCATACCACGTGCACCCGCAACTGCCCCCCCTTCCCCCATCCGTGGTGCAGGCGTGTGAGTGTGCGTGGGCGGCGGTGCGGCGTCTGCAGCAGCTGAACCGGCGCACGTTGGATGTGTTGGGGGCGCGCATCTACTTCTACTTCTCCCTCGCTCACGAGCGCACCACCGCCCTCGCCTCCATCCGCAGGTACCCTCCCTTCCCTCCCCCCTCTCCCACCACCACACACATGCCCTGCCCCATCGTCCAGTCATTGCAGTGTCAACAGTGCCTCTCCCTCTCGCTCTCCTCCCTTTCCTCCACCCTTCACACCTTCGCTTCCTCCCTTGTAGCCCCTGCCCTTCTGCCACCCCCTCTCTCGCATCTCTCCCTCACACCAACCCCTCTCCGCCTCTCCCCCCTCCCCCCGCTGGCAGCACACTGCTGGCGGCGTTTCAGACGGCCACGCTGCGCCACGACGAGATCGGGCAGGTCAGCCCGCGTGCATGCTGCATGGGAGGGGGGCATGGGGGGGGAAGGGGCATGGGGGGTGCAGGGGCCATGGCACGGGTGCAGGGGACAGGTTGAGTCAGGGGCAGAGGAAAGTGGTGAGGTGACAGGTCTGGTTTCGAAGGGGCACGGGTGACGGTGGTTGGGGTGGTGACGGGACATGGGGAGGAGGGGTGAGGGGGCATGGACACGAAGGGTTTGAGGCTGCACGGGTCCTGAGGGTGCACGGGTCCTGAGGGTGCACGGGTCCTGAGGGTGGACACTTGAGGGGATTGGGCAGGTAGCAAGTGAGCGGTGAGAAGCAGGTGGGCAGTTAGTTGCTGACGTGGTTGTTTTAATTTTAAACGATGCGTGGTGGCTGGGCATGTGTGTGTGGTGCGCGCATGGCATGGCATGGCATGGCATGGCATGGTGGCAGGAGATGCTGTTGAACCTGCTGCTGCGCAACTACCTGGCGTACAACCTGTACGACCAGGCTGACAAGCTGCGCTCCAAGGCTCTCCGCCCTGACTCCCACTCCAACCAGCAGGTGCCACTCCCACTCCAACCAGCTGGTGCCACTCCCGCTGTCTCTTTTGTTGTGAACTCGCTCGTTGCTGTGAACTCGCTCGTTGCTGTGAACTCGCTCGTTGCTGTGAACTCGCTCGTTGCTGTGAACTCGCTCGTTGCTGTGAACTCGCTCGTTGCTGTGAACTCGCTCGTTGCTGTGAACTCGCTCGTTGCTGTGAACTCGCTCGTTGCTGTGAACTCGCTCGTTGCTGTGAACTCGCTCGTTGCTGTGAACTCGCTCGTTGCTGTGAACTCGCTCGTTGCTGTGAACTCGCTCGTTGCTGTGAACTCGCTCGTTGCTGTGAACTCGCTCGTTGCTGTGAACTCGCTCGTTGCTGTGAACTCGCTCGTTGCTGTGAACTCGCTCGTTGCTGTGAACTCGCTCGTTGCTGTGAACTCGCTCGTTGCTGTGAACTCGCTCGTTGCTGCTCTCCACTGCCTCACCTCTTCTCCCTGCTCCCCCCTTGCTCTCCCCCATGCTCACTTCCCTGCTCTCCTCCCTGCTCCTCGTCGTACTCGTCTCTACATGCCATCCTCGCTCACCACCCCACACCCCCCTGCGAGCGGAGTGCAGTTGTGCAGGCAGCTGTACTACGCGGGGCGCATAGCGGCGGTGCAGCTGGAGTACAGCGCGGCCAAGGAGTGTCTGCAGCAGGCGGCGCGCAAGGCACCGGCGGCGGCGCTGGGGTTCCGCACGGAGTGCACGCGGTGGCACGTGCTGGTGCGGCTGCTGCTGGGGGAGATCCCCGAGCGCCACCTCTTTGTGGCGCCCGGCATGCGCTCCTCATTGCTGCCCTTCTTCCAACTCACCAATGTGAGGCCCTTCTTCCAACTCACCAATGTGAGGCCCTTCTTCCAACTCACCAATGTGAGGCCCTTCTTCCAACTCACCAATGTGAGGCCCTTCTTCCAACTCACCAATGTGAGGCCCTTCTTCCAACTCACCAATGTGAGGCCCTTCTTCCAACTCACCAATGTGAGGCCCTTCTTCCAACTCACCAATGTGAGGCCCTTCTTCCAACTCACCAATGTGAGGCCCTTCTTCCAACTCACCAATGTGAGGCCCTTCTTCCAACTCACCAATGTGAGGCCCTTCTTCCAACTCACCAATGTGAGGCCCTTCTTCCAACTCACCAATGTGAGGCCCTTCTTCCAACTCACCAATGTGAGGCCCTTCTTCCAACGCACCCACTGTGCACAGTTGGTTCTGTTGCTGGTTCAGCCATTTCCGTTGCATGTTTGAACAACGCCCTGCATGTTGAGTATCCAGCTCATGTCCGGGCACCCCCATCAGCAACCCCATGATCAGTCACTGGCCTCCTCCACCTGCCATCCCTCCCCCCCTGGCCCCCTGTCTCCGCGTACCCCCCGGTGTGGCAGGCGGTGCGGGTGGGCGACCTGCAGCTGTTCCACTTGGCGGCCACGCAGCACGCGGCGGTGTTTGCAGCGGGGCACATGCAGAAGCTCATTGTGCGCCTGCGCCACAACGTCATCCGCACGGCGCTGCGCCGCATCTCCCTGGCGTACTCGCGCATCTCCCTCGCTGACATCGCCCTCAAGCTCCACCTCCCCCCGCCCACCGCCGTTGCTGACGTCGAGTGCATCGTGGCTAAGGTAGGTGGGGCGTGCTGCAGTGGCCAAGGTAGGTGGGGCGTGTATGCGATATGCAGTTGAAATCAGCGAAGCATGTTGTTGCAATGTGTTATCAGTGAAGCATGCTATGATGCAATGTGTTATCAGTGAAGCATGCTATGATGCAATGTGTTATCAGTGAAGCATGCTATGATGCAATGTGTTATCAGTGAAGCATGCTATGATGCAATGTGTTATCAGTGAAGCATGCTATGATGCAATGTGTTATCAGTGAAGCATGCTATGATGCAATGTGTTATCAGTGAAGCATGCTATGATGCAATGTGTTATCAGTGAAGCATGCTATGATGCAATGTGTTATCAGTGAAGCATGCTATGATGCAATGTGTTATCAGTGAAGCATGCTATGATGCAATGTGTTATCAGTGAAGCATGCTATGATGCAATGTGTTATCAGTGAAGCATGCTATGATGCAATGTGTTATCAGTGAAGCATGCTATGATGCAATGTGTTATCAGTGAAGCATGCTATGATGCAATGTGTTATCAGTGAAGCATGCTATGATGCAATGTGTTATCAGTGAAGCATGCTATGATGCAATGTGTTATCAGTGAAGCATGCTATGATGCAATGTGTTATCAGTGAAGCATGCTATGATGCAATGTGTTATCAGTGAAGCATGCTATGATGCAATGTGTTATCAGTGAAGCATGCTATGATGCAATGTGTTATCAGTGAAGCATGCTATGATGCAATGTGTTATCAGTGAAGCATGCTATGATGCAATGTGTTATCAGTGAAGCATGCTATGATGCAATGTGTTATCAGTGAAGCATGCTATGATGCAATGTGTTATCAGTGAAGCATGCTATGATGCAATGTGTTATCAGTGAAGCATGGGATTGGGAAATAATGATGCGGCTCTCTATCTCTGTCCCTCATGCTTCATTCACATCCTGTTCCGTTGCGTATGTGGGGCGGGGTGGCATGTTGGTGGTGGGTGAGTGGTGTGGAGTGAGTGGCAGGCGATTCGGGACGGGGGCATAGAGGCGGTGATTGATCGGCGGCAGGGGTGCATGGTGAGCAAGGAGGGAGGCGACATGTACACCACGCTCGACCCGCAGGCCGCCTTCCACACACGCATTGCCTACTGCCTCAACCTGCACAATGAAGCAGTCAAGGTCAGTCAACCGCGGTTAAGGTCAGTCAACAGTCAAGGTCAGTCAATTGCAGTCATTGTCAGTCATTTGTCAATGACAGTCAATGTGAGTGAATTGTAGTCAAATGCCAGTTAGCAGAAGCAGTCAGATTGAGTAACAGAAGCCAGAGTCAAAGTTCAGGTTTAGTGAACAACCGCCAGAATAAAGAAACCGCAGCCAGGTTCGCATAAAAAAAAATGGAGGTCAGTGAGGAGCAGTGAAGGCAGAGATGAGGTAGCAGTGAACGAGCATACACGTGCAGGTGCATGATATGAGTTGTGACTCCCCACACTGCCATGCACACTCCCCTTGGCCGTCCTCCAGGCCATGCAATTTCCTCCCAACACTCGTAAGGGCGAGGTGGATGCAGAGGAGAAGAGGAGAGAGAGGCAGCTGGCGGAGCAAGAGTTGGCGCAGCACATTGCCGAGGAGGGAGACGACGACTTCTGACACCACACATGCTGCATTCATATTCTCAACACCTCCTCATTCAGAAGAATGTCGTTCAGGCTCAATTGGCTGTACCTTGTGGGGTTATTGCACACTTGCAAGTTTGTTTCAACCACCGGTCTCGAATTGTCTCTCGAGTCTTGGTCAGTGTACGTCAACTGTGTGTCGCAGAATGGTGATGATGAGCAAATTTGGCAGAACCAATCAATGTTGATTCAAGTGTTATCGTACGGTAAATTAGGTGATATTGTGGCGATTTGATCAGCTAAATGTTAGGGCGTGTGTTGCAGCGGAAGAAATTAACCTAAGATCAGAGTGAATTATTAATATTTAAGTTATTAATATAAAATGAATGAGATAATAAATACATGCAAATACATTTTTCTTATAAAAGAGTACAGGAAATCATGAAACGCACTAGACTAGCGATGTACTCTAAGGGGCACATTCCCTAATTTCAGCGAATCCCAACCGTGCTAGTCCATACCAGAGCCCTAGATATCAGCCTTTTTGCGCGGAGTCAGCATAAATTCAGGCCTTTTTTTTTTACCCTAGGCTGATTCGAAAGTTCTTTAGCATGTACGGTACCTTGGCTGAATTTTCAGCTTTTGTTTACCGTCTGGCCCCGGATATAAGCGCCGTCCGATTAAAGGCGCCGGCGCTTCTATCTGGAGCATGGCGCTTATGGCCGATCCTCGATTAGAAGCGCACCCCTCTACATGTGCTAACTTATTAGGTATAAGCGCATGTGCTTTATCTACTACCGTATCTGATTTTCATTCTAATTTCATAAAACATGACATTTTTTAACAATTCCTAACAAGGGTTGTTTTACCCTATCAATTTCAAGGTTTATCATACTTTGAAACAGCTACTCATGTCAGACTACAGCCTACCATCTATCACAAAAGCTACCTACTCCTCGTCGTCAGACTCGGGCTCCAGGCAGTTGTTGCCAAAGAAGCCGTCAGCAATCATGTCGTCATCGACATCGACTTCACGAGTCAGCTGGCTTCGCCTGTGCGCCATGGCAAGCGAGTCCTCGCTGCCGTCAAGAGCGTTGCTGATGCCACAGGTGAGGAAGGCGCGCTTGATGAGGTCCGCGGGCACTGCCTTCCATGCGCGCGAGATCCACTCACTCCCATTCCCCCTCACTCCCTTCCCCCTCATTATATTTCCCCTCACTTATATTTCCCCTCACTCGTTTTCCCCCCACTTCTGTGAGTGAGGGGAAATGAAGTGAGGGGAAAGAGAGTGAGGGGGGATGGAAGTGAGTGGAAACGAAGTGAGGGGGGATTTCCTCTCACTCCATTCCCCCTCACTCACAGAAGTGGGGGGAAAACGAGTGAGGGGAAATATAAGTGAGGGGAAATGTAGTGAGGGGGAAGGGAGTGAGGGGGAATGGAAGTGAGGGGAAACAAAGTGAGTGGGATAGGGATGAGGAGGGATGGAAGTGAGGGGAAATTGAGTGAGGGGGAATTCAAGTGAGGGGGGATGGAAGTGAGGGGAAATTGAGTGAGGGGAAATTCAAGTGAAGGGAAATGAAGTGAGGGGGAAGAGAGTGAGGGGGGATGGAAGTGAGGGGAAATGAAGTGAGGGGGGATTTCCTCTCACTCCATTCCCCCTCACTCACAGAAGTGGGGGGAAAACGAGTGAGGGGAAATATAAGTGAGGGGAAATGTAGTGAGGGGGAAGGGAGTGAGGGGGAATGGAAGTGAGGGGAAACAAAGTAAGGGGGACAGGGATGGAAGTGAGGGAAAATTGCGTGAGGGGGAATACAAGTGAGGGGGGATTTCCTCTCACTCCATTCCCCCTCACTCACAGAAGTGGGGAGAGAACGAGTGAGGGGAAATATAAGTGAGGGGAAATGTAGTGAGGGGGAATGGATTGAAGGGGAATGGAAGTGAGGGGAAACAAAGTGAGGGGGACAGGGATGAGGAGGGATGGAAGTGAGGGGAAACTGAGTGAGGGGGAATACAAGTGAGGGGGGATGGAAGTGAGGGGAATGAAGTGAGGGGAAATGAAACAGAGTGAGGGGAAAATGGAAGTGAGGGGAAAAGAGTGAGGGGGGGAGGAAATATAAGTGAGGGGAATGTAGTAGAGAGGGGGAATGGAAGTGAGGGGAAACAAAGTGAGGGGGACAGGGATGAGGAGGGATGGAAGTGAGGGGAAATTGAGTGAGGGGGAATACAAGTGAGGGGGGATGGAAGTGAGGGGAAATTGAGTGAGGGGAAATACAAGTGAGGGGAAATGAAGTGAGGGGGAAGAGAGTGAGGGGGGATGGAAGTGAGGGAAAATGAAGCGAGGGGGGAATTTCTCTCACTCCATTCCCCCTCACTCACAGAAGTGGGGGGAAAACGAGTGAGGGGAAATATAAGTGAGGGGAAATGTAGTGAGGGGGAAGGGAGTGAGGGGGAATGGAAGTGAGGGGAAACAAAGTGAGGGGAACAAGGATGAGGAGGGATGGAAGTGAGGGGAAATTGAGTAAGGGGGAATACAAGTGAGGGGGGATGGAAGTGAGGGGAAATTGAGTGAGGGGAAATACAAGTGAGGGGAAATGAAGTGAGGGGGAATTGAGTGAGGGGGGATGGAAGTGAGGGGAAATGAAGTGAGGGGGGATTTCCTCTCACTCCATTCCCCCTCACTCACAGAAGTGGGGGGAAAACGAGTGAGGGGAAATATAAGTGAGGGGAAATGAGATGAGGGGGAAGGGAGTGAGGGGGAATGGAAGTGAAGAGAAACAAAGTGAGTGGGATAGGGATGAGGAGGGATGGAAGTGAGGGGAAATTGAGTGAGGGGGAATACAAGTGAGGGGGGATGGAAGTGAGGGGAAATTGAGTGAGGGGAAATACAAGTGAGGGGAAATGAAGTGAGGGGGAAGAGAGTGAGGGGGGATGGAAGTGAGGGGAAATGAAGTGAGTGGGGATTTCCATTCACTCCATTCCCCATCACACAGGAAGTGGGGGGAAAACGAGTGAGGGGAAATATAAGTGAGGGGAAATGTAGTGAGGGGAATGGAGTGAGGGGGAATGGAAGTGAGGGGAAACAAAGTGAGGGGGACAGGGATGAGGAGGGATGGAAGTGAGGGGAAATTGAGTGAGGGGGAATACAAGTGAGGGGGGATGGAAGTGAGGGGAAATTGAGTGAGGGGAAATACAAGTGAGGGGAAATGTAGTGAGGGGGAAGGGAGTGAGGGGGAATGGAAGTGAGGGGAAACAAAGTGAGGGGGACAGGGATGAGGAGGGATGGAAGTGAGGGGAAATTGAGTAAGGGGGAATACAAGTGAGGGGGGATGGAAGTGAGGGGAAATTGAGTGAGGGGAAATACAAGTGAGGGGAAATGAAGTGAGGGGGAATTGAGTGAGGGGGGATGGAAGTGAGGGGAAATGAAGTGAGGGGGGATTTCCTCTCACTCCATTCCCCCTCACTCACAGAAGTGGGGGGAAAACGAGTGAGGGGAAATATAAGTGAGGGGAAATGTAGTGAGGGGGAATGGAGTGAAGGAAAATGGAAGTGAGGGGAAACAAAGTGAGGGGGACAGGGATGAGGAGGGATGGAAGTGAGGGGAAATGGAGTGAGGGGGAATACAAGTGAGGGGGGATGGAAGTGAGGGGAAATTGAGTGAGGGGAAATACAAGTGAGGGGAAATGAAGTGAGGGGGAAGAGAGTGAGGGGGGATGGAAGTGAGGGGAAATGAAGTGAGGGGGGATTTCCATTCACTCCATTCCCCCTCACTCACAGAAGTGGGGGGAAAACGAGTGAGGGGAAATATAAGTGAGGGGAAATGTAGTGAGGGGGAAGGGAGTGAGGGGGAATGGAAGTGAGGGGAAACAAAGTGAGGGGGACAGGGATGAGGAGGGATGGAAGTGAGGGGAAATTGAGTGAGGGGGAATACAAGTGAGGGGGGATGGAAGTGAGGGGAAATTGAGTGAGGGGAAATACAAGTGAGGGGAAATAAAGTGAGGGGGAAGAGAGTGAGGGGGGATGGAAGTGAGGGGAAATGAAGTGAGGGGGGATTTTCTCTCACTCCATTCCCAGTCACTCACAGAAGTGGGGGGAAAACGAGTGAGGGGAAATATAAGTGAGGGGAAATGTAGTGAGGGGGAAGGCAGAGAGGGGGAATGGAAGTGAGGGGAAACAAAGTGAGGGGGACAGGGATGAGGAGGGATGGAAGTGAGGGGAAATTGAGTGAGGGGGAATACTAGTGAGGGGGGATGGAAGTGAGGGGAAATTGAGTGAGGGAAAATCCAAGTGAGGGGAAATGAAGTGAGGGGTAAGAGAGTGAGGGGGGATGGAAGTGAGGAGAAACGAAGTAAGGGGGGATTTCCTCTCACTCCATTCCCCCTCACTCACAGAAGTGGGGGGAAAACGAGTGAGGGGAAATATAAGTGAGGGGAAATGTAGTGAGGGGGAAGGGAGTGAGGGGGAATGGAAGTGAGGGGAAACAAAGTGAGTGGGATAGGGATGAGGAGGGATGGAAGTGAGGGGAAATTGAGTGAGGGGGAATTCATGTGAGGAGGGATGGAAGTGAGGGGAAATTGAGTGAGGGGAAATACAAGTGAGGGGAAATGAAGTGAGGGGGAAGAGAGTGAGGGGGGATGGAAGTGAGGGGAAATGAAGTGAGGGGGGATTTTCTCTCACTAAATTCCCCCTCACTCACAGAAGTGGGGGGAAAACGAGTGAGGGGAAATATAAGTGAGGGGAAATGTAGTGAGGGGGAAGGGAGTGAGGGGGAATGGAAGTGAGGGGAAACAAAGTGAGGGGGACAGGGATGAGGAGGGATGGAAGTGAGGGGAAATTGAGTAAGGGGGAATACAAGTGAGGGGGGATGGAAGTGAGGGGAAATTGAGTGAGGGGAAATACAAGTGAGGGGAAATGAAGTGAGGGGGAATTGAGTGAGGGGGGATGGAAGTGAGGGGAAATGAAGTGAGGGGGGATTTCCTCTCACTCCATTCCCCCTCACTCACAGAAGTGGGGGGAAAACGAGTGAGGGGAAAAATAAGTGAGGGGAAATGAGATGAGGGGGAAGGGAGTGCGGGGGAATGGAAGTGAGGGGAACCAAAGTGAGGGGGTTAGGGATGAGGAGGGATGGTGAAGGGAAATTGAGTGAGGGGGAATAGAAGTGAGGGGGGATGGAAGTGAGGGGAAATGAAGTGAGGGGATTTTCTCTCACTCCATTCCCACTCACTCACAGAAGTGGGGAAAAACGAGTGAGGGGAAATATAAGTGAGGGGAAATGAGATGAGGGGGAAGGGAGTGAGGGGGAATGGAAGTGAGGGGAAACAAGGGCCTAGCGTCTGCAAAAATTCAAAAACAAGGGCCTAGCATCTGCAAAATTGCAAGAACAAGGGCCTAGGTGTCTGCAAAAATTCATGAACAAGGGCCTAGCGTCTGCAAAAACTCAAGAACAAGGGCCTAGCGTCTGTAAAAATTCAAGAACAAGGGCCTAGCGTCTGCAAATATTCAAGAACAAGGGCCTAGCGTCTGCGAAATTGCAAGAACAAGGGCGTAACGTCTGCAAAAATTCAAGAACAAGGGCCTAGTGTCTGCAAAAATTCAAGAACAAGGGCCTAGTGTCTGCAAAAATTCAAGAACAAGGGCCTAGCATCTGCAAAAATTCAAGAACAAGGGCCAAGCGTCTGCAAAATTGCAAGAACAAGGGCCTAGCGTCTACAAAATTGCAAGAACAAGGGCCTAGCGTCTGCAAAAATTCAAGAAAAAGGGCCTAGCATCTGCAAAAATTCAGGAACAAGGGCCTAGCGTCTGCAAAATTGCAAGAACAAGGGCCTAGCGTCTACAAAATTGCAAGAACAAGGGCCTAGCGTCTGCAAAAATTCAAGAACAAGGGCCTAGCGTCTGCAAAAATTCAAGAACAAGAGCCTAGTGTCTGCAAAAATTCAAGAACAAGGGCTTAGCGTCTGCAAAATTGCAAGAACAAGGGCCTAGCGTCTGCAAAAATTCAAGACGAATGGCCTAGCATCTGCAAAATTGCAAGAACAAGGGCCTAGCATCTACAAAATTGCAAGAACAAGGGCCTAGTGTCTGCAAAAATTCAAGAACAAGGGCCTAGCGCCTGCAAAAATTCAAGAACAAGGGCCTAGCGTCTGCACAAATTCAAGAACAAGGGCCTAGCATCTGCAAAATTGCTAGAACAAGGGCCTAGCGTCTGCAAAAATTCAAGAACAAGGGCCTAGCGTCTGCAAAAATTCAAGAACAAGGGCCTAGCATCTGCAAAAATTCAAAAACAAGGGCCTAGCATCTGCAAAATTGCAAGAACAAGGGCCTAGGTGTCTGCAAAAAATCAAGAACAAGGGCCTAGCATCTGCAAAAAATCAAGAACAAGGGCCTAGCGTCTGTAAAAATTCAAGAACAAGGGCCTAGCGTCTGCAAATATTCAAGAACAAGGGCCTAGCGTCTGCGAAATTGCAAGAACAAGGGCGTAACGTCTGCAAAAATTCAAGAACAAGGGCCTAGTGTCTGCAAAAATTCAAGAACAAGGGCCTAGTGTCTGCAAAAATTCAAGAACAAGGGCCTAGCATCTGCAAAAATTCAAGAACAAGGGCCTAGCGTCTGCAAAATTGCAAGAACAAGGGCCTAGCATCTACAAAATTGCAAGAACAAGGGCCTAGCGTATGCAAAAATTCAAGAACAAGGGCCTAGCGTCTGCACAAATTCAAGAACAAGGGCCTAGCGTCTGCAAAATTGCAAGAACAAGGGCCTAGCGTCTACAAAATTGCAAGAACAAGGGCCTAGCGTCTGCAAAAATTCAAGAATAAGGGCCTAGCGTCTGCAAAAATTCAAGAACAAGAGCCTAGCGTCTGCAAAAATTCAAGAACAAGGGCCTAGCGTCTGCAAAATTGCAAGAACAAGGGCCTAGCGTCTGCAAAAATTCAAGAACAAGGGCCTAGCGTATGCAAAATTGCAAGAACAAGGGCCTAGCATCTACAAAATTGCAAGAACAAGGGCCTAGCGTCTGCAAAAATTCAAGAACAAGGGCCTAGCGTCTGCAAAAATTCAAGAACAAGGGCCTAGCGTCTGCGAAATTGCAAGAACAAGGGCGTAACGTCTGCAAAAATTCAAGAACAAGGGCCTAGTGTCTGCAAAATTTCAAGAACAAGGGCCTAGTGTCTGCAAAAATTCAAGAACAAGGGCCTAGCGTCTGCAAAGATTCAAGAACAAGGGCCTAGCGTCTGCAAAATTTCAAGAACAAGGGCCTAGCGTCTACAAAATTGCAAGAACAAGGGCGTAGCGTCTGCAAAAATTCAAGAACAAGGGCCTAGCGTCTGCACAAATTCAAGAACAAGGGCCTAGCGTCTGCAAAAATTCAAAAACAAGGGCCTAGCATCTGCAAAATTGCAAGAACAAGGGCCTAGCGTCTGCAAAAACTCAAGAACAAGGGCCTAGCGTCTGTAAAAATTCAAGAACAAGGGCCTAGCGTCTGCACAAATTCAAGAACAAGGGCCTAGCGTCTGCGAAATTGCAAGAACAAGGGCGTAACGTCTGCAAAAATTCAAGAACAAGGGCCTAGTGTCTGCAAAAATTCAAGAACAAGGGCCTACCGTCTGCAAAAATTCAAGAACAAGGGCTTAGCGTCTGCAAAATTGCAAGAACAAGGGCCTAGCGTCTACAAAATTGCAAGAACAAGGGCCTAGCGTCTGCAAAAATTCAAGAACAAGGGCCTAGCGTCTGCACAAATTCAAGAACAAGGGCCTAGCGTCTGCAAAAATTCAAAAACAAGGGCCTAGCATCTGCAAAATTGCAAGAACAAGGGCCTAGGTGTCTGCAAAAAATCAAGAACAAGGGCCTAGCGTCTGCAAAAATTCAAAAACAAGGGCCTAGCGTCTGCAAAAATTCAAGAACAAGGGCCTAGCGTCTGCAAAAATTCAAGAACAAGGGCCTAGCGTCTGCAAAATTGCAAGAACAAGGGCCTAGCGTCTGCAAAAATTGCAAGAACAAGGGCCTACCGTCTGCAAAAATTCAAGAACAAGGGCCTAGCTTCTGCAAAATTGCAAGAACAAGGGCCTAGCATCTGCAAAAATTCAAGAACAAGGGCCTAGCGTCTGCAAACATTCAAGAACAAGGGCCTTGCGTCTGCAAAAATTCAAGAACAAGTGCCTAGCGTCTGCAAAATTGCAAGAACAAGGGCCTAGCTTCTGCAAAATTGCAAGAACAAGGGCCTAGCGTCTGCAAAAATTCAAGAACAAGGGCCTAGCATCTGCAAAAATTCAAGAACAAGGGCCTAGCGTCTGCAAAAATTCAAGAACAAGGGCCTAGCGTCTGCAAAATTGCAAGAACAAGGGCCTAGCGTCTGCACAAATTCAAGAACAAGGGCCTAGCATCTGCAAAAATTCAAGAACAATGGCCTAGCGTCTGCAAAAATTCAAGAACAAGGGCCCAGCGTCTGCAAAAATTCAAGAACAAGGGCCTAGCGTCTGCAAAATTGCAAGAACAAGGGCCTAGCGTCTGCAAAAATTCAAGAACAAGGGCCTAGCGTCTGCAAAAATTCAAGAACAAGGGCCTAGCGTCTGCAAAAATTCAAGAACAAGGGCCTAGCGTCTGCAAAACTTCAAGAACAAGGGCCTAGCTTCTGCAAAAATTCAAGAACAAGGGCCTAGCGTCTGCAAAAATTCAAGAACAAGGGCCTAGCGTATGCAAAATTGCATGAACAAGGGCCTAGCGTCTGCAAAAATTCAAGAACAAGGGCCTAGCTTCTGCAAAATTGCAAGAACAAGTGTCTGCAAAATTGCAAGAACAAGGGCCTAGCGTCTGCAAAAATTCAAGAACAAGGGCCTAGCTTCTGCAAAAATTCAAGAACAAGGGCCAAGCGTCTGCAAAAATTCAAGAACAAGGGCCTAGCGTCTGCAAAATTGCATGAACAAGGGCCAACGTTATGGGTCGAAATGGAGCCACTTGTTGAGGATGTGGAAAAAGTCCAATGAAAAAAAAAAAGAGGCATCCAATGCAGTGGACCAATCAAAGTGGTGCGTTGGGCAGTCGGGGCAGAGTGCGCACCTATAATGGGCGCACCGGGCAGAGTTCGGGCGCTCAAATCATGCCAACCACATGGAACGAAATGGAGCCACTTGTTGTGGATGTGGGAAATAGTCTAATGAAGAGGACTAGCAAAAAAAAAGAGGCATCCAATGCAGTGGACCAATCAAAGTGGTGCGTTGGGCAGTCGGGGCAGAGTGCGCACCTATAATGGGCGCACCGGGCAGAGTCCGGCGCTCAAATCATGCCAACCACATGGAACGAAATGGAGCCACCTGTTGTGGATGTGGTAAATGGTCTAATGAAGAGGAATAGCAAAACAAAAGAGGCATCCAATGCAGTGGACCAATCAAAGTGGTGCGTTGGGCAGTCGGGGCAGAGTGCGCACCTATAATGGGCGCATCGGGCAGAGTCCGGCGCTCAAATCATGCCAACCACATGGAACGAAATGGAGCCACCTGTTGAGGATGTGGAAATAGTCCAATGAAAAAAAAAAAAAAGAGGCATCCAATGCAGTGGACCAATCAAAGTGGTGCGTTGGGCAGTCGGGGCAGAGTGCGCACCTATAATGGGCGCACCGGGCAGAGTTCGGGCGCTCAAATCATGCCAACCACATGGAACGAAATGGAGCCACTTGTTGTGGATGTGGGAAATAGTCCAATGAAGAGGACTAGCAAAAAAAAAGAGGCATCCAATGCAGTGGACCAATCAAAGTGGTGCGTTGGGCAGTCGGGGCAGAGTGCGCACCTATAATGGGCGCACCGGGCAGAGTTCGGGCGCTCAAATCATGCCAACCACATGGAACGAAATGGAGCCACTTGTTGTGGATGTGGGAAATAGTCCAATGAAGAGGACTAGCAAAAAAAAAGAGGCATCCAATGCAGTGGACCAATCAAAGTGGTGCGTTGGGCGGTCAGGGCAGAGTGCGCACCTATAATGGGCGCACCGGGCAGAGTTCGGGCGCTCAAATCATGCCAACCACATGGAACGAAATGGAGCCACTTGTTGTGGATGTGGAAAATAGTCTAATGAAGAGGACTAGCAAAAAAAAAGAGGCATCCAATGCAGTGGACCAATCAAAGTGGTGCGTTGGGCAGTCGGGGCAGAGTGCGCACCTATAATGGGCGTACCGGGCAGAGTTCGGGCGCTCAAATCATGCCAACCACATGGAACGAAATGGAGCCACTTGTTGTGGATGTGGGAAATAGTCTAATGAAGAGGACTAGCAAAAAAAAAGAGGCATCCAATGCAGTGGACCAATCAAAGTGGTGCGTTGGGCGGTCGGGGCAGATTGCGCACCTATAATGGGGGCACCAAGCAGAGCTCGGGCGCTCAAATCATGCCAACCACATGGAACGAAATAGAGCCACTTGTTGTGGATGTGGTAAATGGTCTAATGAAGAGGAATAGAAAAACAAAAGAGGCATCCAATGCAGTGGACCAATCAAAGTGGTACGTTGGGTTGTCGGGGCAGAGTGCGCACCTATAATGGGTGCACCGGGCAGAGTTCGGACGCTCCAATCATGCCACCCACATGGAACGAAATGGGGCCACTTGTTGTGGATGTGAAAAATAGTCTAATGAAGAGGACTAGCAAAACAAAAGAGGCATCCAATGCAGTGGACCAATCAAAGTGGTGCGTTGGGCAGTCGGGGCAGAGTGCGCACCTATAATGGGCGCACCGGGCAGAGTTCGGGCGCTCAAATCATGCCAACCACATGGAACGAAATGGAGCCACTTGTTGTGGATGTGGGAAATAGTCCAATGAAAAAAAAAGAGGCATCCAATGCAGTGGACCAATCAAAGTGGTGCGTTGGGCAGTCGGGGCAGAGTGCGCACCTATAATGGGCGCACCGGGCAGAGTTCGGGCGCTCAAATCATGCCAACCACATGGAACGAAATGGAGCCACTTGTTGTGGATGTGGAAAATAGTCTAATGAAGAGGACTAGCAAAAAAAAAGAGGCATAAAATGCAGTGGACCAATCAAAGTGGTGCGTTGGGCAGTCGGGGCAGAGTGCGCACCTATAATGGGCGCACCGGGCAGAGTTCGGGCGCTCAAATCATGCCAACCACATGGAACGAAATGGAGCCACTTGTTGTGGATGTGGGAAATAGTCCAATGAAAAAAAAGAGGCATCCAATGCAGTGGACCAATCAAAGTGGTGCGTTGGGCAGTCGGGGCAGAGTGCTCACATATAATGGGCGCGAGTTCGGGCGCTCAAATCATGCCAACCACATGGAACGAAATGGAGCCACTTGTTGTGGATGTGGGAAATAGTCCAATGAAAAAAAAAAGAGGCATCCAATGCAGTGGACCAATCAAAGTGGTGCGTTGGGCAGTCGGGGCAGAGTGCGCACCTATAATGGGCGCACCGGGCAGAGTTCGGGCGCTGAAATGATGCCAACCACATGGAACGAAATGGAGCCACTTGTTGAGGATGTGGAAATAGTCCAATGAAAAAAAAAAAGAGGCATCCAATGCAGTGGACCAATCAAAGTGGTGCGTTGGGCAGTCGGGGCAGAGTGCGCACCTATAATGGGCGCACCGGGCAGAGTTCGGGCGCTCAAATCATGCCAACCACATGGAACGAAATGGAGCCACTTGTTGTGGATGTGGGAAATAGTCCAATGAAGAGGACTAGCAAAAAAAAAGAGGCATCCAATGCAGTGGACCAATCAAAGTGGTGCGTTGGGCAGTCGGGGCAGAGTGCGCACCTATAATGGGCGCACCGGGCAGAGTTCGGGCGCTCAAATCATGCCAACCACATGGAACGAAATGGAGCCACTTGTTGTGGATGTGGGAAATAGTCCAATGAAAAAAAAAGAGGCATCCAATGCAGTGGACCAATCAAAGTGGTGCGTTGGGCAGTCGGGGCAGAGTGCGCACCTATAATGGGCGCACCGGGCAGAGTTCGGGCGCTCAAATCATGCCAACCACATGGAACGGAATGGAGCCACTTGTTGAGGATGTGGAAATAGTCCAATGAAAAAAAAAAAGAGGCATCCAATGCAGTGGACCAATCAAAGTGGTGCGTTGGGCAGTCGGGGCAGAGTGCGCACCTATAATGGGCGCACCGGGCAGAGTTCGGGCGCTCAAATCATGCCAACCACATGGAACGAAATGGAGCCACTTGTTGTGGATGTGGGAAATAGTCTAATGAAGAGGACTAGCAAAAAAAAAAGAGGCATCCAATGCAGTGGACCAATCAAAGTGGTGCGTTGGGCAGTCGGGGCAGAGTGCGCACCTATAATGGGCGTACCAGGCAGAGTTCGGGCGCTCAAATCATGCCAACCACATGGAACGAAATGGAGCCACTTGTTGTGGATGTGGTAAATGGTCTAATGAAGAGGAATAGCAAAACAAAAGAGGCATCCAATGCAGTGGACCAATCAAAGTGGTGCGTTGGGCAGTCGGGGCAGAGTGCGCACCTATAATGGGCGCACCGGGCAGAGTTCGGGCGCTCAAATCATGCCAACCACATGGAACGAAATGGAGCCACTTGTTGTGGATGTGGTAAATGATCTAATGAAGAGGAATAGCAAAACAAAAGAGGCATCCAATGCAGTGGACCAATCAAAGTGGTGCGTTGGGCAGTCGGGGCAGAGTGCGCACCTATAATGGGCGCACCGGGCAGAGTCCGGCGCTCAAATCATGCCAACCACATGGAACAGATTGGAGCCACCTGTTGAGGATGTGGAAATAGTCCAATGAAAAAAAAAAAGAGGCATCCAATGCAGTGGACCAATCAAAGTGGTGCGTTGGGCAGTCGGGGCAGAGTGCGCACCTATAATGGGCGCACCGGGCAGAGTCCGGCGCTTAAATCATGCCAACCACATGGAACAAAATGGAGCCACCTGTTGAGGATGTGGAAATAGTCCAATGAAAAAAAAAAAGAGGCATCCAATGCAGTGGACCAATCAAAGTGGTGCGTTGGGCAGTCGGGGCAGAGTGCGCACCTATAATGGGCGCACCGGGCAGAGTTCGGGCGCTCAAATCATGCCAACCACATGGAACGAAATGGAGCCACTTGTTGTGGATGTGGGAAATAGTCCAATGAAGAGGACTAGCAAAAAAAAAGAGGCATCCAATGCAGTGGACCAATCAAAGTGGTGCGTTGGGCAGTCGGGGCAGAGTGCGCACCTATAATGGGCGCACCGGGCAGAGTTCGGGCGCTCAAATCATGCCAACCACATGGAACGAAATGGAGCCACTTGTTGTGGATGTGGGAAATATTCCAATGAAGAGGACTAGCAAAAAAAAAGAGGCATCCAATGCAGTGGACCAATCAAAGTGTTGCGTTGGGCGGTCAGGGCAGAGTGCGCACCTATAATGGGCGCACCGGGCAGAGTTCGGGCGCTCAAATCATGCCAACCACATGGAACGAAATGGAGCCACTTGTTGTGGATGTGGTAAATGGTCTAATGAAGAGGACTAGCAAAACAAAAGAGGCATCCAATGCAGTGGACCAATCAAAGTGGTGCGTTGGGCAGTCGGGGCAGAGTGCGCACCTATAATGGGCGCACCGGGCAGAGTTCGGGCGCTCAAATCATGGCACCCACATGGAACGAAATGGAGCCACTTGTTGTGGATGTGGGAAATAGTATAATGAAGAGGAATAGCAAAAAAAAAAGAGGCATCCAATGCAGTGGACCAATCAAAGTGATGCGTTGGGCAGTCGGGGCAGAGTGCGCACCTATAATGGGCGCACCGGGCAGAGTTCGGGCGCTCAAATCATGCCAACCACATGGAACAAAATGGAGCCACTTGTTGTTGATGTGAGACATAGTCCAATGAAAAAAAAGAGGCATCCAATGCAGTGGACCAATCAAAGTGGTGCGTTGGGCAGTCGGGGCAGAGTGCGCACCTATAATGGGCGTACCAGGCAGAGTTCGGGCGCTCAAATCATGCCAACCACATGGAACAAAATGGAGCCACTTGTTGTTGATGTGAGACATAGTCCAATGAAAAAAAAAGAGGCATCCAATGCAGTGGACCAATCAAAGTGGTGCGTTGGGCAGTCGGGGCAGAGTGCGCACCTATAATGGGCGCACCGGGCAGAGTTCGGGCGCTCAAATCATGCCAACCACATGGAACGAAATGGAGCCACTTGTTGTGGATGTGGAAAATAGTCTAATGAAGAGGAATAGCAAAAAAAAAGAGGCATCCAATGCAGTGGACCAATCAAAGTGGTGCGTTGGGCAGTCGGGGCAGAGTGCGCACCTATAATGGGCGCACCGGGCAGAGTTCGGGCGCTCAAATCATGCCAACCACATGGAACGAAATGGAGCCACTTGTTGTGGATGTGGGAAATAGTCTGATGAAGAGGACTAGAAAAAAAAAAAGAGGCATCCAATGCAGTGGACCAATCAAAGTGGTGCGTTGGGCAGTCGGGGCAGTGTGCGCACCTGTAATGGGCGTACCAGTCAGAGTACGTGCGCTGAAGTCATGCCAACCACATGGAACGAAATGGAGCCACTTGTTGTGGATGTGGGAAATAGTCTAATCAAACGGAATAGCAAAAAAAAAAAGAGGCATCCAATGCAGTGGACCAATCAAAGTGGTGCGTTGGGCAGTCGGGGCAGAGTGCGCACCTATAATGGGCGCACCGGGCAGAGCTCGGGCGCTCAAATCATGCCAATTACATGGAACGAAATGGAGCCACTTGTTGTGGATGTGGTAAATGGTCTAATGAAGAGGAATAGCAAAACAAAAGAGGCATCCAATGCAGTGGACCAATCAAAGTGGTGCGTTGGGCAGTTGGGGAAGAGTGCGCACCTATAATGGGCGCAACGGGAAGAGTTCGGGCGCTCAAATCATGCCAACCACATGGAACGAAATGGAGCCACTTGTTGTGGATGTGGGAAATAGTATAATGAAGAGGAATAGCAAAAAAAAAGAGGCATCCAATGCAGTGGACCAATCAAAGTGGTGCGTTGGGCGGTCGTGGCAGAGTGCGCACCTATAATGGGCGCACCGGGCAGAGTTCGGGCGCTCAAATCATGCCAATTACATGGAACGAAATGGAGCCACTTGTTGTGGATGTGGTAAATGGTCTAATGAAGAGGAATAGCAAAACAAAAGAGGCATCCAATGCAGTGGACCAATCAAAGTGGTGCGTTGGGCAGTTGGGGAAGAGTGCGCACCTATAATGGGCGCAACGGGAAGAGTTCGGGCGCTCAAATCATGCCAACCACATGGAACGAAATGGAGCCACTTGTTGAGGATGTGGGAAATATTCCAATGAAGAGGAATAGCAAAAAAAAAGAGGCATCCAATGCAGTGGACCAATCAAAGTGGTGCGTTGGGCAGTCGGGGCAGAGTGCGCACCTATAATGGGCGCACCGGGCAGAGTTCGGGCGCTCAAATCATGCCAACCACATGGAACGAAATGGAGCCACTTGTTGTGGATGTGGGAAATAGTCTAATGAAGAGGACTAGCAAAAAAAAAAGAGGCATCCAATGCAGTGGACCAATCAAAGTGGTGCGTTGGGCAGTCGGGGCAGAGTGCGCACCTATAATGGGCGCACCGGGCAGAGTTCGGGCGCTCAAATCATGCCAACCACATGGAACGAAATGAAGCCACTTGTTGAGTATGTGGGAAATAGTCTAATGAAAAAGGACTAGCAAAACAAAAGAGGCATCCAATGCAAAGGACCAATCAAAGTGGTGCGTTGGGCAGTCGGGGCAGAGTGCGCACCTATAATGGGCGCACCGGGCAGAGTTCGGGCGCTCAAATCATGCCAACCACATGGAACGAAATGGAGCCACTTGTTGTGGATGTGGGAAATAGTCTAATGAAGAGGACTAGCAAAAAAAAAAGAGGCATCCAATGCAGTGGACCAATCAAAGTGGTGCGTTGGGCAGTCGGGGCAGAGTGCGCACCTATAATGGGCGCACCGGGGAGAGTTCGGGCGCCCAAATGATGCCAACCACATGGAACGAAATGGAGCCACTTGTTGTGGATGTGGGAAATAGTCTAATGAAGAGGACTAGCAAAAATAAAGAGGCATCCAATGCAGTGGACCAATCAAAGTGGTGCGTTGGGCAGTCGGGGCAGAGTGCGCACCTATAATGGGCGTACCGGGCAGAGTTCGGGCGCTCAAATCATGCCCACCACATGGAACGAAATGGGGCCACTTGTTGTGGATCTGGTATATAGTCTAATGAAGAGGAATAGCAAAACAAAAGAGGCATCCAATGCAGTGGACCAATCAAAGTGGTGCGTTGGGCAGTCGGGGCAGAGTGCGCACCTATAATGGGCGCACCGGGCAGAGTTCGGGCGCTCAAATCATGCCAACCACATGGAACGAAATGGAGCCACTTGTTGTGGATGTGGGAAATATTCTAATGAAGAGGACTAGAAAAAAAAAAAGAGGCATCCAATGCAGTGGACCAATCAAAGTGGTGCGTTGGGCAGTCGGGGCAGAGTGCGCACCTATAATGGGCGCACCGGGCAGAGTTCGGGCGCTCAAATCATGCCAACCACATGGAACAAAATGGAGCCACTTGTTGTGGGTGTGGGAAATAGTCTAATCAAGAGGACTAGCAAAAAAAAAGAGGCATCCAATGCAGTGGACCAATCAAAGTGGTGCGTTGGGCAGTTGGGGAAAAGGGCGCACCTATAATGGGCGCACCGGGCAGAGTTCGGGCGCTCAAATCATGCCAACCACATGGAACGAAATGGAGCCACTTGTTGAGGATGTGGGAAATATTCCAATGAAGAGGAATAGCAAAAAAAAAGAGGCATCCAATGCAGTGGACCAATCAAAGTGGTGCGTTGGGCAGTCGAGGCAGACTGCGCACCTATAATAGGCGCATGTTATAGTCACAATAGGCTTCAATAGGCTTCAATGTGCCTAGAGCCAAAGATAGAGTGCGCAGTCAGATTTCTGCACAGCGGCTTCAAACGATCATAGCGATCTGGTCACAGCTCCAATTGACCTCATTCAACTTGGATCTGGAGCGTCTCAATGTCGCCTACAATAGGCAATTTAGATCGCACGATTTCATTAAGAATTGACGACACAGCGTCGGATTGAACGAACGGCACTATGGCAGCAACATAGTCTTAGAACACACAATTACGAACAGCTAGGAAGAGTTGCGAGTTGGGAAGGACTCCCAGCTCCTACAAACCCCAAGAACCGAGCTACAGTGATGGGGAACAGTGCCACACTGTCCCCAACCAAGAAGGGTCTCCACAAGGGCCTACACCCATAGAAATGTTACACTACACATTGTAATGTAACTATCTTCAATATCTTGAGGTGTAGCCTTTTTTGGCGAGCTTCAAAACACTTGAAGCTTGAAACCAAGGCTCGGGTTCTTCATCACAAACTCAACCTTGAGTTCTTGATGGGTCTGCTGCACACACCTGCGACACGCCGAACGTTCGACAAGCGACAAAATAGAAACCGCGCACGACAAAATAGAAACCGCGCGGGACACACAAAATGACCGCGTTACACGCGGCTAGTGATGACTCGCTATTGACTTGACACACACACACTCGACATCATGACCCATCATTCATACACCATTATAAGCATGAAATATATATTTATTTCATGCACTCATACCACTCCATGCACACATGCATGCACGCACACGGACAACTTGCCGAGTGCAAACCGTAGGTTGCACCAACAAACTCCCCCTCGGGTTGTTTGCTCTCTCAGTTCAGAGCCATCCCAGCCAGCTTGCAACACTTCCAATGCTGCTGCTCCACCAGCCTCTTGGTCATCATGTCAGCTGGCTGCCCTGTGGTCTTCACGTAACGCAACTCAACTTCACCCGCAGCCACCATGCTCCTTGTCCAATGCCACTTCACCCTCATGTGCTTGGTCAGGCCGTGTAACACAGGGTTCTTGGCTAGAGCTATGGCTCCCTGGCTGTCACAGTAGAGAGGGGTAGGTCCTTGCTGCTCCTCCCCCAATTCAGCCAACAAACGCCGCTGCCACACAATCTCCCGTACGGCACGGAAGAGTGCCATGTACTCAGACTCCACCGAGCTCAAAGCTTGGTCAACCTGCTTCTTGCTCTCCCAAGCAGTTGGACCTCCACCAACACAGCAAATGAACCCTCCAACACTTGTCATGTCCTCTGGTTCTGATGCATATGATGCATCCGAGTAGGCGGTGAGGAACAATCGCCCGGGTTCAACACCATCCGCGCCCTTTTGGCGCCTTTGCGCCGCTGCCGAGTATTGCAGCCCAACAGTCGGTGTTTGGCCAAGGTACTTGGCCACCCTCATTCCAGCTGCTACCTGCTCCTCATTAGGGCATTGAACAACCCTTGCCAGCTGCCCGGTAGCAAACGCGACATCCGGTCGAGTGTTGACTGCCGCGTACATGAGGCTGCCCACCAACGAGTGAAATCGGCGCCTCTCCTCTTCACCCACGCTCTCCTCCTCTGGTCCCTTCACACACTTGAACCCAGAGGGAAAGGGTGTAGCCACATGGCCTTCATTCTGCCCAAAGTTGGCAGCCAATGCCTCCAGGTACTTGCGTTGGTGCACCCGCATGCACCGCTTCTCCACGTCTCGTTCGATGTGGAGCCCGAGGTAGAAGTTCACGTCCCCAAGGGACTTGCACTTGAACTTGTCTTGCAGCTTCAGCATCACCTCCTTCACAAGGTCAGAGGAGGGTGAGAAGATGAGGATGTCGTCCACGTACACGACCATGAAGCTCCTCTGCTCCCCCTTGCCAAGCATGAACAAGGAGTGAAGCCGATCTCCTCCAACACTTCGCGCAGCTTCAGGTACCATTGCCTAGGGGCCTGCTTCAGCCCATAGAGGGCCTTCTTCAGCTTCCACACTCTGCCGCTGCCGTCATCAAACCCCTCTGGCTGCGCCATGAAAATCTCCTCCTCGAGGATTCCGTTGAGGAACGCCGTGACGATGTCTAGCTGCTTCACCACCCATCCTTTGATCGCGGCTCCCGCGAGCAGGGTTCGCAGCGTCGTCGGCTTCACCATAGGAGCAAACAGCTCCTTGTAGTCCACATTCTCCTTCTGCTGGTACCCCTTAGCTACCAGCCGAGACTTGTAACGCTCGATCTTGCCGTCGGCGTCCGACTTGATTTTGAAGAGCCACTTGGACGTTATCGCCGTACGCCCCTCCGGTAGCTCCACCAACTCGTACGTGTCGTTCTCCTCAATGCTCTTTAGCTCACTCTCCATTGCCTTCTTCCACTCCTCAGCATCACCACTCTCCAAGGCCTCCTTGAGAGTTGCTGGTTCTCCCGGCATCTCCACCGGAGAGAAGAACGCGAAGGCACACTCCTCGTAGTCGCTTTCCTCGTCGTCTCCGACCATCATTGCCGCTCCAGCTAGGGCCGTCTTGCCCTGCTTCCCCGGCGCATCATAGGTCAGCCTATTAGGGGCTTGAATCTTCCTCTTGACCCTTCCTTCCTCCTCAGCTGCAGGGACTTGAAGGCCTTGGCGTTGCTGCGGTGTGGTGCGGTTCCGTGGAGCGCTCGTAGTGCGGGAAGGGAGCGTCGGTGCACGCTCGCTCACTTGCTGCACCTCCTCCTCCTCCTCTTCCTCTGCATCCTTGGCCTCCTCTCCCCCATTCACAAGGGAAGTTTGCCTTGTGGTGGTTCTGCCGCTGCTCAGCTCCAATGGCAGCTCCACGTGCTCCAAGCCGGAACTCTTCACCTCCCCAAACCGCACGCCTATCTTCGCCTCATTCTCCGCCTTCCAATCCTTGTACATGAAGTTCTCCATGAACTTGCAGTCCCTGCTCACCATGAACTTCTTGGTGAATGGGTCCCAAAGAAGCCACCCCTTGCTGTTTTGAGCCATGCCCAAGTGCACGGCCCACACCGCCTTGGCACCAAGCTTGTTGTGCCGAAGATGCTTAGGTACGAGCGCCATGCACATGCACCCGAACACCCGAAGCATATCCACCTTTGGCTTCCTGCCAAGCCACTCCACATAGGGCACCCATTTGTCTGCTCCCACATGAGTCAAGACTCTGTTCTTGGCCACACACGCGCTCCGCACCGCATCAGGCCAGAAATAGTCGGGTAGCCCGGCTTCAATGAGCAACCCGTGTGCAGCCTCCGTGATCGTCCGGTTCGCACGCTCGGCGATGCCGTTCATTGCAGGGGAGTATGGCATGGTGAGGGAGTGCCGAATGCCGTTCTTCTTCAGCCACAACCCAAACTCCTTGCCCAGGAACTCTCCCCCTCGATCGGTGCGGATCGACTTCACAAGTCGGTCTTGTTGCCGCTCCACCATCGGGAGAAAGTCGGTCTTCAACGTTTCAGCTACGCAAGTCGGGGCGAGGTGTCATGCTATAGGTAGCGCCGCTGTCGATCACCCAAAAGTCCAGGGGGTGTAGGGTCACCTTCCCCACAGCTGCTGGCTCCTCAAGGTCTTCATCCTTCTCTGGACCAGCAGGTACTTGCGTCGACACGAAGTAGAATAGACCCGGGTACCGATCGCCGCTCGGGTCCTTGTCGTTATCTTCGTTCTTCATGTTCGCGGCTCCGCCTCCGCGACCGCCACGGCCTCCACGGCCTCTGCCTCTCCCTCCTCCTGCTCCTCCACCCTCTTGGCCTTGAGCAGGGGTCCATCCTTCAGGGAGTTTGAAGCAATCGCGCCACATGTGTCCGCTCTTGCCGCAATAGTGACACTCGCCATCGAATCGGCCGCGACCGCGCCCGTAGCTCTTGTCGTCGCTGCCGTAACCGCCACTCCCGCGGCCTCCACCGAAGTTGCCGCCACCAGATCTTCCTCCCCCTCGTCCTCTGCCTCTTCCTCGGCCATATCCACGGCCAACACTCGCTGCCCCAGCGCCATCCGCACTCGCCAACTCACGGCGGCGGAAGTCCTCTTGTAGGATGAGCGATAGACGGGGCAGATCACGGTTCAAGTTGATGATGAGCGAGGACCACGACTCGGGGAGTAGGGCCAGCAACTTGGTCTTCTTCTGGAGCTCACTGTAGCTCAAATCAGCTCCTTCAAGCCGCGTCAACAAGTCGAAGAATTTCTGCACCCCGTCTTCCACGGGTTCATCTTCTTCAATTCGTAGCGTCGCCATTTGCCGTTCCAACACCACAGCTACCGCCGCTGTTGCAGGAGCGTGTACACCCTTGAGAGCAGCCCATGCCTTTGGTCCCTTCTCTGGATCACGCTGGAAAGGCTTGATGTGACGGATCTGGTTGCTCCCCAACGCTTGCCCAAGTAGGAGGTAGCCTTGTGCGCTCTTCCGCACCCACGGGCTCTTCTCCGGGTCGTTCTCGGGACGCTTCTCCGTTCCTTCCATCACCTCCAGCAGGTCATAGTGGTCAAACACATTCTCCATTCTGAAGGACCACTCAGCAAAGTTGTCGCCGTTGAACTTGTCAAGCCCGAACACTCTTGGCTCATCCCTTGAAGGCCCAAGAGTAGGTTGCACGGGCGCCACGGCTGAATCACGGGCTTGGCCTTGTGCTTGGGCTTCTCCATTGCCTCCAGCACCTCTGCCACCCCTCTCTTCAGGTCCAGCCATCGTCGTAGCTGCTCCAAGGCGCTCTGATACCACTTGTTATAGTCACAATAGGCTTCAATAGGCTTCAATAGGCTTCAATGTGCCTAGAGCCAAAGATAGAGTGCGTAGTCAGATTTCTGCACAGCGGCTTCAAACGATCATAGCGATCTGGTCACAGCTCCAATTGACCTCATTCAACTTGGATCTGGAGCGTCTTAACGTCACCTACAATAGGCAATTTAGATCGCACGATTTCATTAAGAATTGACGACACAGCGTCGGATTGAACGAACGGCACTATGGCAGCAACATAGTCTTAGAACACACAATTACGAACAGCTAGGAAGAGTTGCGAGTTGGGAAGGACTCCCAGCTCCTACAAACCCCAAGAACCGAGCTACAGTGATGGGGAATAGTGCCACACTGTCCCCAACCAAGAAGGGTCTCGAAACTACCCTCCACAAGGGCCTACACCCATAGAAATGTTACACTACACATTGTAATGTAACTATCTTCAATATCTTGAGGTGTAGCCTTTTTTGGCGAGCTTCAAAACACTTGAAGCTTGAAACCAAGGCTCGGGTTCTTCATCACAAACTCAACCTTGAGTTCTTGATGGGTCTGCTGCACACACCTGCGACACGCCGAACGTTCGACAAGCGACAAAATAGAAACCGCGCACGACAAAATAGAAACCGCGCGGGACACACAAAATGACCGCGTTACACGCGGCTAGCGATGACTCACTATTCACTTCACAAATACACTCGACATCATGACCCATCATTCACACACCATTATAAGCATGAAATATATATTTATTTCATGCACTCATACCACTCCATGCACACATGCATGCATGCAAACGGACAAAAAGCCGAGTGCAAACCATAGGTTGCACCAACAGCGCACCGGGCAGAGTTCGGGCGCTCAAATCATGCCAACCACATGGAACGAAATGGAGCCACTTGTTGAGGATGTGGGAAATAGTCTAATGAAGAGGACTAGCAAAAAAAAAGAGGCATCCAATGCAGTGGACCAATCAAAGTGGTGCGTTGGGCAGTCGGGGCAGAGTGCGCACCTATAATGGGCGCACCGGGCAGAGTTCGGGCGCTCAAATCATGCCAACCACATGGAACGAAATGAAGCCACTTGTTGATGATGTGGGAAATAGTATAATGAAGAGGACTAGCAAAAAAAAAGAGGCATCCAATGCAGTGGACCAATCAAAGTGGTGCGTTGGGCAGTCGGGGCAGAGTGCGCACCTATAATGGGCGCACCGGGCAGAGTTCGGGCGCTCAAATCATGCCAACCACATGGAACGAAATGGAGCCACTTGTTGTGGATGTGGGAAATAGTCCAATGAAGAGGACTAGCAAAAAAAAAAGAGGCATCCAATGCAGTGGACCAATCAAAGTGGTGCGTTGGGCAGTCGGGGCAGAGTGCGCACCTATAATGGGCGCACCGGGCAGAGTTCGGGCGCTCAAATCATGCCAACCACATGGAACGAAATGGAGCCACTTGTTGTGGATATAGAAAATAGTCTAATGAAGAGGACTAGCAAAAAAAAAAAAGGCATCAAGTGCAGTGGACCAATCAAAGTGGTGCGTTGGGCAGTCGGGGCAGAGTGCGCACCTATAATGGGCGCACCGGGCAGAGTTCGGGCGCACAAATGATGCCAACCACATGGAACGAAATGGAGCCACTTGTTGTGGATGTGGGAAATAGTCGAATCAAGAGGACTAGCAAAAAAACAGAGGCATCCAATGCAACGGACCAATCAAAGTGGTGCGTTGGGCAGTCGGGGCAGAGTGCGCACCTATAATGGGCGTACTAGTTAGCGTTCGGGCGCTCGAATCATGCCACCATGCCAACCACATGGAACGAAATGGAGCCACTTGTTGTGGATGTGGGAAATAGTCTAATTATGAGGAATAGAAAAAAAAAGAGGCATCCAATGCAGTGGACCAATCAAAGTGGTGCGTTGGGCAGTCGGGGCAGTGTGCGCACCTATAATGGGCGTACCGGGCAGAGTTCGGGCGCTCAAATCATGCCAACCACATGGAACGAAATGGAGCCACTTGTTGTGGATGTGGGAAATAGTCTAATCAAGAGGAATAGCAGAAATGCAGAGGCATCCAATACAGTGGACCAATCAAAGTGGTGCGTTGGGCAGTCGGGGCAGTGTGCGCACCTGTAATGGGCGTACCAGTCAGAGTACGTGCGCTGAAGTCATGCCAACCATATGGAACGAAATGGAGTGCACCACTTGTTGTGGATGTGGAAAATAGTCTAATCAAACGGAATAGCAAAAAAAAAAAGAGGCATCCAATGCAGTGGACCAATCAAAGTGGTGCGTTGGGCAGTCGGGGCAGTGTGCGCACCTATAATGGGCGTACCGGGCAGAGTTCGGGCGCTCAAATCATGCCAACCACATGGAACGAAATGGATCCACTTGTTGTGGGTGTGGGAAATAGTCTAATCAAGAGGACTAGCAAAAAAAAAGAGGCATCCAATGCAGTGGACCAATCAAAGTGGTGCGTCGGGCAGTCAGGGCAGAGTGCGCGCCTATAATGGGCGTACCGGGCAGAGTTCGGGCGCTCAAATCATGCCAACCACATGGAACAAAATGGAGCCACTTGTTGTGGGTGTGGGAAATAGTCTAATCAAGAGGACTAGCAAAAAAAAAGAGGCATCCAATGCAGTGGACCAATCAAAGTGGTGCGTTGGGCAGTCGGGGCAGAGTGCGCACCTATAATGGGCGCACCGGGCAGAGTTCGGGCGCTCAAATCATGCCAACCACATGGAACGAAATGAAGCCACTTGTTGATGATGTGGGAAATAGTATAATGAAGAGGACTAGCAAAAAAAAAGAGGCATCCAATGCAGTGGACCAATCAAAGTGGTGCGTTGGGCAGTCGGGGCAGAGTGCGCACCTATAATGGGCGCACCGGGCAGAGTTCGGGCGCTCAAATCATGCCAACCACATGGAACGAAATGGAGCCACTTGTTGTGGATGTGGGAAATAGTCCAATGAAGAGGACTAGCAAAAAAAAAAGAGGCATCCAATGCAGTGGACCAATCAAAGTGGTGCGTTGGGCAGTCGGGGCAGAGTGCGCACCTATAATGGGCGCACCGGGCAGAGTTCGGGCGCTCAAATCATGCCAACCACATGGAACGAAATGGAGCCACTTGTTGTGGATATAGAAAATAGTCTAATGAAGAGGACTAGCAAAAAAAAAAAGGCATCAAGTGCAGTGGACCAATCAAAGTGGTGCGTTGGGCAGTCGGGGCAGAGTGCGCACCTATAATGGGCGCACCGGGCAGAGTTCGGGCGCACAAATGATGCCAACCACATGGAACGAAATGGAGCCACTTGTTGTGGATGTGGGAAATAGTCGAATCAAGAGGACTAGCAAAAAAACAGAGGCATCCAATGCAACGGACCAATCAAAGTGGTGCGTTGGGCAGTCGGGGCAGAGTGCGCACCTATAATGGGCGTACTAGTTAGCGTTCGGGCGCTCGAATCATGCCACCATGCCAACCACATGGAACGAAATGGAGCCACTTGTTGTGGATGTGGGAAATAGTCTAATTATGAGGAATAGAAAAAAAAAGAGGCATCCAATGCAGTGGACCAATCAAAGTGGTGCGTTGGGCAGTCGGGGCAGTGTGCGCACCTATATAGGGCGTACCAGGCAGAGTTCGGGCGCTCAAATCATGCCAACCACATGGAACGAAATGGAGCCACTTGTTGTGGATGTGGGAAATAGTCTAATCAAGAGGAATAGCAGAAATGCAGAGGCATCCAATACAGTGGACCAATCAAAGTGGTGCGTTGGGCAGTCGGGGCAGTGTGCGCACCTGTAATAGGCGTACCAGTCAGAGTACGTGCGCTGAAGTCATGCCAACCACATGGAACGAAATGGAGCCACTTGTTGTGGATGTGGGAAATAGTCTAATCAAACGGAATAGCAAAAAAAAAAAGAGGCATCCAATGCAGTGGACCAATCAAAGTGGTGCGTTGGGCAGTCGGGGCAGTGTGCGCACCTATAATGGGCGTACCGGGCAGAGTTCGGGCGCTCAAATCATGCCAACCACATGGAACGAAATGTATCCACTTGTTGTGGGTGTGGGAAATAGTCTAATCAAGAGGACTAGCAAAAAAAAAGAGGCATCCAATGCAGTGGACCAATCAAAGTGGTGCGTCGGGCAGTCAGGGCAGAGTGCGCGCCTATAATGGGCGTACCGGGCAGAGTTCGGGCGCTCAAATCATGCCAACCACATGGAACAAAATGGAGCCACTTGTTGTGGGTGTGGGAAATAGTCTAATCAAGAGGACTAGCAAAAAAAAGAGGCATCCAATGCAGTGGACCAATCAAAGTGGTGCGTTGGGCAGTCGGGGCAGAGTGCGCACCTATAATGGGCGCACCGGGCAGAGTTCGGGCGCTCAAATCATGCCAACCACATGGAACGAAATGAAGCCACTTGTTGATGATGTGGGAAATAGTATAATGAAGAGGACTAGCAAAAAAAAAGAGGCATCCAATGCAGTGGACCAATCAAAGTGGTGCGTTGGGCAGTCGGGGCAGAGTGCGCACCTATAATGGGCGCACCGGGCAGAGTTCGGGCGCTCAAATCATGCCAACCACATGGAACGAAATGGAGCCACTTGTTGTGGATGTGGGAAATAGTCCAATGAAGAGGACTAGCAAAAAAAAAAGAGGCATCCAATGCAGTGGACCAATCAAAGTGGTGCGTTGGGCAGTCGGGGCAGAGTGCGCACCTATAATGGGCGCACCGGGCAGAGTTCGGGCGCTCAAATCATGCCAACCACATGGAACGAAATGGAGCCACTTGTTGTGGATATAGAAAATAGTCTAATGAAGAGGACTAGCAAAAAAAAAAAGGCATCAAGTGCAGTGGACCAATCAAAGTGGTGCGTTGGGCAGTCGGGGCAGAGTGCGCACCTATAATGGGCGCACCGGGCAGAGTTCGGGAGCACAAATGATGCCAACCACATGGAACGAAATGGAGCCACTTGTTGTGGATGTGGGAAATAGTCGAATCAAGAGGACTAGCAAAAAAACAGAGGCATCCAATGCAACGGACCAATCAAAGTGGTGCGTTGGGCAGTCGGGGCAGAGTGCGCACCTATAATGGGCGTACTAGTTAGCGTTCGGGCGCTCGAATCATGCCACCATGCCAACCACATGGAACGAAATGGAGCCACTTGTTGTGGATGTGGGAAATAGTCTAATTATGAGGAATAGAAAAAAAAAGAGGCATCCAATGCAGTGGACCAATCAAAGTGGTGCGTTGGGCAGTCGGGGCAGTGTGCGCACCTATAATGGGCGTACCGGGCAGAGTTCGGGCGCTCAAATCATGCCAACCACATGGAACGAAATGGAGCCACTTGTTGTGGATGTGGGAAATAGTATAATCAAGAGGAATAGCAGAAATGCAAAGGCATCCAATACAGTGGACCAATCAAAGTGGTGCGTTGGGCAGTCGGGGCAGTGTGCGCACCTGTAATGGGCGTACCAGTCAGAGTACGTGCGCTGAAGTCATGCCAACCACATGGAACGAAATGGAGCCACTTGTTGTGGATGTGGGAAATAGTCTAATCAAACGGAATAGCAAAAAAAAAAAGAGGCATCCAATGCAGTGGACCAATCAAAGTGGTGCGTTGGGCAGTCGGGGCAGTGTGCGCACCTATAATGGGCGTACCGGGCAGAGTTCGGGCGCTCAAATCATGCCAACCACATGGAACGAAATGGATCCACTTGTTGTGGGTGTGGGAAATAGTCTAATCAAGAGGACTAGCAAAAAAAAAGAGGCATCCAATGCAGTGGACCAATCAAAGTGGTGCGTCGGGCAGTCAGGGCAGAGTGCGCGCCTATAATGGGCGTACCGGGCAGAGTTCGGGCGCTCAAATCATGCCAACCACATGGAACAAAATGGAGCCACTTGTTGTGGGTGTGGGAAATAGTCTAATCAAGAGGACTAGCAAAAAAAAAGAGGCATCCAATGCAGTGGACCAATCAAAGTGGTGCGTTGGGCAGTCGGGGCAGAGTGCGTACCTATAGTGGGGCAGAGTTCGGGCGCTCAAATCATGCCAACCACATGGAACGAAATGGAGCCACTTGTTGTGGATGTGGAAATTAGTATAATCAAGTGGACTAGAAAAAATAAAGAGGCATCCAATGCAGTGGACCAATCAAAGTGGTGCAACTTCCCTATAAGAGTGTCAACTCCCCTATAAGAGCGTCAACTCCCCTATAAAAGCGTCAACTCCCCTATAAAAGCGTCAACTCTCCTATAAGAGCGTCAAATGTTCTATAAGAGCGTCAACTCCTCAATAAAAGCGTCAACTCTCCTATAAGAGCGTCAACTCCCCTATAAGAGCGTCAACTCCCCTATAAGAGCGTCAACTCCCCTATAAGAGCATCAGCTCCCCTATATGAGCGTAAACTCCCCTGTAAAAGCGTCAACTCCCCTTTAAAAGCGTCAACTCTCATCGCCCAGCCCCATCCTCCCGCTTTCCATCACCTCACCCCCTTCTCCCCCTTTCCATCACCCCGCCCCATTCTCCAGCTTTCCATCATCCTAGCCGTCCCATTCTCCCGCTTTCCATCACCCCACCCCATTCTCCCACCTTCCATCACCCCGTACCATTCTCCCGCTTTCCATCACCCCGCCCCATTCTCCCGCTTTCTATCACCCCGCCCCATTCTCCATCTTTCCATCATCCGCCCCATTCTCCCTCTTTCCATCACCCCGCCCCATTCTCCCTCTTTCCATCACCCCGCCCCATTCTCCCGCTTTCCACCACCCTGCCTCATTGCCTTATTCTCCCGCTTTCCATCACCCGCCCCATTCTCCCGCTTTCCATCACCCCGCCCCATTCTCCCTCTTTCCATCCCCCCCCCCTTCTCCCGCTTTCCATCACCCAGCCCCATTCTCCCGCTTTCCATCACCCCGCCCCATTCTCCCGCTTTCCATCACCCCGACCCATTCTCCCGCTTTCCATCACGCCGCCCCATTCTCCCGCTTTCCATCACCCCGCCCCATTTTCCCGCTTTCCATCACCCCGCCCCATTCTCCGCTTTCCATCAGCCCGCCCCATTCTCCCGCTTTCCATCACCCCGCCCCATTCTCCCGCTTCCATCACCCGACCCCTTCTCCCTCTTTCCATCACCCCGCCCCATTCTTCCGCTTTCCATCACCCCGCCCCATTCTCCCGCTTTCCATCACGCCGCCCCATTCTCCCGCTTTCCATCACCCGCCCCATTCTCCCGCTTTCCATCACCCCGCCCCATTCTCCCTCTTTTCCATCACCCCGCCCCATTCTCCCGCCTTCCATCACCCCGCCCCATTCTCCCGCTTTCCATGACCCCGCCCCATTCTCTCGCTTTCCATCACCCCGCCCCATTCTCCCTCTTTCCATCACCCCGCCCCCTTCTCCCGCTTTCCATCACCCCGCCCCATTCTTCCGCTTTCCATCACCCCGCCCCATTCTCCCGCTTTCCATCACCTTGCCCCATTCTTTCGCTTCCTATCACCCCGCCCCATTCTCCCTCTATCCATCACCCCGCCCCATTCTCCCTCTTTCCATCACCCCGCCGCATTTCTCCCGCTTTCCATCACCCCGCCCCCTTCTCCCGCTTTCCATCACCCCGCCCCATTCTTCCGCTTTCCATCACCCCGCCCCATTCTCCCTCTTTCCATCACCCCGCCCCATTCTCCCGATTTCCATCACCCCGCCCCATTCTCCCGCTTTCCATCACCCCGCCCGAATCTCCCGCTTTCTATGACCCAACCCCATTCTCCCGTTTTCCATCACCCCGCCCCATTCTCCCGCTTTCCATCAACCCGCCCCATTCTCCCGCTTTCCATCACCCCGCCGAATCTCCCGCTTTCTATGACCCAACCCCATTCTCCCGCTTTCCATGACCCCGCCCCATTCTCCCGCTTTCCATCACCCCGCCCCATTCTCCCGCTTCCATGACCCCCGGCCCATTCTCCCGCTTTCCATCACCCCGCCCCCTTCTCCCGCTTTCCATCACCCCGCCCC